>JAODUD010000040.1:29490334-29517212 GCA_026784285.1 Stomatorhinus walkeri | reverse complement strand
CATTGTGAAGTCTTAAAGCACTTATGTAAGTCGCTCTGGCTAAGAGCGTCTGCCAAATGCTGTAAATGTAAATGTGAATAACATCACCAGCACTGTTATGACTAGTACTAGTATTGCTCAGCATCAGACTGTTTGAAATTAACATGAATGAACATCTTCAAAAGAGCATTTAGCTAAGAAGTTGATTTGTTCATTAGCATGATTTTACCAAAGTGCAACGACTGTGAATCCCTAACGTGTCGCGCTCTCAGGATTCCCGAGCCTTTGTGGTTTATGCATCACATCCTATCCTGAATCCATTCTGTGTGTGTGGTGTATGCTTCACAGTCTTGATTAGCAGTACGCTCAAAATAGCATCAGCCTTTGTGTAGCCACTGTCAACAGGAGAAAGTGATGTTTGGCACTACGGCGGCAGTAAGTGAGTGAGTGCTGTGACTCAGGGTTGACCATGAATATGATTGAGTGATCTGTCCGAAAAATATCCTTTTGAGAAAAGAGATATTTTAAAGAGTTTCCACTAAAACCAAAAACTTGCTTATAAACATTCATTACTATCCCTAACTATCAGTTTCAAGGGATCAGTTTTGTTCCGATTTATTTCATGGTTCTGTTTTTCTGGGAAATGAGTTTTACCTTTGATACTTCACCAGGAAGATGAAGATCAAACTAGGTGTCCACAGAGGACAGTCAAGTGACACACAAAATGGATCCTGCTAGCTTTTCCACCGAGACAGATTAGGTGTTTCTATCAGACTCCATATTCTCCAATGGCCAGACTCTATGTTCTGGACAGATGGCTGGTCTTAGATAAGCGATGAGCTAACAGGGGCCATGCTGACCCAAAGAGAGAGCAGATAACCCTGATGACTTGCTGAGAGGAGTGTGATTCAATCACTGCCTTCAGTCACTTTGGTGATGCTGTTACTTAGCGGTATGAGGCGTGAATATAAGCTGAGTAAGATATTGGATGTCATACTGTGACCTCCTGCTAGCACGCTAACATAAACCCAAGTGCTCTCATGATGTTTCTCCTGCCCCAAATCACATGACTTTAATGCCTTATTCACAGCTCAAGGCAGTAACTCAGGGATTGTGGATTTCTTCCTAGCAACCGTGTCAGTGTTTTTAAAAGCAATGTTCTGAACTTAAATGTATTAATTTAATTGCTGTGGGGATATTGTCTTTTTGCCTACCTCATCTTGTTCCTCGTGACACATGTTGGAAAGAGCAAGGGTGGCAGTGAAGGGCAGTGGTGCCCATGGAGCTGGGGGTTAAATGCCTCGCTCAAGGGCCAACGCATGTGACTATTCTGCTGAAGCTGGCCTCAAGCTGACAACCATACTCCCCCACCCAAAAAAATTATTGCCATTATAATGAAAATATTACAGTTTCTGTTCAAGCTGTACAAAATGACTATGGTAGGTCTGACTTTGGTACAAAGCAGAGGACAAAATCCAACACAGGCACCAGTCATGTGTAATGATTTACCTCTGCTATCTTATCATGAGCTTGCTCCCTAGAGGTTCACAAATGGCACAATCCCATGAGCAGAAGGGCAATCTGGGTTTTAAGCTAATTTTGGGTCACAAATTCACTCCCCCCTCGTTTACCATAGATTTTAGCACAGGCCCTAGACTTCAGAAAGGTGAGGGGAGCAGTGCCACTGCCTCATACTTCAATGGTTGAGAGTTCAAAATCTGTCCCCCCCACCCCACACTGAATAAGCAGATTGAACTTTATAGCCAACATTTCATAGTCAACACCGATGTCAAAAAACTGTTGCTAAAGTTCCCACTCTTGACAGTTGTGGCTACATGGAGCAGGCTATGGGTCATAAGTAGGGTAATGTATCCATTCACTTCACAACAAAAGCAGGGAAGGCATTTCTTGTCTATTAGGGTACCAATGAGCTTGACCTTTAACCTCAACCCCATCAATTGATCATAGGACACAATGCAATGCATGATTTTAATGCAATAGCAACTGTACACAGATTATATATAATTTGTACTTTTAAACATTTAATTTCAGAGAAGTAAATACCCATGCAGAAGCAGTTCCCTTGTCATGGAAGCTGGGAACATAGACCTGTAGTGTGAAGTAGTCAGTAGCCATAAATGACGCTACACTGACAGCACAATTAAAACTAACATTCCAGAACAGAATCATGTCAAAAAACAGATTTCAGAAGCTACAGTAAGGATTTTACTTCTGCTGACCGTTAATCAATTTACAGCATTTACAAGAACTGAATGTTTTTTGGCACTTCACACTGAAATGAGCTGAGGAAAGAGTTCATTAGCAAAGAGGTCATCCCAAGATATGTCGGAGCACAGGGGAGAGGAGACGTCACTGAAGGGAGAGGGGGACTGCTCATAGCCTGAATCGCCATAGGCATCCATCAGGCAAGCAGCGTCGGGGGTTCTGTGCAGGGGGGAGGCAGAGAAGCAATCTACCCTCACTTCTGGTAGAACTGCCAATTCCTCAGGTTCATCTTTGACCGAAACAGTCTCAACCAGCAGCTTGTCCTGCGGTGCCGCCGTGAAAGCCAGCTCTTCCAGCTTCACCGCAGACCCGACCTCGCACGGCTCTGTGCAGACCTCCACAGACTTTGTGTAGACGTGGTCAAAGTAAATCAGTTCATTAAGGGCCTCCAGCTTAACTGGTGACGACCCCACAGGTGGAGTTGAGGGGGGAGATAGTGAGTCCGCCATCTCTTCGGCAAACTTCCGCAGATCTTCGGAGCCCGGGTTGTCGCACTTGAACAGGTCCGGGTTAAGGCTGTCCAGAATGCCGAGCAGGAGATCAGGCTGCAAGGAGGGGGATAGCGGTTAGCTTCATGTACAGCAGAACCATGGAAGCTCACACTCACAGGACATGTGGCTCACCTCAGAGCCTGCAGGAGCAGGACAGCAGTCGTCCATGGGGAGCACTTCGGTTTTGGAGACATCTGGGCCTGTACCTTCTGCAGAGGCACACGTAGCCTGAGTGCTGCGGACTCAGAAGACCCGGTCACCAAATCCATGTCCTCCCCATAGGCTGGCAGTACCTGCACCTGGAAGGAGGGGGGGGGTGTTGAGATGGAGGGACAGGCAGCACAGCCCCCCTTCATTTTACAAGCGCTGGTACCTTCTCTTTAGCATCTAGTGTAGCCACCCCCAGCCTCTGACGTAGTTCCTCATTTTCTGTCAGTAGGCCATCTGTCTTTTCACGCAACATTTGGTTCTCAATGTGCAGTTTCTGGTTCTAGAGTAAACAAAATCAGCCAAAGGAAGTGCGATGTCAGCAGCTAGGAAGTGACCCACATCTTGACATCTGTGAGGTTCCAGCATCAGTTAACGTTACACAACTTTAGTCACTTCACACCTCAAAAAAACTACACCCCACCCCAAACTCACTAACAATTACCTCCAATTCCAGTTCCAAAACTTGCTGCTCCAGTTCTCCCATTTTTGCCTTTTTTCTGTCCCTTGCGGTCTGTGCAGCAACCCTGTTCTTCAGCTTCCTGAAAATTACAGGGGGAAAAAAAATCAAACTTTTAGCGTGGCTGCTGTGGGTGTTCACAGCGCCTGCGCAGTTCGTAAACATCGTGCCTTGTAAACGATACTCCAGCCAAACTCTGCCCGGATACAGAAAGTGGACGCTTTAAGAACACTGCATCGACTGGTGGCACATTTTTAATTCAGCGTTAAAATAATGAACAAGTTAATGACATAATGCAAGTTAAAACCCAGAAAGCCATCCGATAGGGTATGCAAAAAGCCACCCCCGGAAAGCATCGAGACAGGGCGCCAGCTAACCTCCGGAGAGCTTTCTCTTCGGGGCTCAGATGGGTGAGCCGCTGTCGCTTGCGGAGTGGCGGTCCGCAGCCATTTGAATCAGAGTCGGAAGAAGTCCGGCCGCCTGAGGAAGATGGCAGCACCACCGACACCGACCGGGTACCGAGTCCCCCCGGCGTCACGGCGGCCCGCTTGCCAGAGATGACGAGCACTCTGTGTGCGCCCCCTGATCCTGCAGCCACCACCACCATCCTCTAAATAAGGCCTTCAACGATCACCGGGTGCAACAGATTTTAATAATCATAAACACCAGTTTAAAAGCTGTCACACTTCCACACCAAGCGCTCCTCTATGTTTCTCTCCTTCAGGATTCGCCCTACATTCAATTTCTACTGTCGTGGTGAAACGTGATAGGTCGGTGGGATGTGTGACGCAACCAAATAAGAGCTGTTGATTGGTCATGCAGCTGATGAAACTTTGTATCAATAGCGCTGGCACAGTATTTACCCGTAAATTTGTGATCTATGGAAGAGAGTCGGAGGGGGCGCCGGGAGAGGGACAGGGGGACAGAGAGGGGACATGGTTAAGGTCAGCGGAAATTTTCTGAGCTCTTTTGGGAAACCCCCAAAGTCATTACCACCCAGTGGTTTCTATGTCTTTTTTCATGGAGGCTCGTGGAGTACCACAGATTGAATGACCCTCTAAAATTTCATTTCGTTGCATCGTTCAATTTTAATTAATTCTCCACAAGAAAAAAAGTCACAAACAGTCCGAAGCTACCGAGAACAGGAACAGAAATTATTTTCAGACTGTTTCCGAATACATCTGGAGGCTTTACGTGTAATTAGTGTAGGAAAAAGGAAAAAACACGACAGATCAAGAAAAAATGCTCCCCGACGGCATCTCTGCTACAGATGTAATTTGGGTTTAAAAATAGATTTTTACCTGATTTTGAAACGTTTTTTGACTGACCTTTTTTAAATTAAAATCAAAACCGAGTATTTTTATTAATGTTTTTACCCAAAGATAATATGTAGGTTATCTGGCGTAGAAACAAAAGTTTTTATAATGAATGTCAAATTTTATCTGACCATATAAGGATGAATAAGGTTTTCTGTTGCTTGTTTTTAAATTGCCATCATATTGACTAGCTTTAAGTCATTTTCTTCAATAAAACTGTGAATACACTGGGCATGACATAAGTCATACTGATCACTCTCTTCGGTCTTAAAGCCGCGCATTGTTTAGTGCATATGAATTTCTTAATATAATTGTTAGTGCATGTGACATATTTTGGATTGTACCTAAAACTCTCCATTACACCCACCTTATCTCTGCAAGATTCGTCTAATATTTCTTAAGGTTGGGAAAAATATGTAAGTCTGTGTTTGACCTTCAATATTCTCAAATATGGTGACGCATTGTAATCTGATTTATACAAACTCTAAATCAACGACACGGAGGTTGCATGAGGAATTCGGCAGCCCTGCAGCGATGCTTCTATCAGCGTATTTTTGGGACGACGGACTGCGCTTGGAAAGGCACATTGCTTGGTCAATATTGACACATTGGTCTTTGGGGCAAACAGGATGCGCAGACAGTTTGAGACGGTCTGTAGATCGAGCTGAAGGAAAGTCGTATCTCATATGAACCCCCCATCAATAGATCGTAAGAGTGAATTAATAACCTGCTCAGCAAAATCGCTGTGCCCTTACACCTAGACGCGGACCCACACATGTAGGAAAGCCTCGGAGACGTTTGTCTGTCCACAGTGTCTCACATTAAGAAATACGACAGTGTTCATCGGGTGCGTCAGACAGGGACGTTTGGACAAGCGATGGATGAGCGTTAAGGAATGTGTAATCGTTTGCTTTGCTGCACCTTGGCTTTCTAAATGGCCATTTAAATCCAGAAAGATGTTTTTAGTTGGAGTTAGCTACTGTATATATATATATATATATATATATATATATATACACACACACATATACAGATATGCCTCTATATATAGGTATTATCTATGTGAGATCCCTCGGGGGAGTCAGGTAACCAGTAGTAAAGTTTTGGTTTAGTCCACCTGTTGCTCATTGGCCCTATAAATGTTACTTTTTAAAATCAGCCTCTGAAAAACATGCATAGACCCATCTGTGTTACTGTTTTTTAAATATACTGCACTTATAATTCCTGCCTAAACTGTGTTTCTTCATTTCTCCTGTCACTACCTCCCATGTGTCATCCCTGTAGCCCCAAAAAGGGGACTCCATCTACAGTGAAATTCCTGTTCCCTGTCCTGTCAGTGACACATACTGCTGCATTTGCGATCTTGACAGATACGATCTTCCTTTTGGTAGCCTTTCAGCTGCCAGCGTGCCATCTCTGGGGGATTCCCTGCTGCATTTTCAGAACTGAGAAACACATTCGCCACATTTGTCAGCGCTGAAGTCGCGTGCTATTTCCTTAGAACGCGGTGGCCCTTTTGGTGGCCTAGCAAACCAGGAGTGGCTAGGATTACTGCTCTGATTTGGACAGCAGCTGGGGAAATCGACCTGACACAGTCTAACCCCCGGTAAGGTCCGCAGGTACTACGTGTACAGCTGCTTTTCTAAAGGCTGTGGCGAAATGACAAACCAGATCAAAACCTAATGAATAAAATAAACAGACGTAGAGCCCACATGTCAATATGGACACTCCCATTTGCACAGTAGGGTGGGAAGTAAAGCTGGGGGAGGGGGCGTACTTAGCCGGGTGCTGGGACAATGGAGCAGGCGGGGGGAGCAGGTGGAGCGGCCGAGAGACCCCCGAGATGGCCGAATCCCTGTCCTGGGGTGTGGACTCTGGGCCGGATCCTGAGGAGTTTGCTCTCGCTACGCTGTACACACCCACCTTTCTGCGCCAGGTGTGTAACACGCCTCCCAGCAGTGCTGACTACGGCAGCCGTGGCAACACCCATCCCATCCTGCAGAGCCCCATGTAGAAAGAGTTCACCTTGGACTGCACAGGGAGCCCTGTTGTGTTGGGTATTGGGAAAAATATATTTTTATATACAGTGATATTAATTATAATTAATAATTACCACAACCCTGTACCGGATAAGCTTTATGGGTGGGTGATTTAAACAATGTTTTCCCCATAGTGTTGCTTTTACTCTGCTGGATAATCCACATTCTGGTTCAGTGCCTTTTACGGTACAATAGCAGACTCACCCTCAAGAGCTCAACTAAAGGTTTCCAACCCTTCTGCTGCCCGCCGCCTTTTTCACGTCGGTCCCTGACTTTGACCGGCCCTATCCAAGTGTGTTTTTTCTCACGGTGATTAGGTCCACCAAGAGAAAGATGGCTTTGCATGCAAGTCCCCTTCCCCATGAAGCTGGAATGGGGAATTCAAAATGCTGAGAGTTAAGGACCTGTTGTGAGATCGACCTTCCGTTGTACCTACATGGATATTTGAATAAATTCGGATAAACCATCCTCCTGTTGACAAATAAATAAAACTTACAGGAATGAGAATTGTGCCCAACACACTTCTGCTCCTCTATTTTGATTCTTTCGACCCCCCCTCCCACCCATGAAGGTATCAATCCACGGACACCCTTCAGTAATTTCCCCCCAGACTTGATCTAACCTGGAGGTGCTGCTGTGTGGCAGTCTCAGCCCGTGAAGCTATTTTCTTCAGTCATGGTTGGTCTGCATAGAAAATCCGTTTGCTGTGTGTCTGGCTACATCATCTGATGCAGAATCAGACTTTATTAGACAATCATGTAACATATACAAGGAATTTATTACCTGTTAAAATAGAATCTCCTGATATAAAACTCACTTTCCTTCAGAGCTTAAACTACACTGGGGTTAGAAGCACTGTAATCTGACGTCTAGAATCCTTTGTCTGTATCATGTCTGTATGTAAGATACTGATAATCCCTGAATGCTGTTTCTGATTGTTACCTGGTCGTCCATGCATTACACCCTGGTCACCGTCTCCAAAACGGCAACAAAAAAAAAACCAGGAGGCACGGAGGGTGTGGCACTGAGACCGTCTGTAACTTTTGTACACATAGTTATAGTGAAAAACTTGTATCTTGAGTTAGCAGACATGGCATTCTCTAGCGTTTTATTTTCATAGTTTAATGTTTTAGGTAAACACTACCCCCTACTGGTATTAATCCAGATATGCATGAAACAATATTCACTCAATGTTCAGCATCTAGCCAGTATACTCAAGGGCAACTTGTACTCCTTGATATATCTGCAGGATTGCCATAACATATTGGAGTGAAGCAGTAATGTTAAACTCATAAGATATATTTTATAAGGCAGTTAAGTGAGAAATAAGGATTTAATGTTAGATATGCTTCATCCGCTCCGCTGTGCCAGTTACCCATTACGTGCCAGGACAGCTGTACTGGCAGATGCAATATAAACACCTGGTACTGGTAACGCCAGTTTTACTAGGCAAGCAGAGTTGTTTGTGTCATGTTTCTTGAGAGCTGCTGGGTTTCCGATCTGAGGCATATTGCGGGAAAGGGTCAAATGCAGAGGTGCAGCAGGGGCATGGATACGCTGGCAGATTCAGGGGGAGCAGCACTCTACAGAGCCCCCTGCACACTTAAGATGATATTTTATAATGTAAGGGGATGGAGGGGCCCAAGGTGACCTTTTGTCTGGGGGTTCAGAATTTCTCGATATAGCCTTGGTCACATGCATCTTGAAAGAGATAGAGAGATTCAGACAGATACTAAGTCCTATGAAAAAGAAAAAAAAGACATTCAGACGAGACTGTAGCGGGTTGCCAGAAAGTTACTCTCCAACAGTCTGAGCCCGACATCCAAGTCCTTCACCACGGCATGTGGCAAAGGAAATTTTCTTTATCCTCGGTATATTCCTTATCCCCGATATATTCCTTATCCTCGGTATATTCCTTATCCCTGGTATATTCCTTATCCCCGGTATATTCTTTATCCTCTGTATATTCCTTATCCCCGGTATATTCCTTGTCCTCTGTATATTCCTTATCCCCGGTATATTCTTTATCCTCGGTATATTCCTTATCCCCGGTACATTCTTTATCCTCGGTATATTCCTTATCCTCGGTATATTCTTTATCCTCGGTATATTCCTTATCCCCGGTATATTCCTTATCCCCAGTATATATTCTTTATCCTTGGTATATTCCTTATCCTCGGTATATTCTTTATCCTCGGTATATTCCTTATCCTCGGTATATTCTTTATCCACGGTATATTCCT
Source organism: Stomatorhinus walkeri (assembly GCA_026784285.1). Classification (NCBI taxonomy): domain Eukaryota; kingdom Metazoa; phylum Chordata; class Actinopteri; order Osteoglossiformes; family Mormyridae; genus Stomatorhinus; species Stomatorhinus walkeri. The sequence goes on along the minus strand of JAODUD010000040.1, from coordinate 29,508,191 downwards.
TATCCTCGGTATATTCCTTATCCCCGGTATATTCCTTATCCTAGGTATATTCTTTATGCTCGGTATATTCCTTATCCTTCCAAGGGAAACATTAGCAAGTGTTAGGAAAATGTACCACCTTCCAAATACATTGATTCAAAGTTATCTGCATTTCATGTAGATAAAATTGAAACATTACTCACAAGTGGTTACTCGTTAAAAATGAGTAAGTATCCTTTGGGTACTCAGTCAGGGTCCTCAACAGCATGCGGTAGCCCAGTGAGCTGTGAGAGGCATAATGAGGCTTGTCAACCTGGTACACCTTCCTCGCTTATGTAACATGCAATTTGCAAATGATTCTGGGTCAGAAACAAAACTAAAATTACACTAATGTATGTGGTATACAGTTTGAGTTCTGTGATTAAACAGCAAATAATATTACTGGTATGATTTTATGCGTCTAAGTCCAAAATACTGGTGTGATTTTACGCATCCAAGTCATATAGCAATAACCAATCAGCACTCGCTAATACTCTTGTTCAGGTAACTGGGTATCCACATGACGGGAATTTATTTTGAAACTATAAAGGATGACAGTCAAGTTGACAATCTGGACCAAAAAGCTCTTTCTCTAATTATTAATGCATGGTCAGAAAAATCACAGTAAAAACTGTAGGAACTCACAGGCCTTACACCATTAGTATAAAGCTGTAATTCTTCAAGACAAATTAAATTATATCCTATAGGTTGTTTGTGTATAACAATACTCGATTAAAATCCAGTCAGGCATAGTGGACCAAAGCCAAGTCCGACATGAGGAAAGATTTAACGGAGGCCAGTGAAGTATTCCGGGTGATAAATCAAATATAATCATATTGTTAGTTTTGGAAGGTGGTACTTGCATCTTAAATGGGCAAAAAGCAGCTGGAAAAATAGCTACATTTAAAGAATTCTTCCGAATCTAGTATCTCAGTTCGGACATTGGCTTTAAGGAGCGAGATCAAACGTATGTCCCTGTCAGTGAGAAGAGCAATACACTGATAAGAACTCCTAAGGGGGAATACATTTCTCCTACGTTTAGACATGATGTCAGGGGTGATTCCTGATGCCACCCCTCTCTTTGTCATTGAGACCATTTTTACTTTTGCTGATACTGTTTGAGAAGTACTGTACCCTTGGATGCCCAACTTTTAAAATGAAAAATCGGTTTCACAATGCATTTGTCAAAACCCTGACAATGTAAGCTACAATGAAACCTTGTGATTACCCTTGGTAAAGTCACTTGCAGGCATAGACACATATGTGAATTGATAATCTGGTTGGGAACAGCTCTGAGTGCGCTGTAGCAAGTCTGACCCCCTTCCTTCTGCTCAGCAACGTCTGCAAAGCCAAAGGATGGGGCAAAGGAACCATGTGCAGGGTCAGGCATGCTGGACTGGGGATGAAAGGCAGGCGTTTTTCCACTTCCTCACACACAGCCTCTCCAGCCTAAATTCTCCTCTCCCAGGTGGATCTCTTCCTTTGAACAGTAACTGGGGTCTTTTCCACTAAGATCCAACTCTTTAGTTGCAAATCAGGCTTGCCGCTGTTTGACCTTGGGAAGTTGTTCCTTGGGGTTCCTGTAAAGCCATGTCAACCTTTGCAGAGTAGAAAGTGATATTTCAGCAGCTTCCTCCACAATGAGTACAGTTTTGTATTCTCAATAGAGACAATATGCTACATATATAATAATTATAATATAAAGAAAGAAATTCTGCTACATCATTTTTAATTCATCAATGCATCTAGTGAATTCATCACTGCATCTAGTGTAAGGGTGTATATAGTTCATCATGGTTCGCTTACAATGTGTGTTAACATCCATCAATATCCATCTATAGCCAGTGAACCTTGGATGCCATTCCATGCTTGTAAACATTGCTAACAAAATAAACCAGAAAACAAGCAAACCACTGTCGTGACATCTATAACATGTTATGACATCTTAAATATGAACCATAGCGTTATAAAGTATTTAAGCAAATTGGAGAATATTTAAGAGAAAATGGAATCAATCATTATGAAAACACTATTTACAGTAAGGCTTGGTTTTCTTTTAGGAATAATCTGTGCCCCACCCTGCAGAAAAACGAATTTTACCCCCAAGATCCCACTTTCCCTTTATGACAGACGTCATAGACGAGCATTATAAGGCCTTCCACAATCTACACTTCAAAGTCGGACGCTGCCTCCCCAGGGAAAATGTCTGTCTAGGGTGGGGTGACCTGTAATTGAATAGTATGTGAGATCTTAGATCCCGAATAACTGCAATGATGTTGAAAAATAGCCAGGCTAAAACGACACAGGTTTAATTTGAACTGACTTTAGTCTTTTGCCATATGTCAAGGTGGATCATGTCCAGCGATTAAGAGAAATTAATTAAAATTCAATACAAAAGATTTTTGTGTTATATGGGCTGAACTTGGACTGTGGGTTGTTATGTTATTTAGTTTAAAGGAGAATTTCCTGTTTAAACACATTATTTGTTGCAACCCAGCTGATGTAACATTTAAATTAAAAGAGTAGAAAGAGAAGTATTTGTATTTGTATTTCCCAGCTATGTATTATTATACATATGTAAGATACAGTGTATTTCCCAGCTATGTAAGATACAGTGATCTTTTTATAGATAACCTACACCAGGGCACCAATCAAGACCCTGAATAGCTATAATTGCATTATTTACAACAGGGAGTCCTTGGTCCTTTGCTTCTCCTTTGGGACACTATTGTCTTTCCTAGGGCTCTTCAAGTCTGGACCTCAATTCCAAATCCAGGCCGTGTTTTCACTTCTCCCATGAAGTTACCTTAATAATTACTGATTCTGATTGGCCACAGAGGTTTCACACCCAGCTCACAGGTAAAGGAAGGCTGGAAAATCAGCAGGCCTCAGCCCTTGGGGATCATGGTTTGAACAGCCATGGTCTATCCATCGATCACACAAACCTAGAATAACTGGTAAAATGAAGAAAAGCAATTTAACTAAATATGATGCATTGGGCTCTGATTCAAAATGGCACATTTACCATAAGAAGCACCACCTATAGTGAGTTATAATACTTCTATTACAAATGGCTTCTATTCCTGTATTTTATATAAGGTGATGCCATTTGGGAGAATTTTGGTGTCATTTTACCTACATGGTATAGATACTGATCTAATGTCTTTTTTTCACTGGATCCAGGCCATTTTACACATGCTAAGTGTCCAGCTACCCCCTTTTAAGTCTTTTGAGGATTAAACTTAAGATCATTTAAAAAGCCTTTAGTGGGTTTACTTTTAATCCATCGCTTTTCTGTCTTTGATGTCAAACTCTGTATAATGTGGTCGCCCAAAGCAGATTCCAAAGAGAGTGTAAGTCATCATAAACTTTAACTAAAAAACTTTGCTTACTATTTTATTGCAGGATACGAGTAAATATTGAGAAAAGGGATAAATACTAAGAGAAAAGGGAATGGATTACATGGAATAAGTAATATTAAAGAGCAGAATAAAATAACTCTAAAGTAAAACATTCAGATTATCGTTTTTGTTCATGTAAACTAAACAATATAGGATAATTCAAACTGTTTAGCAAAGTGTGAAATAAAACCGAAAACTGATTATCTTAAATATGAAGTGGGCACAAGTAGGATCCATAGGTCTTGGGAGTGTTTCTTTTGTAGCAACGTGAATTATCACGGCCTCAGTCTGTGGTTTAATTTTTAGCCATGATTCTATTTCGTATTTTGCTCCATTCGGCGAATTTAGGCGATAAACGGCATTAATAAAACCTCATGATTCTACACTGCAACCGATCAGAAACGATTCGGTTGTTCTGTAATCGAGAAAATGGTTATTATTTTAAAATAGTTGGCTGCAATTAGTAGAGATATACGAAAAAATACCGGAGACCAGCTAAGCTTTATATTTTCCTGACAGTAAAATGAGGAAACTGTAACATATAGAATAATTGCTATTTTGTTCAATTTAAATTTGATTGTTGTTGTTCCCCAGTAATAATAAACGGGATACGGGCCTATATATATATATAATTCGGGCTCTCATCTTTTTAAGGCGCAAAAGTCCATTTAGGACTATGCTTTGTAGCACATCGGTATGGCTAATGCAAGCACGGAATTAACCTGAGAAAACCCCTCTTGGAGTTTGTTCTTCTAAGAAAAAGGTCCGTATTGCGTTGAAATGATTATCCTTACAAAAGCAAAGTGCGCTGATCCTTTTTATGGCTCGGGGTGATTATTTTATGGCGGTGTTAAACGAGAGCTTGTTTTGGATACGCTACAGCTGTGGGACCAGAGGCATGTTCAGTGCCTGACAAGATAAATCCCTTTGCCCACCAGAAGAGGGCAGCATAGATAATGAAATATCATGTCAGCATTTCAACACGAAAGTATATAATAAAATAAAGTATAAGTAAAACAAAGTATATTTAATTAACTTGCTGTTCAAATTATATAATGTGCGGTTTTAATTAAACATTACTCATTTGAACTTGAGGGCGCATGTGCCAATCAAAGTATATTCCCTAATATAAATTAAATTCATCTTCCAACCACTGTGTGGTCAGAGTCAAATGAAGTCCCTCCCGGGCAGCACATGGCACAAGGCTGGGGGGCACCCTGGACACACTTGTGCTCTATGGGCAATTTGGACACATTAATTAGCCTAATTGCGGTCTCTCTCGAGACCCGCACAACACGGGAAGCACAGAGCAGGTGGGGGACTCAAACCCTCCATTCTGGAGATGTGAGGTAACCATGTAACCAACCAAGGCACCATGTTTACCCTGGTACTCAGTGTGGCTTGAGGGAACCCCAGAAGGTGGGATGCCAGTGACTGTAAATATAGGACAATAAGTTTAGCAGTCCATATACAAAAAATGGAATTTATTCCAGATCTACAAAACAAATGAATTTTTCTCAAGAACCCCTCCCAAAGTAGAACTGATATTGCTGCAAAATTGTGATTTGCTCGTTATAACCTTTAATTGATGTTACACGGTACTTCTACCTTCTGCACGATGTTCATCAATGGTGCAAGACTTAAAAATGCAGGCTATAGAGACCTGAGTTGTGATGAATTATTTTGTTCAGTAGCGGATTACCCTCCACACCGACGAAAATGAACCCGTAGCCTAATTGCCGCGCATTTGCCCGGACACGCAGATAGGTGTCATCTGCTCCCAGCCCGGCACATCCTGCCGCCGCATGAAAAGCCACCCAAACCATCCAGTTCCCTCCCTTCCCTTCACAAGACCAGCTTATGTCTGTTGCTGCACACAGATGACTTTTCAGCTTGGTAGGGTGCTGCGGCCGATTTGCATCTGCTACCCAGGCATCCCCGTTATTAACAACGCTAAAGGTGAAGAAAGCTCCAGCGCTCGGAATACGTCCAGTTTACACTCATTAAGCAGTTCGCAACCGCATTGACTTATCTTATTCTTATTCTTAAATCGACCACATTTATAACATGACTATATTATAACATGACATGATTATAAATGACATTTCTAAAGGGGTCTTGAGTCTAGCAGTCTACGATTTTCAGCCTGAAACTCACACAAAGTATACGTCTGTGGAGCAGAAGCTGCCACACGAGTAGAATTGCGTCAAACAAATTACTTCACTGTAGAAATACTCAAACATTAAAAATGGTCTGATCCTTTAAGGCACGGACGGGCGGGCAGCACAGTCACTGCGCTTCCACAACTGTCTCTTCCATGTCTCCTGAAATGCACCTCCAGCACCCACCCGGCTGACTCCTAAGTCAATTAGCACAGTAGGGGCTAGCCGGGTTTCATTAAATGAGGACTCTGTGGGCATGGAGATGACGGTCATGGTACCATGGAGACCCCAACCCAATGATGACATTGCCGTCGCTCATGATGTCTGTATATGTAGGCTATTTATACATATAACATACTTTAAAGTCTTGTAGGAACAACGCTGTGCAGCGTTATCCTTTGCCACATCTTAGTTACATCTTAGAACTATTAATTAATTAACTATTCATTAAAGTATAGTTTTAATACAAACATAATATTATAAAAACGCGGTCGGTATCTAATCACGGAGGATTGCTACTCCTAATTTCCTTTTTTGTGTATGACCACTTCAAATGTGTATTTATGCGTCTGATAGACCTACTTTCCGAAGAAGAGGCACGTCCGCCGCTGCATGCCAGCTTGTTGCTCTCGTCTCATTACGACGCTGCTCCTTCTTTCTCATTGTAGCAGCTGTCACTCCTTTCCTGGGCCTTCGCGTTGTCAAGTGGCATTCTGGCAAACTGAAAATAATGTATTTTTTTCTCTTGCAGACAAGAGGGGAGGGTTGAATGAACTCTCCGCATTGTAATTATATGCATTCTTCCTCTCTTGTTGCTTCATCCTGTGTTCCCCGGAAAATCTTAAACGCCGATTAACAGTGGAGCCGACATGCATACCTAAAGGATGATTCACTGGATTACCTGAGGTATGTTTTAATGTGCCTTTAATCAACAGCTCTTTTTCTCTAAGTCGTTGGCTGACAATTAACTTGATATTAAGGGAAACTTACACTTGGAGATGGAATCAATGTAATCTTATGTTTTCTAAATCAGAGCAAATGCTCAATGAACAGTGGCATCTGGAACTATCAGTGTTTGCTGCATATAGATCCCAGTTGAAAAACTGAAGCAAATGCTGTTATAGTGAGTCTGATTCAAAATCACCCATCCACACTAGTTTGGACTGGATTACACAAGTAAATCTTTGTGGTTACTAAACAAACAGGCCCTTTTCACTGAAACCATACAGGTGCCAGTGTTCTTATTTTACATCATCAACCATTTAGGTAAAGGCTGTTTTACTTCATTGTTATCAATTAATTGACTCGGCCATTAAACCTGAATAAATATTTGAAAGACTATAATCAAGAAATCCATATACTGAAAAGCCACTACGCCTGACATTTACTGATGGTAGACATATGGGAAGGTATTATTCATTACAGTGTTATATAAGTGTGCAAACCTCTCACTCATGGTACTTGACAATCTGTGCTTTGCTTGTTGCCTCACACCCCTGAGACCCGGGTTCGAGTCTCTGCCATGCTGCCATGTCTTGTCTCCCCATGTTGTCCTGGGGTTTCCGTCGGGTGCTTGTTTCCCCCCACAGTCCAAAAACATGCTGAAGTGAATTGGATTTACTGAATTTTCTGTTGGTCTACATGTGTAGGTGCATGGTGTGTTGGTGAATGGTGTATTGGTGAATGGTGTGTGAGTGTGCCCTGTGACAATTTGCCTCCCAGCCTGGAGCCTCCAGAATTGACTCCAGACCTTTGCGACTCTGAATAGGAGAAGCGATTACAGAAGATGGAGGGTAGGCACAATATCAGATGGGAAACCTGATCACATGGTGTGGCTTATGCAACTTCAAGCAAAATACAACTGAAATTCCCTGTCTGTGATGTTTTGAACCTGTTGTTCTCAGATGTCACTCCCAGCATCAGGGTCTTGGACTGATGGTGTAAAATTCGACTTGCGGCATAAAATTTGACCCATGGTGTAAAATTTGTCTCACGGCTTTGGAAACTCCAGTCCCAAACTAACCAAGTCACATCTTCTGGGTAAACTGTTGGAGGTTGGCTGATTGTGACTTTATTACACACAGTAAATATTGTGCTTCGCCATACTCTGCGAATATTTTTCATTCAGTTCAGAGCCCATCACTGGTCGAATTGGTATGTCATTGGGTTTTCCATCAATGTGTATCTATGCCAGTTACTGAATTGTATTAGTGTGCATCACAAGCTTTAGATATAATTTTTGTGCCAAACACCCATAAAGCAACTAACTGGTTCTCAGCAATGGAAACCCTCTGTTAGCATACGGGTTACTGCATCACACACTTCTGAATGTGAGCAGCGGGATAACAGCACGTGGGGATGATCAGGACCCAGATCCCCAGTGACGTCACTTAAAAAACCAGACCTGCAAATAATTGACATGCTAGAGGCAAAAGAAACATCCTTGCTTGAAGTTCACCCCCCCCCAAGAACTAATTTTACCCAAGTTAACATCCTTCACCAAGACATATGGGGACCATTTTCAAGCATCCTGTTTTTTTTTCTGACCTAAAAAGTCCTACAGTTATTTTTTTCCCCACAATCTTGCTGCTACATCTGACACTAAAGCAAATCTGTTGATGTTCTCAAATGCCTCTCTGGGACTGCTCAGTGTGGATCTATGTGGGCGTAGGGTGCTGCCACACTCACGACACCTTGCCCCACTACTTGCTGCATTAATGCATATAAATCGGCCAGCACCGGAATCGAGCGTCCAGAAACCTCAGAGCTCTCACCAAACTGCTCTATTTGCTGTATTTCTGAGGGAATAAGCAAAGCCTGATAAACATCCATGACCAACAATATATACAGAATCCAACTGAAGAAAATGTCTCACTGAATGTCATCAGTGTACAGAAAGACTGTAGAAGAGTTTTTGCTGGCTGACCAGGTTCTATTTTCTCGATAAAGAGTGCTATTATGCCCTTGGTACGTAGGTGTTAAAAGTGTATGGTGTACATAACCCGGGAAACATTGGATGTGAACGATGCCAGCACTGTAATGTCCTTGAGTGCTTGTTTATTGTTTTTTTTCACAAATTGTTTCTTCAGACAAAGACACTGATGTCCTGCAGTGGCAAGAGAAGCAAGCACCTTTCAGGGAAAGTGGCGCGGACAGGCTCTGTGGATGACCTACAACCCGTAAGAGATGCCAGCAACTACTGAGTCCTAAGAAAGTTCTGTCCTGCACAGAAATGCCATTGTTCCACAGGGAAAGGCCGCACCATAAGTGAAAAGGTCTTTGATAATACAAAGTTGTAGCCCATAGTTGAATGCTGAATTCATGTGTGTGATTCGTTTTAATTGCATCTTTATTGATATGGTTTTATTAACTATCCCATGGACAGTCCATTGATTAAAAAAAACAAACAGCGTTGGGTTTCTTCGTCTTAAAACATACAAATAAAAAGAGTAAAGTTTTGGGCAACAACTGACTATCAATAATGCATATTATTAATTAAAACTAATATCAGTTGTTTGCTATAAATGATACCATCCATCCATCAGTTTTCTGTACCTGCCCGTTCTATACCGGTCGCCGGTGTTTGGAGCCTATAATTATGCTACTGCAGGAAACATGTTTAGGTACATACGCTAATATCAATAACAACAAAAACAACAACAATAATAATAAAAACAATAATAATAATGGTGCGAAACGGGGGACACTTGAGCATGTGGAACATTGTTAAAACTATCACTTAAGGACGAATGCAAGTTGCAGTATTATTTTACAATTAATATTTTTCTCCAGTAGTCCTTAATCGATTTTTTTTACGTATACTCACTAGTTTAAAGCCTGGTATTCTAATGCTTGCCTTAAGATAATAGACTGCAGTGCAGCGCCAGAGACAACAACACTTCGCAAACCCGTTTGAAGTTACCCCGGTTCAACTGGAGCTTTGCGCAGCGCAGCGCATCTCTTTTAAGGTGGTTCCGCTGCTAAAAACCTCAGCCCATGTCTAGCCTACTGTCAATATAATTAAAAATGACTAACAGCAATATGCATCCACAGCGTCCTCGTAACAAGATGCTTACGGCATTAAGACTATAAATATAATACATTGTTTAGTATACCTGGTTGTTGTTGTTGTGGAAAAAAACACAAAATGTGTCTCTTTATGTGCTTCGAAAACGTAATAACGCGGGGGACGCCTTTGCCTCCGTTATTAGCTTGGCACCACTAACCTCCTCCACCCCCCGGCCACAACCCCCACCCATCCAGTGGCGCCTCCTTAAATATGCAATGGCAGCCGAAAGTTGGGAGTGGAAAGTAAAGGGTCAGGAAGATTGGTGGGTGGGGATAACCCTTTAGGAAAAAAAACTAAAAAAAAAAAAAAAACTTAGAAAATCACGTGTTTGGAGATCAAAGGAGATCCGCTTTGTAGAGTTGGAAGGAGAACGAGAAAGAGCGAGAAGCAGTGTAGACAGACCCGGTAAATGACAAGGCTGCGATGGTGAAATAAACGCGTCCAGGAAAAGATTAAACTCAGCCGCTCAACGTCTCCACTGAGATATAATTTCAGAGATAGCCAAGGGCTTCCCCCTCTAAAAAAATCCCTGGAAATTATGTTCCGATCGGCGCTGATCCAGCCGGCAAGATGATTTTACCAAGAAGAGTCTCAGATCGGGTGGCCGATTCGGTGATCTTCGCGTCCCTTGCGGTCGCAGCTTGCTTGGGAAGCGTTTTCGCGAAGGATACCGCCTTTGTGGAAGTAGTACTGTTTGAATCAAGTCCAAATGGAGATTATACTACATACACCACAGGTTTGCAGGGACGATTCTCTAAAGCTGGAGCCACCATCAGCGCAGAGGGCGAGATCGTGCAGGTACGTGGTATAAAAGAATAAATGAACGTAATCTGTGTTACATTGTATTGCTCGCACTTGCGGACACTTTTCGGATGTTTGAGTCCGTTTCATCAGTTGGCGCAACTTTCTTTACATGTGGTGCGTGCGGACGCGTGTGTACTGGACGCTTGGGGGTGGGGGTACATTTATTTATGAGAGGATGGTACTAGCTAGCCAGCTAGCTATGTGGTCACAAGATGGCTTCTATCTGGTAGTGGGGGGAAAAGATCTTCAATTCGCAATTGAACTTGCACATCGCAAACTGTTTTTGTGACAAAAACACCGCAGCCACTGCAAGCCCACATTCAGCTTAATGTATCTGTACTTTGCTTTGAAAGATGCTGCGTCCTGTCAGACACTTTCTGCTGCTTTAAAAGAGAAGAGACAGGCTGTTTGGTTATTGGCTGCATATCGATACATTGGTATTGCATGCATTACAAAAACACGAGAAACTGCGACAGATATTCATCCACCAGAGTCTATGATGCAGAACAGTTACGATTTATGTTTCGTGTTTGTTTTGTGACCTAGAATATTTTGTTGTATACCCGGGTAATCTGTAGGATTCATCATTACCAGCGCTGGAAATGATTTAACCAAGGCATCTGCCAGTGGCTCGATTTCGACGAAGTAATCTGACTTTATTTCTCTTCTTAAGCACTTGTTGCAGAGTAATTGTCTATGTAGCCTATATATTTTGCTACAGTGACGCTTAAACTATTATTGGGACAGGATATTTGTGGGACTATTGAAATAATAAATTGCTCGTGCTCAAGAGAGATGGTGGGTGCTGAGTTCTTCATTTAATCTCCGTTTAGTTCTAACTTGGGGACGGTAACATGACGGATATTTCCAGCCCTAAACGGTGCGTAAAATAGGAGCTTTTAGTTCTACAAGTTAAAGTAGAGTCTTGGAGGGCTATGCAGCCCGGCAGTGGGGCTGATATCTGCCTGTATACCTGTAATCATGGGACATGGAAGCTGGGAATGCGGCTAAATGTGTCGGGCATTATTAAAAGCGATGCCGGGGGGAGCGGTCTTTCACACAAGTATTTGCCCGCAGGATAAAAATTGAATTGTTAACTGGCAAACGTGTGCTCCATGATTTATTTTCTTAAGCTTGGGAGTTGGATGATTGTCAAGGCATATTCGTTATCTGAGCCGTGGGTGACGGGTGTTGAACCGATCCGGTTCCACTCTGATGAGCGCGGTTCAATCTGCGTTATTTACAGCGTGAAATTAAATCACAAGTAAAACCGAGTACTTCTGTTTCCCCCTAATTATCGGGAAAACATCCATCGGATTACCCCACGGCAAAGCTTGTAATACGGGGAGATCAGGCAAACTCCTCACAAACAGGGTAGGGATGCGGGGGTGTGACCCTCTGTGCCCCGGGTGGACCTACTGCTACAAAGACTTCTGAACATTTATAAGAAATTTTAAATGCTTTAAAAATATCATTTTTACTATCCTGAAATAAGACCATAACAAAGTGACGGCTATCCCTTACTGCATAGAACTTTTGATCATAAGTGATTAAAAATACATTTATTGCAATTTTCATTACTACTTAACGGGGATGTCAGCGGAAGTAGTGGGCCTATATGCCCGCAAACAGACCCGATAAGTTGTTCATTTGCCTCTGTTATATAACTTTATGGTGTATTTAATGCGTGCATATTTCCCGACCGGGACCCATTAAAATGGAGTTTCACTCGCCCTGCTATGCAGCTCCTGACGGGCAATTTTAATATCGCACCTTTCAATCTCAGACGCTCTTTGGATGGTTTGATATCGGCTCTGCGTTTTGTGTGCAAATACTTGCGGCCCGGGCAAATTAACTTCTTGAGGTTTTGTTTCCTTCCCTTTTAAAGTCTGCTGTGTTTGGCGGGTATGAAATGTATAATACAAACCAGTTTATGGAAAAGAGGGTGAAACGATCGGCACCATAAGAGAAACATGGAAACTAACAGTCAAGCAAGGACAAATGGACTCTTAATTAAAAATAATGTTTTAAAACAAGTGGATGGGAATTTAAGCAAATAAGACCCTGTACCAGTTCGTGTAGTTTGCTTGTAATATCACCCTTTTTTGTTTGTCCAATAACAACTCCCCTCCTCCCTCCAGTGATTTATTCTTATAAGATGAATAGGGATTGATGAGTGACCTGGTTTAGTCTCCGGGACCCGTGATGCCTTCAAAGCCCCCGATACCGGCCTGAACACAAACCCCATTGAGCCCGGTCGCCTTGCCAGTCCCCGTTCCGGCAGACTGCCTGACGCCGGGTTTCCAGGGGGTGGGATCCAGGAGCCGCAGAGACGACATCAAATTAAAGCAAAATGTACGCGGGCCGGGCAATTTCGCCGTTTTTCTGTCCGTTAGTGAGCTGAAACCGCGCACCGGTTTCGTGTGTCTCTAACAGCTGTAATTATCAGATTGACTGGGATAAAGCTGAGCTGGAAAAGAAGCAGCGTCGGCCCGCTGTAGTCGGATGTTCTCGCTTTAAACCCTTTAGAAATTAACGTGAGACGTGTACATGGAGGCGTTTTTCAGGATTTGCAATATGTGTGATAACCGCACCCGTCATACGCCTGCAACTGAGGAATAATACGCAGTCTGATCAATGAAGAGCATCTGAGTTTGTTTATTTATTTATTTATTTAGTTAGTAAACTAGTCACCCTCTTTAAGGAAATCCCGCACATTACTGTGCTGGCATAGAGTAATTGAGGATCCTGGACCCCGCAGGGTGTCCTAACCCCATAGGGATTGTCCGAGTCTATAGACATGACAAGAAACCTGCGAGGTAGCTGGATGGCACCATTTGCAGTCACCTGGGCTTCTGATACAGGGACTGTCGCTTCACCTTCCCCTTTCCGCGGTCTCCACAATGTGAGAGCAGTCCACTGCTGCCTTTGCAGACCACACAGCCCTGTTACTTTCCCTGGGCTTCCTCTCTCGTCTCCCCTGTTCTGTGCAGACCTGGCTATTGTCCTTCTGGCTGGCTGTTGTCCCTGTGCCTAAACCTTTCTCAGGTACGCCCTGCTGTGCCTAACCAGGTCGCAGCAGGTATCTCATCAGGGTTGAGCACTAGGGCTGGTGGATGGGGCAGGTGCCCCAGCAATGGCTGATCTTTGATAACCCCTCCCTACACCGATTCCCAGGATGCCTCATACAGCAGTGTGCCCCCGACAGTTACTCCTAAATGCCTCCGTTCTTTTCCTCTTCATCGTCATCCACGCACTCCTGGCTGCTAAAGGAATCTTGGTGTTTGGAAGCAACGAGTCACAGATCCCATTGATATTTCTGCTATATCCAGTAAAGCCTGAATGCATTGCTGAGAGTTCAACCACTTCTGTCTTTTGATTTGAAGGCTAAAGTTGTGCTTCCTGGACTACTGTGTCTAGCTGAATAAAGCTTAGTGTGTCCTTTTTAGGATGTATAAATCCATTTGGGGACTTCTGCATCACACTATAAGTTTACCTAAAAATGTGAAGTTGTTAGGTTCTGTTTGGTGCTGGTGGATGGCCTTGGTGGGCTTGAGATTGAGCTCCCTTGGAGTTGGATAGTGTCTGGTGTTTGGTCTTGACAGGTGACATGGCCTCCTGTGGAACAGCTCCATCTGAGTGGGTAAAAAGGAGCACTTTATCGCTGGTTCCAAAGTAAACAAATTATTTTGATTTGTGACTTACTGTCACATGAATGTGATGACTTGCATTGGCTGTAACACAAAAAAAACATTAACTTTTCTGTGACCGTTCTCTAGCAGTGTCCAGTTCTTTCTCCATGTTTAAGATGGTGCAGTTTTGTGTGAAATACTTGCCTCATACTTTCATCTTGTTTAATTTTGTTTGTGTTTTACTGTAGCGATGACGTAATGTGCCTTGGGTTGGGGATGTGTGTAAACCTTTGGTCTGCTCTCTACTCTAAGCATATGTGGTGTTGCCTTTTCTGGTCAGTTCTTCACAGAGGCATAGACATTGGCTGGTGGGCACCAGCAGGAGATATGAATAGCCAATGTGGATGGTCTATGTCCTCATTCGTGAACCCTCAGTGTAGACAAAGACACCATGGTCACTAGAAATGGACTTAAAGGTGTCGTACTTGGCTGGTGGCAGACTCCAGCGTAGCTCAGCTTGGGGTTGGACTGTTACTTGGCTTTTCCCAACTCTGGGCGATGGTAGCAAATTTTGGCTCTGGGTTTAAAAGGTTAAACGTGCTGCTTGACTATATTTTCCACTTATTGGTTTTGCGGCCACGGCTGTATTTTAAGTGCTATCATTTCAAACCGCCAGCGCGTTTGATTTTAGTGCTCCAGTCTGGGTAATTTTAGGCTGTGTTTCTACCCTTTTGGAGCGTACCGACGATTAAAGTGCGCTCTTTCCGCTTTTGCCTCCCGCTGTCTGTTCTTTCGACAGACGAGGAATGTGTCACCCTTTCTTTAGCATGTGAACTACTCAAGGCTAGAATTGTGTTTGGCAGGCTGGTGTGCATTTGAACCCCATGGCTTCATTCCACCGCTGCGTACACGGCACCCCGGAAATTGGTGAGATTGTACCGAGGCTTTGGTTGAGCAGTTTCTCCTGTTGAGGGTTTGCCTGATAGTTCCAGCGTAGCTCTTAATTACTGTATGCTTGTTCACATCCTTTTCTTCCCTTTGATCAGGGCGCCTCTGGCATTTAAGAGCTGTTTTCCTATCGTAAAGCCTCCTCCGCACTCCTTCGGGAGATCCGGCCTGGTGCCCCAGGTAGGCCCTTGGGTTAAAGTGGTCTTATTTTTAACAACTCAACCTTTTTTGAGGTAGCGGCAAGATTACGGAGCTAGTTAGGACTCCTTCCCGCCCACAAGGATGGCTCTCCCACACACTGACTCGCGAACTTGTGTGAAACTCGCATCCGATCAGATTCAGTCACGTTGATTTGGCCACTAGTTCAAGATTAAGGTGGGAAAGTTTGAGCAACTGAGAATGAAAGTGCATGATGGCTGATTTCATGCTGACTAACAGCAAAGAGACTCTGTGGACCAGATACCAGATCGAGAGGCCAGCCCTCCATGGATTAGGTTCCCCACTCCTGTTGTAGAGGGCCTTTCTGAAGAGAGCAGTGGTCTTGCTTCCCATGCAGGAGACCAGACATTAGTATCATAAGAGCATCTGCGGAAATGCCGGAAAGAGATGTGATTTGTGAGCTGTACGCGAATGGAAACGCCAACAGCATGTCAGCCAGCAGGCTGTCAGATGGGGGAGCAGGCCAGGATGGCACCAGTACCGTGTGACATGGAGTAATCATGGTCCTGGAGCTGATTTCGCTGGGATCTGGCACCTTTCTTCTACGAGGCTCTCCTCCAGTTTGTGCTGGTTTGCCGGAGGCCTGAAATGCTGGTGTAGGCCTCCCCTCAGCCAAGACCGCTCTGTGTAAATCCATCCAGAAACTGAACCCCCCCCCCCCCCCCCCCCACCTGCAAGCCCTTCCAGAAATATTCTGCGGGACTGAAGTTAGTGCGACTGATCACTTCTCCAAACCGCTCCCGGAAGTCCTACGGGATTGAGGTCTGCGGCAGTCTGATAAATCCTCCTGTAGGGCAGAACATGCGGGTCAGAACATTATGGGATGCAGACGACCTTTCGTGATGGTAGAGAATCAGTTGTGGAACTCGTGTAAATATAGAGCCATTTACCTTTTAGTGTGGCCACAGAACCTTGTGTGGTTTCCGAGGACTCTCATTGAAATATGCATGGCATTCGTCTCCATTTCTATTATTTGTCAGTGTCTTGTGTGTCAGATTCATCCAGAACAGCATTTGTATTTTGAAGCATGTACTTCCTCCTCTCATTTTCTCTTTGATTGCATCCTTTTTTTTTCTTGTGGCTGATATCACCCATAGGGTAGCTGGAAAAGTAACATGCAAGTAAATGTGCTCACTTTAGATTCCTAAAACCAGTGCACCATCTATGAGGCCTATTTTAAGCTCAGATATTCTCTGTCCACATAGCTGTTAATCACAGAGGTTTTTGTACGACCTTGATGTTCTGCATCCCGTGTTTTTCATAAATGTTTCATTGCTATTAACCTCCTCTGTCGTGCATCCAACTGAGTTTAACTTAATGTTGGGCAAGTTTAACAGGTGGCGAAACTCTACATCTCCACTGTCCATCGTGGTACATGGTGACAAAGCGGTCTGTGGCATTCTGTTTGGAGTGAGTCTGGAAGGGAGTGTCTGTAAAGGTGTGCTAGGTGTCTCTGACCTTGTCACAAACACAGTAGCACAGTGAGCACTATATGTCAAACTTGGTGTCGTCATGTAAGGCCTAAGTTGTATAAGCAGTTGGTTTTTCCCAAGCTAAAAAACTGTAATTGGGTGTGTGAAATGAATTAGCTTAGTTATGGGCATATCCCGTTTAAATGTTCACCACTTGGCGATTCCCCAGATGGATCATCTTCCTGAAAGCAAGGCCAATCGGGCGTCAGGTCTACGGGGTTGCTAGAGGTCTACCATATCGGGTGTCATTTATCCTCACTCTGTCGTGGTCGTTTGCTATGACTGATTACTCTAATTGATCTTCTGCGTTAAACAAGCCTCTGTAAGGCTTAGCTGACGTTGATCGGTTGGGCTCAGTTGGCTCCTTTAACTTTTTACCGTAATGGAGAATTCTTGTTTGTTTCGCTGCCTTTCCTTCTCTTGCACTGGTTATTAATGTTGTGCTTTACGTCTGCCCGGAAAGCCATTTTGCAGACTGATCTATTTCATCCTCAGCTTCCCTCCCTACAAATGCAGCCCTAGCTGCCCAGCAACTGTTACCAGCCGTTCTTAATGAGGGAAACTATGGCTACCCCCAAGAGGGGCTGCCATGATGGATTGGGCGAGCCACGTGGAAGTTGGAGTGCCGTCTCTTGGGTCTTACCCCCCCGGGGCGATGAGCTGTCCGGTCACCAGTGCCTCGCATCCGAGATGGAACAATCCATCTTCTCGCTCGTAGTTCTGTGCTATGGAGCTTGTTCTGGGTCAGGATTGACCCAGATTTTTCTGAATGCACCTGCTGAGGTTGCCCCCCCCCCCAATTCCTGTCAGGGAGGTTTTAACTAGCGCAGCTGCATAATGAATGTTTAAGGTTAGTCACAGGTGCGGAAGCAGTGATAAAATGACATGGTGGAGAGGATCCAGGGAAGAAATACCGTTACTCACATGCTTGGATTTGTCTTGCTGTTTCCTAGCTTGACAATAAAATGGGCCTGTCAGGAATATTTGCTTGCTTAAGCCAAATAACCACCCCCCTCCCACACACACACACACACACACACACACACACACACACAGATGTAGGGTAAACATATCCTTATGGGGACCGCTCATTCATTTCTATAGGGAAAATGCTAATGCTAACTATGACAAC
>JAODUD010000040.1:29433374-29444347 GCA_026784285.1 Stomatorhinus walkeri | reverse complement strand
GACTCTTTCCCCCCCCCCCCCCCCAGGAAAAGCGACTGTACTTTCTAGGTCTCTGGGTTTGTTTTTCACGTGACTTGCCATGGGGTCCGCACTGTTTAATCAGCCTCCAGTATTAAGCGCAGTTCGCTCAGTCGGAATTTACGGACGACTTTTTGGTTGGGGTTTCAACGTGTTGGCTTGTCTCCCCCCCCCCCCACCCTCCCAGCTGAACCAAGTGGCTGAGGACCCTCTGAAAAGGCCCGTGGTGTATGTTAAGGGCACAGATGCTGTGAAGCTGATGAACATTGTGAACAAGCAGAAGATGGCACGGGCGAGAATCCAACACAGGCCACCCAGGGTAAGACTACCATGGTGACTGCAACGTAGCACTAGGTATTTGTGTCTAGTTTCAGGTTAACCCTGCTCACATAGTCACTGTATCTTAATACCCTATGTTGGGCATTTCATACAAGGTAATATGCTCTGTGATTACACTGGGACAGGTCATTCATGCAGAAATTTTTCCCAGAGTGCTTTGCTTCAAGTCATTGACAGCTCTGCCTACAAAATAGTTTCCACTAGCTTTCAGCACAAATACAATCCAATACATCACCGTAGATATAGTCTCTAGCCGAAATATGCAACATATGTTTAAATAAAATGTTCCCCCGAAAAATGTTCCACATTAACACAGATAATAACCTTTAATAATTTAGTCCGGTGAGTATAATAAGGATGGTCTATGGGGATCACTATATGACAACTCTGGACAGTCTTGGACAGTAGCAAATGGCTAGTAGCTAAATGAGCCCTTGTGTCTTTCCTGTGTGATGTCTGACATACTGTTGATGGTCAACAGCAGCCTACAGAATATTTCGACATGGGAATCTTCCTTGCCTTTTTCGTGGTGGTGTCTCTGGTCTGCTTGGTGCTCCTCATCAAAATCAAGCTGAAGCAGCGGAGAAGCCAGGTGAGATCTTCAAGATTTCGAGCACCGATCCTCATAAGCATCTGTGAACGACGACTGGGTCACGGCTATCTGTGGTGTGACCGGTGGGGTCTGCCTTACAACCCCTCCCCCTATCCCGGACCTCCCACAGAGTTCCATGAACAGGATGGCCATCCAAGCACTGGAGAAGATGGAGACGCGCAAGTTCAAGGCCAAGAGCAAAGGGGCTCGCGAGAGCAGCTGCGGAGCTTCTGATTCGCTGAGCAGTAGCTCCACCTCCGACTGCGCCATCTGTCTGGAGAAGTATATCGACGGCGAGGTACGGAAGGTCTGACTCTTTCGGCTTTGCCCCGTCACGCCAGCCTCCGTGTCGATGGCCCGCCGTGCACTGCTGGCTGCCCGATTATCACCTACTGCCACCCGTGACATCAAAGGCCGACGCCCTCAGGGCACCACGTTTCACGGACACTTTGATCAGCAGGGGTCAGGATATTTAACTTGCTGGTTTAGGGATCCTCCTCTGCAGAGCACTTGTAGATAACATGCAGTTAGCAGTGCTGTCGTTGTGTTAAAATGTCACTGAATGGAAGCACTGCTACGGATTGGGGGCGTATATGTGTTTTTAATTTTTTTTTCTTTAATGTGTTGCCATTGAAAAGACATTTAAAGGTCTGGTCGGTAAAGAGGAAGTGCTGGTATAAAAGAGGGTGAATAGCATCAAAGGGATTTTTAGTGAGCAAGAAACACAAAGCCCTCGCAAAAAAAACACGGGCAGATCGGATGAGTCATACCAGAAAGCGAGCGGGGGGAGGATAGCTTTGGCTGGGAACCCAGCGGTCTCTTAGCAACTGCAATCCCGAGGAAAACTCACAGGAATGCATCCGATCGAGTTTCACTTAATCGGGAGCGATTCCCCCCTCAGTACGGAACAGGGTTCATAAGTTTGAGCCCAGGTAATTTTAAGCTCCGTGAGGCATATCTACTCTAATGGGGAAACGGATTTTGAGGAACTTCCGTATCTATTGTTATAACAAGGTACATATCATAAGCTACTTCTCAGAAATCCCAGTTGTTTAAATAATTTAAAACTGAACTCCGCTGAACTCAGTTTTCTCAAGCATGTTATTTAAAAAAAAAAATAATAGGTGTTACATAATATTCTTACAAGGAATGGGGAATAATTGCCATGTCTCTGGCGCCCTCTTGAGGCTCCTTTCTGAAATTGCATTTTCCACAGATGGGGACCCTTAAACCATTTCCTATATACAGTGTTCCTGACACATAATCCAAGCCACACTACAGAACAAAGTGTTCTGCCAGAGATTTGTCAGGATTCCAGTTAGTCACCAAACTGCTTTATCTATGTCTAACATTTTTTAAGAGGGTGGGGCAGAGGATCAGTCGATGCAGACAGCAGTAAACATTTAGACTGAGCAGTGTGTTGGTATGGCTATATAAACTCCACTATTCTGAAAGGCCACAAAGATCCTGTTTAATCGCTTGTTTTGGACACCCAGGGTGTAACCCGGCCTAGTGCCCTCTGCTGCTGGTCCCTGTGACACTGACCATTTGGATGGATGGATGGATGGATGGATGGAGTATCTTGCAGTAGGGGTTACCAACCTGTTGATGACTGTGGACCGGTCCACACCCTGTAGTAATGTCACACTGTTACAAATGGACCAGGGATTCTGGCAGCAGATTGATTGTTAGGACGGATTTACTAAGTTTCCGTTTTTGTCATAGCTTACTTATCGTGTAGCAGCGCCGGACCACAGATCAGGGCTTCGGAACCACCAGACTACAGCAAAAACTTCCCATTTTTCCAGTTAGATCATCCATCTTCCATCATAATGACATGGTCCAGCAGAGGGCCCTGATGGACCTGGAGCACGCCAGTCCATCGCAGACACGCACACACAGCTGGGGCCAGAATTTAATCCCCTTACACTCTGGCAGTGTGGGGGATATTTAATTTTCTCCTGATTGCAGTGTCCTGCAAGCTGCTGACTCGCGGTGTCTGCAAACTCGCCTTCTCACGCACTGCTTTCATCACCTGTCAGGACGTTTCCTTTTTTAACTCTTATTACAGTCAGCTCCTTTGAGCCAGGCAGGAGGTGGCGGTATCGCGTCCTCACCCACGGGCTCTACCTCCCACGTGGCCCACAACCGAAAATTTTGTAACCAGTAGAAATGTTTCCTAGAATTCCTGAACTCTCCCTCGGTTTGGGAAACGGCCGCCGCTCCCGGCCTCAGAGAGCAGAGCTGTCCCGTGGAATCTGGCAAAATATGGGTCAGACTGAATTCCCATGTCAGCCAGTTCCAGAGGGGGCACTTGGAGGTGCCCGTATCTGCCAGGGCCCCTCAGTCTGGGCATCGCGTGACACTGTGTTTGTCTGTCTGGCCCCACAGGAGCTGAGGGTGATTCCCTGCACCCACCGTTTCCATAAGAAGTGCGTTGACCCCTGGCTCTTACAGCACCACACCTGCCCACACTGCCGACACAACATCATCGGTAAGACCTGCAGTGTCACGGTGCAGTGTGTGGGAAGGTCTTGCTAGGAACGTACTCATGCTCCTCGTGTGCCGTTAAGCTACGAGGTGACAGTGTGGTGTGACCTTCCCTCCTTCACAGAGCAAAAGAAGGGAAACCCTGGGCCAGTATGTATGGATCCAGGAAACCCAGTCCACAGCCGACAGCAGCGGGTCATCCTCCCGGTACATTACCCCGGGCGCGTGCACCGTGCCGGACAGGTGACGGCGTATCCGACCCGCACCAGCATGGATCCCCACGGCAATCCCATCACGGTGCTGACTGTGGACCAGCGGGCGGATCCAGCGCTTTACACGCCACAGTCGTCTGCGTTTCTCCGCGGTTACCCGCCCGTGCACCTGGAGCACTCGCTGAACGCGCACCGCTGCGGGCTGGACCACCGCGCCCCCATGTACCACCAGCCCCACACCTTCAAGAGGCCCAAGTTCCACAGCCGCGGCTTCTCCCGGGCCGCCTGCTTCTCCCAGTACGAGACCATGTACCAGCACTACTACTTCCAGGGCTTGACCTTCCCCCAGGCCGAGGGTCAGCCTGCCGGCGGGCTCCAGAAGGGCCACGGTCGGGCCTTCCAGCAGGGCCTGCTGTATCCGGCCGTCGTCCACATGGCCCCCGCCTCCACCTCCTGCCTGGGAGAGACTGGGAGCTCCTCCGGATTCAGCTGCTACCACGGCCACCGCTCGGTGTGCAGCGGCTACCTGGCCGACTGCCCCGGCAGCGACAGCAGCAGTAACAGTTCGGGCCAGTGTCACTGCTCCTCTAGCGATTCCATGCTGGACTGCACCGAGGTCAGCAACCAGGGCGTGTACGGCAGCTGCTCTACCTTCCGCAGCTCCCTGAGCAGCGACTATGACCCCTACATCTACCGCAGCAGGAGCCCCTGCCGGCCGGTGGCGGGGGAGCCAGGGCCTACCCCCGCACCTGTGGATGATTCGTCGGGCGCCTTTGGGCAGGAGTGCCTGCAGCCTCCCAGTGGTGTCTCCTTTGGGTCTGGGGACCAGCTGTCCTGCTGCAGCTTGGAGCCCAGCTACAGCAGCCGCTCCTCACTAGAACCCAGGGAAACCAATACCACTACCTCAGCAGGGGCACTAGAGGGCGCAGGACCAGATCTCCGGATTAGGGGATTGGTGCTAGACGAAGGGGTGGAGCCGGGGCCGGCTTGTTCCTGTTGCTTTGACGTCCCGCCGGCAGACTTGGAGGGCAGGAGTCAGGAGCTCTGTCGGACTGGCTTCCCGGTGATGGGGAAATGTGGCCGGGGGGCGGAGTCCCAAAGCCCCGCCCCTGCAAACTTGTACTCCCCCGGCCCTGAGCACGCTTGCCCTGGGGAGCAGGGTGCCTATGAAGGACTTCCCTGTTGCTTTTACAAGGAGACAAATGTCCATAGGAATACCGGCAGCCTGTATGCAGAGGACTGTGCGCTGAACGTCCAGTACGGCCAGGCTGATGCGGAGAGCCGCCTGCTGCAGAACCGCGGTGACCCCAGCCAGCGCATATCCATCATCCCCGAGGACAGGGACTGTGAGCTGGGGCTGGGTGCCGGTCCGCAGGCCGCGCTGCTGCCAGCTAAGCATCTAGGGCTTGGGGAGGTAGACAGGGGAGGTCGGACTGTGGAGTGGGAGGAGCCTAGCGAGCTGTTCTTTCCCACCGGCCAGCGCCGAGATCAAACGGTCTCATGCGTGGAGGACACCAGGGCTCTCTTCCACAGCCGCGTAGCCACCCGTCACGAGATGCTGGAGAACGGGGGAGCGCCAGGTGAGGGAGCGGAGCAGGAGCTCACCCCCCCAGAGGTCATACCCAGACAGACGTACCTCCATCGCTCCTCACTATGAACAAGCCTCACCGCCCAAATGTCTCCATAATAACTGTGAAGCAATTATTTTTTTTTCTTCAAAATCCTTGTTTACCTCTTTGGGCCAGTTTAAGTATGAATTAAGTCCTGTAGCCGTAAATGCAAGTAAAACCACACCAAGGCAACACTGGGGGGGGAGGAGATCAATATCTTCATCACAGATTGAGCTGCAGTCCTCCATTACCAATCCCTGAGTTTGACCTCCCATAATACCTTTGGCATTTCTGTTATGTTCTATTGTGTCCTTGTGGGGGGACCAGCAAGTCTAAGTTGCTATACAGCTTTGGGCTGGTTTTTTTTTTTTTTGTTTGTTTTTGTAACCAGCCTCATACAGATGGGTGTCTAACAAAGACGGATATGTCAGCTGTCTAAAGCCTATCTCTGGTTAGTCGGGACCATCATAGTCTGCTGGTTAAGACTGTATACTCTATACACTCCCCAACCTGGGTGGCTCTTGAGTTCAGTCATACAGGATTCCTCTTCCTGTTTAAGACTTGTATGCCTGTGTTCTGCTGTACGTGCAACAAAAGATGGCATAATCTTCAGTAAACACGTATTTAAAACGAGTAACTTGGAGACGTACCAAAACATAGGATTATCAGCCAAGATCGTGAAATACCCACCACCCGTGTCACTCCCCCATTTAAAAACAACCATCACTGTCTAGCACCAGACACCTCGTGGTATCTCTCCTTTAAGATGGCGGCGGGCCCCCACCGCCTTATGCTCGATGTGTGGTGTCCATCTGGCCTATTCCCCTCCCTAAATCGCTCAGGGCTACTGCTGCCATGGTAGAAACTAGCTTTTAAAGACGACTGCTCTTGTGAACTAATTATTTCAGCACTGTAGGGGTAGATAATAGTTATTGCTTGAAGTGAAGCTAAAATGAAGTTTTTTTTTTTTCCGTACTCTTCGTTGGGTTTAATTGTCCAGCTTGTCACTGGCAAAGCGTGACTAATCTGTAGTCGGCCCCCCCCCCCCCAGTAATACCTCCACTCATGGACATACATGGGCATGGTGGCCACTTCCCCGCCATCTCCCTGACTGCATCATACACGTGAAGCACTTGTCGTAATGTGGGCCATTTTTAGAAAGCGACAATTAAGCTCTGCGTCTGAAAAAAGGCCAAAGTGAAGAAATTTTGGGAGTGATTTCAGGAGCAGCTCATCTGACAGTAGCGGTTTCACTGACCATTTTCATGGAATATTACAAATCTCTCAACGTTGTCAATATGCCTTGTTTGTTTTACAGACTTATATAATGTTTCTATGAAATGTATTCATACTGGTAAGAGGCTACAAGTTTTTTTTTTTTTTTAAGTATTTATCTATGAAATTTAACCATATGCTGTAATTCATGAACACAACTCTAATCTTGCCTTTGCATAGAGATCTATACTGCAAATCTAACATTTTTGGGGTACTTGAGTCACTGTTTAATTTTATATTTTTTGTAGCACTTAAAAGGATTGTATAAACACGGTGTACAAAAATGTAATATTTTTAAATATAATTATTTTCTCGGTCATTACCATTTCATGTTTAAAAGGCTAGAAATCGATCTGTGTATATTTCTGTATCTGTATAGCAGCCCATTTCATTTATGGAAATATGTTCTCTGAATATTTATTTACTAATATATTTATCTTTAAGCCATGTCTTATGTTCAGAGTGTGAACATTTGAGGGTTTCTTTTTTTTTTTTTGAGAAATCACTAACATGAGGCATTGTAAATACATGGTAATTGCACACAAAGATTTATTCTCTGACCAAAAACTGATTTTAAATTTTAGTACAATACAATTTTGTAACAAAGTGTACAAAGACCTGTAAAAATATACAGTTTTATTCAAGTAAACTGTCCTGTTGAACTGTCTTCTTTCGCACCACCAGTCATCTTCACTGGACACAAGTCTAAATTTAAACTGACCTTGTGGTTGCAAGTCTCACACTTACACCACAATAGGTCAAAACGTCTAATGGCAACCTGGCAGAGGCACGTGGGACATAAATACCTAACCACAAACCACACAGACTGCAATGTCCTTATACTCAACTTTTTTACAAATTCACAGTTTCCTTCCACACGGATTTTTATCCTCATTGAAGATAAAGTAACATGCCAAAAATGATGTCTCATGCCGTGCTGGTACTTAAATCATGTATAATTACCGTGATTGTAAAATTTTATTTGTGGTACTTTTATATGGACTTGTATGATTACGGAAAGAGGGCATTCCCACCATTACCAGAAGGTAGAAGAGGGAGAAATGTTTTGCACTAATTCATAGGATCTGCATGAATCCCACGATGATCAACAAACACTGTATGAGCCCCTTCTGAGACCAGATGTCCAGGATCTCAAAGGGGCCAGACCAGATCTAGCAAGGGTAGACTTTGGAGCATGGATTAGGATGATAAGGAGGAATAAAAGTCTTCTGGTTCTCAGAGTAAATAGGAAATTCTCCAGTTCATCCTAGAAGACCCAATCTAGACTACACCAAGCAGGCCCTCAGACACGGTGGGAGGGATGGAGACGTGGGCCTGATGACAGCGAGTCACCAGTGTGCATCTCCTCCTCGCTGTCCAATCCAATAGCGTCCAGCGGCAGGTCTTCAGAGCTTGAAGCCTGAGTGGACAGCCACTACGCCAGCCGTGAGGTTGGTGAAGCGGACGCTGAAGAAGCCCGCCTCCTCAATCATGTGACTGAATGTCTCCTGCGGGATAGACGCACATGCGGGGCCTCATGTGAATGAGCGAGAGCAATTGGGCCTTCTGGGGCATGGGTGCACGCACATAGAGCCTTTGGAATCTGATTCAGAACCCATTTATAGCTATGTCTTGCCGAGCTTACAACCTTTCATCCAGAAATACAGCACGTTAACCACCACACCACCGGCTGTCCCAAGAAATGGTTACACATTTCTCTTACTTCTAATGCCATTTTGAACTTTAAATGGCTCACAGTTTAATCAAGTGTTAGACATTATATTCATCCCAATTGGAAAATTCCGGTGGGAGTGATGATTAAATAAGCCCAGAGCCTGAATATGGTCCCCCCCCACCCCACCCATGTGACCAGATGCAGTTGCATAATGCATAATTAAGAAAAGCATTAGGATCAGCAGAGGTGCAGTGCAATGGCTGGACCTCGCCCCAGGAGAGCCACTGACGCCATCGTGATATGCAAACTCAACTCTATTGTCATCATGCACAATGGACAATGAAACTACACAGTAGGCTCTCCAATGCTACATCACACAAAAAAAGACCCATTTCTCCACTGACCAGTCACCCTGACCCCTGTACTGTAACCTCAGCACACGTACTGTCCATCCTTCTCCATACAGCTCCAATGGGAGGCCAGTCTACATGCACAGGTCAGAAATTTCCCTGAGCTTCCCCATAGCGAACATACACACTCCCCTCTTCGGACCGAGGTTCTACTCAAAACCCGCAACCCTGACAGCTCCACCCACTAAGCCATGGATACTAATTCCTGTGCTCACCTGGTCAGGGAAGCGCCGAATACTCTCCACCAGGTACTGGTAGGCGTTCCAGTCCCCAGCGATAACCTCCCCAATCACGGGGATAAGCTGGAAGCTATAGGCGTCGTAGATCCTGTAAGAAAGCAGCAGAGGATTATGGGTATCCAGGCGTATTCTCTGGAATATACCCAAAGTCTTTTAGAACATACTAGGGTAATTCTGAGTTTAACTTTTTGGGTTAACTTTGAAACGACTCATTATTAATGAATGATTCTATACAGTAAGTACCTCAGTAGAGAATAATATAGAGCAGTCAGCCAAAACAATTATACTGATATACTTAGGTTTATAAATGTATTCTGCCAGTAACTAAATAATGAGATTTTATCGGTCCCTGTGGGAATTATTCTTTTTGCCTGCCCCATCTGGCTCTTCCTGCCTCACTGCCCTCTCACACCTGGGCTGAGCCTAAATTCTGGCCCGGGCGTTGCATTCACACAAAAAATTACGGCCAATATATCCGGGCTGGAGCTCATTTTTTCCGCCCCCAAAAGACTCCTGGGCAAGAATTGGAAGTACAGTAAAATCCTGTTATAGTGAACTTGATTATAACGGAATATCGTCTATAACGGATGAGGTCCGCTGTTCCCAGCCGTGTGCCTTTAAGAACATGCAGATAAGCATCGGATATAGTGGACTCGCATATAATGGAATTTCGCTTATAACAGATAAACAATTTGGTCCCCACGGCCACTTTTAGCTGTAGTTCTGTTCGGTTATAAGGGACATGCAGTTCCGCCTACATGGCGTGTGGCGTGCCGGTGATATCCAGCGCAGATATATAGTCGGGATTATTAATAGTCACGCATCTGCTGAGGTAAAGTTGGATTACTACATGTACAGTATAATAATCTATACCATAAGTGTGTCTGTTGAGGTGTGGCATGAGTAAATGGTGTCCTGTTGTTGTGTTCTGGGCATACAGCAAGTCTGGATATAACAGACTGTTTTGCCAGGTCCCTGGAAGTCTGTTATAACTGGATTTTACTGTATGTGACGTCAGGAGTCGTCAGAGCAGAAAGCAGCATTGTAATGACAATTATCTAACTAATAAGGTAATATCACAATTTGACTTTGGTGTCCAGGCCAGTGATACCTAAGGTACAGCTATCTGCTATCTACATAGGTGAGAGCAGGCTTGGCAGCGAAGGGCAGCTACTCACAGTGGTGCCCATGGAGCTGGGGGGCACACAGACGTGACTATAAGAGGTAATTATAATGTATCAACATGTTAGAATGTTTACTCAAAATAATACCATGGAATGTCCTTACAGAGACAATCACACAACATTTTTATGTACAGTTCTTTAAATAATCCCTAAGTGTATAGGGAGTTTATTATTAACATGCATGATTCCTATGCTGAAGTGATGACTCCAATATCAGTAAGTGATCACACTAAAGCCCTTTAATTTTTCCTTTATGTAGGATTAATTAGGGCTTTAAATACATTGTCTCATGGTCCCGGTCACCAGCAGAGCCCTCTCACCCTTACACAGGTCTGGTCTGGGATTAAAATTGAACTATATAGTATACAACTCTGCTGGAGAAGGTATATGTGAATGGCACTCAGATTTAAAAACTCAGTTCTTGGTTCTTTCTTACCTGGATAGCACAGGGTTCGAGACATGGCTGAACTCAAGGCACAGGAAGCGGCCGCCGGGCTTCAGGACACGGTGGGCTTCCTGCAGAGCCTGTCCCACAAAAACACACACTCAGGAATACAGGAAGCGGCCACCAGCTTCAGGATGCAGTGGCCTTCCTGCAGAGCCTGCCCCCCACCACACACACACACACACACACACACACAGGAATACAGGAAGCGGCCGCCAGCTTCAGAATACAGTTGGCTTCCTGCAGAGCCTGTCCCACACAAACACACACACAGGAATACAGGAAGTGGCCGTCAGCTTCAGGATACAGTGGGCTTCCTGCAGAGCCTATCCCACACAAACACACACACAGGAATACAGGAAGTGGCCGTAAGCTTCAGGATACAGTGGGCTTCCTGCAGAGCCTATCCCACACAAACACACACACAGGAATACAGGAAGTGGCCGTCAGCTTCAGGATACAGTGGGCTTCCTGCAGAGCCTGC
>JAODUD010000040.1:29410289-29433274 GCA_026784285.1 Stomatorhinus walkeri | reverse complement strand
CGTCAGCTTCAGGATACAGTGGGCTTCCTGCAGAGCCTGCCCCACACAAACACACACACAGGAATACAGGAAGTGGCCGTCAGCTTCAGGATACAGTGGGCTTCCTGCAGAGCCTGCCCCATGCAAACACACCCAGGCAGGACTTCAGGTAGCACCTGCTAAGCAGAGCCACTGCCAATGTGGGAGGTCTGCAAACATCGCCCCAACGTTATCACAAGATTGCCAGATAACCTGCTGGTTATAATGGAATCTTAAGTTTATCTACAGATAAAAATCCAAAGCTGACAAATGAAAAGGTAACGTCTAGACAGCGGGTGAAACTCAAAGGAAGAAGGGCAGGGTGATAATCACAATACCAGGGGTCCGTGCTGAGGTTCACGCCCCACTGCCGCCAAACAGAATCCCATCCCCTTTCATCTGCACTGTGTTTATCACACAGAACCGCACTGCCCTGATGAGATCACTACCACAGTCACTTCAGGAACACTTTTGCCACACTATGCGCTGCCATCTGCCCCTGGTTCCCGGGTGACATGCTCAGGTCCTGAAAAGACATCTTTTGCATCTTTTTCCCCTTACATCTGGCGATTATCCTCACTGCACACACTAAAATGCTTCCTCCAAAACACTGTAATAAAGTAGTTATTTTGCTATTATGGCAAACTCTCCATAGCCTTCTTAGGAATAATCCCTCTTCCACACTTAACCAGGGTAAGAAGATAATTCAAATCACCAGCCATATAGATGTGTAGCCAAAATTATAGCAAATGGAGGAGAACTCTGGTGGAAAAATGACAGTTTGACGAGCCAATGTCCCATTTTCCTTGTCCTTACATGTCCCTCCAGCTCTTCAGACCCTGTGCTGGATAAGTGGTTGGTAGACAAACAGACGGTATTCTATACTAGGGGCTCTCAACCTTGCAGGAGGTCATGGAAAATACAGTTTTTGCATATTGTATTTAGATATTAGCAAAGGCCGTCTGAGTGTGAAGTCGGCGGATGGGAAGCCTCCTGCAGGGAAAACAAGCAGCTTCGGTGTGTCGCTGGGCTACCTTGTCGACGTGAGTGACGTTCCGGATCCCAAAAGCGATGCTGTAGATGTCAAACTGGTCGTCTTCAAAAGGCAGCTCTTCTGCATCTCCCACGACCCAGGAGAGCCCTGCCAGAGAGATACAGCTCACACTAGGCACATGAGACTCAGAACACACAAACCCTTAACCACCAACATATCTAGCTCATCAAAGCACACGAGGAACCACTTCCCTCCTGTAAAGGGCTGGGGGGGGGGGCTCGTACCTGTCCCGCAGCAGAGGTCTTTGGCTCTCTGCCTCCCCACCTTCAACATATCCTTGTTGATGTCACAAACCACCGCCTTGGACCCCCCAAGAACTGTAGCCTGCTCTGACGTGTAGCTGGCTACTATCTCCTGCCAGGTGGGGGTCTGATGCATACGCATGGCCCGGCGTCGGAGCCGCTCCTCCTGGGTGCGAACATATTCCAGGAAGCGGAAGGAGATGTCTCCTGCGAAGGATCCGCCGGAGCACATTGCTCAGGGTCATAAGAAGAGTGACACACACACAGTCCGGTGTGTTTAGTGCAGAGCTGGAGCTAAAGAGAGTCCATAAACGCAGACAAGGCATTCACAGCACTCCGCATTGTTGACATTTAAAAGGCAGAATTAAAGTTTAACCACGACTGATCATAAATCTAATCAGAGTGGAAAGATGTTCTGTTGTGCAGCATCTTAGGTCTGGCTGGCTGTGGACGAGCAAGCACCTGTCCCTCCAGCGACATCCAGGAGACGACAGCCCGGCAAAGGGTTCATGATGCGCAGTAGGGCGTCCTTCCACAGACGGTGCACGCCCAAGCTCATGGCATCGTTCATGATGTCATACTTCTGTGCTACGCTCTCAAATACTTTGTACACTGGAAGACAGTGAGGGTTGGAAGGCACATTCAAGTCAAAATGAGACACCTTCAGGTTAAATATGGAACAAGTTCAATAGTTGAATCACTTAAATTATGAAAACAAACCACTTGATACCGCTTCCATAAACCATGAGGATGTAAATGTTCAGGATTTGCTGTGTTTGTTTTTCATGAAACTAAAACAGTTCAGTGGTACCTCAGAACTTCCATTTAATCCGTTCAGAACTGGATCGAATCCTAAAAAGTTCGAGTTGTGATCAAATTTTGCCCATTAGAAATAATGGAAAAACAATTAATTGGTTCCTGGCCCCAAAAAATTACACCTAAATATGTTTTTTTTTTTTTAGTATTTAAACACAAAATGAACCAGATAAAACAAGAAGAGCATATACTGTACTAAACACATCTAAGTACATTTATCAAAACAGTAATTTGTAAAGTAAGAAAATAAATGCATCCAAACAATGTGTCCTGCCCCAATCATCCGGTCCGTCCGTGTGCCACACCCCCTCATTAACCCCGTGTGGAATCCCAGTGTGATCAGCTGTTTCTGGTTATTGTCATTAGTCTTCTGTATTTAGTCCATGTTTCAGTTTGTTTCCCAAGCCTGGTCATTGTATTGTCTGTCTGCGTTTTGCCTGCCTTACCTGTAATTAAACCCCATATTCCCCAATACCCTGACGTCTGTGCCTTTGTCTCCGTTCCGCTCAGCACGATATTATTATTATAATTAAATGTATTAATGGTTTACTATTAATATTAAATTAATAAGAAACCTTTATTCTAAAATGTATTTTATTATATAATAATTAGTGTTACTGTCTATCATTGTCTAAATGTATTTTTACTGTATAAATATATGTACTCACCTAGTGTAACACACTCAGGAATACACAGCGTATGCGAGGCTGAGACTGAAGCGTTACCCTTTGTTTCTGCAGCGAGATGTGCCGCGTGACTCATTTCCACGCGCGTTCAATCCTAGGTCGGCGTTCACGGTTTGACTTCTGAGATTCAGATCGAGTTCTAGTTACTTTTTTTTCAAACTGGTTGGTTCCACTTTTAAGAAAATCAAGTTCTGAGTTCGAGAACTGAGGTACCACTGTATCTTCAAATTTGTTTGTATACACTGTAGATATACCGACTGTGCAAAAACCCTAAAGAAAAACAATGACTGATTTCAACGCAGGTCTAGGAATTCAAACTCCAGATTCTCCAATGCACACCAGTTCGCGTACCAGTCCTGTCACTTTCATGCCTCAAACGTTTTAAATATTTGGACAGAAAGAATACGAAAATGTCTGGAGGACTACACCGGTATTTTATTCACATCCTGCTTGCCAACGTAGCGAAACGAATACAATTACGCATGCAACAATTGTGTTAAATAATTTGGATCTGATATGTAAATAAGATGCATCCAAGGTCAACATGGGAAGAGCAACATGCAACATAAAGAATCCACTTTAATGTCACATTCTTTCAGCAAACCATTACAAGACTCCAGTTACGATTTGTCATCAGCTACCGACCCTCCAAACCACCGAGATAATTTATCCTAAAATGCCACAATAAGCTGGAGCCCAGTGACCCCCTCACAGCTTAGAAAGATGTACGGGTTTAGCCACCTTTCTCCGCTTTCTCTTCCTCGGGGACCGTCTGGAAACCGAAGTGGGCCATACCCTCACCGTCACGGGAGTCGGAGGCATAAGTGCGAATAGCTACACGACTGCTCAATACGCCGCGAGCAAACGCAAAGGCATCCAGCAAAACCGCACGAACGCACGGCTTACAGGGCGCCGCCATCTTGGAGACAGCGCCACTTCCGGGGAATCGCACAAGTATACCGGATGTCAGAGCGGATACCTGCGCTGATTATTTACGTGGGTTGATTCATATACGTGTCTCCGTAGTATCCGTACCCAAATGCGTACGTCTGTTTACCAACGCACGCAATTAACTTTATGAAAAGCACAGTGTATCTGCAAATAGTCTGAGTAATTTCTGTAGCATCTACATGCAGTTATATGGATATCAGACAAGCTTTTCATGTAAAACACAGCTAACACAGGCACCGATTTAAAATACATCTGGCCTCTTAGATTGGTGCACCGTTTTAAGTGAAAAGCTTTGTTTTGAAAGCGTTGCACACATTTCAGAGAGTCAGCGCCAGATTATTTGATATTAAGGAGACCGGACCAGCTTCCTATGCGTTCTTATGGTTTTACGCTCATGTTATAAACTGGACGACTGGTATTATTATAGTATTTATCAATATTTTTACGCTAATAATTAAATACATATTTGGAAGAAATAATTTGGTGTTACAGCAAATGTGTACTAATAACATTGTTTCTGTGTAGGCTAATACGTTTCACTACACACGTGCGACGTATGTGAGTGTAACTCATCTTGCCGCTTCCCTCGCTTTTCTCTATAATGAACTAAAACAAGTGCCCAAATGACTTACGCTACAGAAAGTATAAGAATTCACGCATGTTCACAGCCCTGAGAATGTATACCTTCCCTGAATGCTGAAAGTGTCGGGTATTGTTTTTCATCTTGTTCATTGATTGGGGGGAGGTGCATTTCTTGGGTGTCACCAGAAACCAGGGACATTGTCATTGTCGAGGTAATCACAAAGTGATCCAGTCTGAGACAGATAACCTTGCACGGGCCCTGAGCTGCCCGGCTCTATGGTGTGTGATGGGAACCTGCGCTACCTGTTTGCCTCGGCGGCGCAGGGGACACAAAAGTCTCCCCGATCTTTTTGTGTAATAGAGGGTAAAAGAGGAAGGTCTCCCTGACTCAAGTTACAAACTGATAAAATAATAGTACGCCCCAGTGGAAAGGACAAAAAGAGCAGCGGGACAGAATCAAAGCCAGGGGACAAGAGAGGGGCGTGTCCAGACAGCAGCTTCGGGCTGCTCGGCATATCTACCTTTAGTGAAAGAGGTATCGACTCTCCCCACTGTTTAGCATGAATAGACTTTTAAGTGTGTTCTCTTCTTTATATGAGCTTTCATGTCTGAAAATATCGGGTTAGATAATTACAGGACTTCGAACTAGGGAACGGGAGCAGAGAGAACTCTGACTGTTCATCAGTGCAAGTGACTCCAAATTAACTTTTAAGAAAATCGATGGATGTCCAATTTAAATGTTATCACGTATTTATTGATGGAGTTTTAGTCTCCATACGTCAACAAATTCTCTCTCTCTCTCTCTCTCTCTCTCTCTCTCTCTCTCTCTCTCGACTATAGTGTTTAGCAACATACTAATAAGCACCACTAGGTGGCGCGCAAGGACCGCATCACATTGTTATTGATTCTAAAAACAAGAATTACTAAATTTTACTACTGACAAGGGCGTAACTGGTTTGAACATTGGA
The DNA here is from genome assembly GCA_026784285.1 of Stomatorhinus walkeri. NCBI lineage: Eukaryota > Metazoa > Chordata > Actinopteri > Osteoglossiformes > Mormyridae > Stomatorhinus > Stomatorhinus walkeri. Next base: position 29,427,957 of record JAODUD010000040.1, on the reverse strand, counting down.
TGGGGTCGGGGGGGGGGGGTGAGTGAGGTCACCACCCATTAACGGGGAAACTTGATTATTGGGTTGGATCCATTCGCCGGTTTTGATTTACGCACATGCCGACTGATCTTAAACTGATCTTTGACCATTGCTGTCTTGCTTCAGATTTTGTTAGGCGAAGTGCCCAAGGCTCAGATTCACTATTGACGGCTCAGTCATTAATCCCCAGAACAAAACTATCTGGAACATAGACAAACAAATCTTAATAACATGTTTATGCGTGCAAGTAATGAAAAAATATTTTTTTGGAATAATCCCGGGTTGCATGTTACAGCTGAAGAAGCACTTATTCTTTTATAGAAAGCACGTTTTTGTGACGCTCTTGGGGAAATACCAGGATCTACTTTAACAAAAGCTTAGGAATAAGGCTTTACACAAGTGAAGTAATTTTCATGTAAATAAATCAGTCAAAAGATAGATGAAACTAAAAAATGAGAACGACGCGGATGAGCTTTTAAAATGATCATTATAACTTGTGTAGCATTAGTTTATTATCGTTGGTCGTGTGTGCACGTGCCTGTAATGTAAAAATACATTTATGATGCTATAATACATAGAACAATTTTCTTTCCGGTGTCACCACTCTTCACCTGCCTGTTCTTCAGACGAAAGGCCCAAGGAAAGGAAACAGCAGAAAATAGACTTAAGAAACATGCGTGTTTATTTTACATTTAGAGCACTTTAAATAAAACTACAAATGTACTTCACTTATATAAAAGATAGATTATATCCCATTCACATCCAAAATAATAATTTACTGCATAAATTAAAAAATTCTATTTTATATACAATTTTACGAAAACAATATTTTACTATGTATTTTCCCCTTAATCTATACCTTGATCTTTTTCCTGAATTTGAAACTTTTTAAAATCTCATTAAAAAAAATGAATATTTATTACGAATGAGCGGCGTTCCATCTGTCTTGCTTGAAAATCCAAAACAGTCATTCTATTTATGTCTAGAATCACAACATTTTCAGTCTTGAAATAATTGACGTAATTACAACTCTGATAATAAAACAGTATCTCAATCACACAGACTCGTAGATAGAAAGGAATCATCTGGATTAAAAGTAACGAACCAGGAATATTTTGTATATTGCTATGAAAGCTAAGAGCTCAGGCAGACTCTGAATAAAAACAAATTTCCCGCAGTATTATCTCCAACCCATACAGGATTTGCCGATCCTATCAGTACGCAAATCGTACAGCAATCAGATTTTGTGAGGTCAAATTAAGTGCGTCTATATTTTGGTCTTTGAGTAGCCGGCCGACTAAAGCCTTTATTACAGGCGAAGACACTCAGTACAAATGTTTTCACCTGATAAGTGAGACCGGTTTGTTCTACTGCATCCTGAAGCGGTTACCTCCCACACTGAGCAATAAATTAGAGCTTCAGACATTTCTGACTTCTGATTAAGTATGCATGAATGTATTATGGATGCATGACGCCACGGACCATGAAAAACAGTGTTTTAAATACCCATACTTACAAGCATATATTAAAAAAAAAAAAAAAAACAATCGCTATCTGCACTGTTTAACAAACGTCTCTTATCTGCAGGGTTTTTAACTTTAACGCTTTCAGCGTGAAGGCTTCTGAGCTCGTCCCTGAAATTCGGGAACAATTCAGGGAGGTGTGTGTCTGGTGTTCAGTGAAATCAGGAAAATCAGGTTGTCGTTAGACATAATGGGCTGCAACATTTAGAGGTACGGCTAGTTATTTCTGAACAGTAAGCTCCTTTAGTCTGTTAAAGATGTGAGCAGTAGATCTCAGACTGGTAAGTCATTTTGGAATGCATGTATTTTCAAGCACCAGAGTCTGGTGCATAATAGTCTTATTGCATTACCATTAAATAAATAACCATGTTTGCTTGGTAGATGTGCTTATTTATTTATATGGCCAAATATTTGCTGAAGTAATCTTTCCTAAGGGTACAACGGCTATCTCCTTAGAGAACCTCCCAGCCGTTAAGCAATCGGATCAGGTACCCAAATATCAGGCGAGCACCACTGCCCAATTTAAGAGTCCAGGAAGCTAATCTGCATACTGTCACATGTACCAGGACTGCATCTTTTATAAAAAAAAAGCATCGTTTCAGTATATTACATGCCTAAGTCTGTCTGGCATAAGAGCAAGGATAAATGGTGCTTTGAGTGTCAATAATGTTGGTCTCTTCTGATATTTACATGCTTTTGCAAAGCATTCGCACTGTTACACAGATAAAATTTAAATAAATTAAGGGCATCAATGACAATAACCCCCAATAAAGAAATATCCAGACTGGTAGCTCAGTTTGTAAGGCACTTGAAACCCAGAGGAAACAAACTGTCCCAAGGAAGTCTGAACAGATTTCAGAATCACCTAAATGAGGTAACTGCCCCAATGGACTCATACCTTTTACCCGCAAATGTCTCTTTTTTTGGTTTTTTCCCCCAGTCTGGATGAAAGTTTGTATTGGCCCTTTTCCTCCTTCCACAGGAACCCCAAACCAAACAGAAATATCACCCAGGGAAAAGAGCACGCAGGACATGTAATGCGACGTAACCTACACTGAGAAGACTGACATTCCCATCATGGCGGTTCCCCTTTGTGACCTTCCCATCATGGCGGTCCCCCCTTAGGGACTTTCCTATTAAAGTGGTTCCACCATGTATGATATTGCTTTTTTTTCCTCCTGTCAATTCCCAGCTGTCCAACCAGGGCATTTGAATAAGAGAATTTCAAACAAACCACAACCAGAACCGCCTCCAGGGTATGGATGAGGCCCTGAAAGGTCAACATTTCTGGATGAGGGGGGGATTTGTCTGACGGGGGGAAACCATGTCCTTGCCATGACTACCTGTGCTTAGCTAGCAACTGATTACTGGCTGGGGTCCAGCGCGATGGCGCCAAGGTCCAGCAGTCCTAGTGGTCATGTGTTGTCTTCTTTGACCTCTTCGCTCGGCCAAGTCTGGTCACCTCAGCCCCCGCCAGCTGGTCGGTTCCTGTCTTTAGTCACCTTGTGTGGTTAATTTATTATTTTTTTTATGTGTTCTCCACAGCAGCTCCCAAAAGACTTGGTCCAGAGACCCGCAGAAGCCCAGGTTGGGGGTAGACTGCAGGTCGGTTTGCACCCTCCCTAGTTCCCCACCAGGGGACTGAGGTCACCGTGGTGATTCTTCAGCTTCTTCTTGAAGAAAGATATGGTGGATGGCCGGTAGAAGATGATCCAGGGCTCATTCTGGCTGCAGGCCTCAGAGCTGCTGATGGAAGGTATGGTTGGAGATCTTAACAGGGAAGGAAAAAGGACAAGTAGATCAAGACCTTTAGGTCGTACCATCTCAACTCAGAATCTTGCTTCTCTACAGTGATGGGAGAAGGTCACTTCTTGTTAGTCACGTTCCCTATTGGTTAAGAATGATGATGATTGACCCAACATCAGATCCCAAAAGTCTCATTTCCCCATTGGTCATAAAATACACCCTGCCTCGATTCTGCTTTAGTTTAATCCATTGTGAGGTTACTGTCAAATGCTGTTCAACTGTCCCTCGATTAGATGTTTTTTTCTATTTTTTTCTGGTAACGTGAGCTTCAGGGAGATACAGCCAGCTGTTCCCCAGCCACACCGGGGTGGGAACACTGCACTTACTTGACAGTGATGTGAAGGAGTAATTTTGCGATCATGGCTATGACCGTCAGAGTCAGAAGGGCAGCCAGAGCGTAGATGGTCCACACTGCGTGAAGATGGGAGTGGAAATGAGATCAGGTTAGGCACCATAGTCAACAGGTATGCAGTGAACCAATGAAAAGAATAAAGAGAGAAAGGAAATGAAAGAGAGAAATAGACATGAAAACTGAAGTAGGAACAATAAGCTTTTGATAAATGAGGGACAAATACAGCCGAAGGGCACAGGTGTGCGAGCCCAGCCCTGCGTCTGGCGCCCTCACCTGGCATGTTGTGGTCAGGCATGGTTGGGCTAGATGTTATCACATACAGAATCTGGGAAGACTGGCCAGCAGTGCTGTCATTGGTCTTCCCTGTGACACTCTCCAGTGAGGGCTCAGCTGTGCTAGCCGGCAGGCTCGCCTCCCCCTCCACGGCATGGTCTTCCTCCTTAGGCCTGGGCTCTGGGTCCTTCAGTGCTGAAAACACACACACACACACACACACAACAGGATTCAGTTTAATAAGTTCAGCGGTAACTGGGGACTATGTGGATTGAAATGGGAATGAATTATGACTGAATCATACAACAAGAACATATATTGGTGAAAATGCCTCAATAAGATTTAATATTGCAGAAAATTAGCGTGTCGAACAGGGAGCAGTGGGGCAGAATTTATAGTTTGCAAATTGAATGAAAATAATACTTATAAAAAATTCAAGCGGGCATAAAACTGATAGCGTTTTTAGCTGTTCATCCATCCATCCATCCATCCTTCTATCCATCCATCCATCCATCCATCCATCCATTTTCCATTACTGGGTCTCCAATGCATGGTCACAGCCAACTAATTTTCCAGACATTTTAACTTAAATATAATATTCTAACAGCAGGTCAACAAGCAAATCAGCCAAGTGTCATCTGGAAGCCTTGTCCCTCCCATGAAAACATAGAACAGAAAGTTAAGTGTGGGCCATGGATACCCGGGGGCCAGGGTGGATGGAGAGTTTTCCAATGACCTTTTGGGAGCCATGAATGTGGCGATGAGGGAGGGAAGACAGACGGTGACCAAACGGGGAGACAGACTAGGCAGCCATTGCTGGCATTAACTGCAGCACATGGACTTGAGAGGCAGCGGTAAGATGCCTGCCTGCCTACCTCCTGACTCTTTCTGATTTTTTACCCAATAATGTAAAAAAAATTCAGGGCAGGTTTTTGCGAGACCTTCGGGAAATATGACCCAGAGCTAAAAAAGCAACCCAGGCGTGACACCCACTTTCTAGTCATCGTCATCCTGCAGAGCTGAACTGCACGACCTGTAGACACCCAGAGAACAGGTCCTTCAGGGTCTCCTCAGAGACCTCCAAGCCAGTGCAACAAAAGCACCTCAAATACATAATATATGTATTTTACTACAACCAATAGTATCACAGGTTTATTGAGACTGATAAATTTGCAATTGTCCACTAAACTGATTCTTTATCTCCCTGCTTCATAAACTGAAGACATATATTTGCATTGGGTGTGTATATAGATGTATTGTTAAATGATAAATGGATTGTATACATGTAGATGTGCAATGAAGCTTGAAGTACAGTTATGATGAGACTGTCACACTGTCAGTGCCTGGAGGCTGCAGTAACAGGCTTATATGTTGACGTAGAAGTCGCCTATGGGAAGCCCGTGATAGGATTTGATCCTGAGTAATGGGGAAATGCCAGCATTGGAAAAATACACACGTTATGAGACACGTGAAGCAGGTTAACAGTGACTGGGAGACATACATAGATTAAACATGCTAGGAAATGTGTTTGCTGAAGAAGGTTAGGATTCTGACTTCAACCCAAAGGTCGCTGTGAAGTTTGCTGGAGAGAACTTACTGATTGTACCACTGCACAAAGGTATTCAACTTAACATGCTTCAGTAAAATCAGATATTTTGGGAAGGATAGACCCAGATAAATTGTAAATTTTGTTTCTAGATCAGTGTTTCCCAACATCTTCCTTGGGCACCCACAGAAAGTACACGTTTTTTTTTCTCTCTCCCAGATCCTGGAACGAAAAAATTGTGGACTGTCTGTGGGTCCCCAAGGACAGGGTTGGAAAACACCGTTCCAGGCACTATTCTCGTCTGTCCTAGACTAAAAAACCGAGCACATTACCTTGGTACAGGACAGCAAAACCTTGGGCTTGATTGGTTCTGTCCGAGTAAAAGTAGAGGATGACAAAGTCAGCGGTGATGTTGATTGCGGAGCGTGGTGGGTTTCGTCCATCGAAACGAGCCACCACGTGATTCGTGTGCCCGTCCAGCAGCTCCACCATGTCAGTTTGGTCAATGATATCGAAGAAGGTGAAGTTGAACAGGATGGCCGAGGCGCCTGGCACCTGTATGGTCCAGTAGCAGGCCCGGCCTGTGCTGTAGTTGTCCGGGAAGTCTGGGGAATACACCACGGTGGAGGGGGAGGTGTAGTTGCCCCCACAGGCGCCCACACGTGCTGTGGAGGAAAAATACTCAGTAAAGGCAAGGAGAGCAAGTGCTACCATCAGACATTCCAGAATGTGGGTCATGCTGCCTTCATGCATCGGAATTACAGCAAATACAGTAAATATATTACAGCAAATACGAGTCGCCAGCTAGGAATTTGCACATGAAACTCGTATTTTCGAGTGGGAAATTCAGGAATGACTTTAATACCTGAGTTCTTGAGTTGGGATGACCTTCAACTTTTCAACATGGCAGATGGTTCGTAATTGTTCATTTTTTTAGCAATACAACTATTGTTAATTGATGCTTGTGTACATCTATAGTCTGTGTATACATCACTTATTATAGAACAATGCTATTTGCTATTTTCTCCATAGTTATCAACTATCACATTAGCTCACATTAGCTAAAATTTTGCACCTGCCATGTTTTCATTTTTCCCTGACAGCAAAGCATTTGAATACGGCATACTTGTAAATCTGACTTTCCAAGGAGCACATGAAGGCAGCATCAGAATCCTTTTATTTGGCAAGTAGGAAAAGGACAAAGAAATCGTTTTGGTTCAGGTGGTGACATAAGGAAAAACATACAAGCAAGACCATATTAATGATGATGAATAGTTCAAACAGCTTTGGAAAAGGCTTATGAATTCAATAAGAGTATTAAATTAGTATTACTAGTTGTTAATTCAGCTCTCTGACTTAAAGATCCCAGAGAGGGCTTAATTAGTGACATGTGAAATGAAGCGTTGAATTAGCACAGCGTTGGGGAGAGTTAGGACCGACCCCCAAACTCGTAGTGCCTGGTTTGACCCCCTTCCCATTGGGTGAACTGACAGCACCCCCACCCCCGGTGGGTTCGGAAGCCCCATTCTTCCTGTGCGCCCCGCACTCACTGTCAAAGACGATGACACGGCCGTCGCCCCCGCAGGGCTGGGTGTGATCCCCGAAGCACACGTGGTTGCACTCGGAGCCAGCCGCCTCCTCGTGCAGACGGTAGTCTAGGTCATTGCCGCAGAAACAGGCGTACCCCGATTCCATCCCTGCAAGCTAATTTTTGGTGACAATCAGTCTCCACGTGGACAGTCTCTCTGTGCATCAAACACATCACTGGGTCATTTCTTACAAGTCAGTGCCCATTCCAGTGAGTGAACCTTCCAGCGAGTGACCCTTATTAACATACAGGCTCTATACTGGGATTATCGTGGTCTCCAAAACAGGTTTTTCAAATGTTTCTCAATGTCTGACTATTTGAGATTTCCTTATAATGCACATTAATGAAAAATTACGGGTAGAAGAAGGTATAGGGATATATCTCCATACTCCTGATCTTCTGTAACTGCATTTCTACGCTGTATCTCTACATTTCAAATGTCAGACATACATTTTGCTTAGAGAAATTGGTATTTTGTAAGTTCCTAATATAGTTGGACATGTTTGGCCACAGCACATAGAGCTGGATGCCCGAGGGTATCTTTAACTGCAGCCAGGTCTCCTTGTAATTGGAAAATTACTTGCAGATCAATAGGTCAACATATGCTATGAAAAAATGCATTGAACTACACTTAGCTTGCTGCTAGCTTTAATTTGCTTCATATGTCTATATGTCCATTTCAGCATTCTAAGATATTTTTCTCTGAAATCAGGTATAATACCATCATGCATTGGAGTGTGTGCTTGCATGTGTGTGTAGGGGAGTTATTTATACATTACATTGTGCCGACCAAATGTCCTCACAATGTATAAAAATCTGTGTACGCGATTAAAAAATAAAAATGCCAAAAGTCTTGTATTTTGTTTGGATGCTCATGGTGAAGGTTAGGGCTGGGTAGGGGTTAAGGTCATCATTTTTGGGATTAGGGTTTTTCCTGTAGAAATGAATGGATGGTCTGTGTGTGTGTGTGTGTGTGTGTGTGTGTGTGTCTGTGTGTGTCTGTGTGTGTGTGGCCGTTTGGGCATTTTTATGGCACCCAAGCTCAAGCAGGACACAGACTCGTCTCTTCATCATCAAACGCAGTTAATGGCGTGTATGTACACTGGAGATATGAGCTAAAAACCAGCGAGGCTTCCTCTGAAAAAAGCAGCAGGTGCCCTAAGCCCATTTGATGTCGCCCTCTGATAGCTAGTGCTGTTCTCCAAAACTTATCTCCCAATACAAAGACTTTAGGCTGTACAAAATGTCAAAAGCAGAAAATAAATCTTCACTTCCAACAATGCGTCATCTCAGCACGCTTACAGAAAATCAATTTGATTCGGAAGAAACTAGCACATCGTGTATATTGGTTTCGGTTGTTTTGCATATTATGTACGATTGTACGCATTACATGGGCCACAGGGAAAGCTTTCATAAACAGATATAGATCTGATTTGCTGAATGATTGTTTTGCTGAGAATTGGACTTGTTTGATTTCCTGCTGTATTATTCAGGAAAACTGCCACCGGGCCTAAAGTTTGCCGTGATTCATGGCCACCCTGAGTCATTCTACTCACCTTGTACTTCTGCTTCCGGCAGAAGCTGATGCAGTTCTGGATGGTGAGCTTGTTGGATGTCTCGCTGGTCCCCATCAGTGTTGGGGGCTCCCCGCTGTCTTTAAAGCAGCCAAGGCTTCCAGGCACTGTTGGAGCCAGAGGGGAGACGGGAGTAAAGGCAGGACCATGCAGAGGAAGGCCGTTCACGACGGGGAGGAATCTTCTCGAGTCACATTCTGTCCCCTGATGCTTTTGGGGGTTTTTAAAAGTCTTTTTGCAGCATGAGTTACAACTAAAAAGCTCCCTGTCGACCCACTTTCAACGCTGACATGAAGTGTCAGATTGGGACTTGTCCACAGAAACCGGAAAGCGGGATCTGCGTGTTGACGGAATGTTCCGGACTGAGCTGCAATTTTTGTCAACTGTCACCAGACAAAAGGAGAGGTCTTGGGGAGTGGGGGGACCTGGAGGCTCACAGAGGGCCGCTGGAATTTGGAAAATGTATGCCGTCGGGCCGATTTCGCATTTCCTGGGACCCATGTCCCTGTCCCTCCCTGCAAAGTGTCCCACTGCGTGTCTATAAAGCGGCTCCCCAGTTCTGATTGCACCCTTGCTGGCAGGGGCAGGCAGATGAGAACGACCGGCAAATTGCCTCAGGGATCCTAAATGGGTGTCAAAAGTCATTCCCAAAAAGGCCGTGCTGGGCCCACCCACATAAATGTAACCATCCCCCAACCAGAAGCAGTATATAGTGATTAAATCTGTAAGAAAAATCTGAGACTCGCCATACAAACAACTAACTGGCCCACTGACCTTGTGATCCAGAGATTCTGGGTTCAAATCTCCTCAGGGCTGCTGAGGTTTAGCACGCAGACCTAAAAAGCCCTGCTTTCAACTTTTTCATTTTATTTATGGGTCTATTTTCTTTATTATATCTATCAGGTTTTCACTATTCAGTACATTTGGTATGTTTTCTGTAGGCGGCAAACATAAAGACATGTTTTTGTTCCAAAACTCTGGTCAATCGAGAAGCGTTAGCAAACCCCCCGACGAGGCTTCAGCCACATCCCCAACCTCTCCTGGGCGGAATCACATTATGTTAATTTAATTCTTACTCTCACTACTAAACGAATTTGAATATAAAAAATAGAATAGAGCCTGCTTCAAATGTACCTTCTGTTCTGTGGACATAAAGTGCCCCCGGGCTGTTTCTTCAGCATTGCTGTGGTTAATGGAAGGAGTGACACCCACCGTGGTTGCCGGCGTGACTTTCGCAGGGATGACAGGTGGAACGTGATACCGAAACCTGGCTCATTAGCACCCTACCTGTGGAAAGCGTCCCGCACCGCACATGGGAATGTCGAAAGCAGACACCAATTTTTTGCGTCATTAAAAAACAACAACGGCAAGCCACAGGAATTTCACCGTAAAATGTGAAAGCAACGTGCGGCATGCTAACAGGGTTAGCGGGTTGCTAACACTTATAGCTACGTTGCAGACAGGTTGGGTTCTGCTTCCCCCTTTCTGAACTATCTGTGCTGGTCACTTCCCTGGATACTTTAGGCCTCCCTGAGTAAATACATTGAGCCATTGAAGCTCCGTTTGTCTAAGGCTAGGGCTGCTGTAGGGCATGGCCTCACAAAATATGGGTCTGAAACGCTTTGTTGAACGATAGCACTTTCACACCATGTGACTCCAGTCCAGATGGACGAGCGGCATCCTCTTCTGATGGTGTAAGTCTGAAGCACCACCATATCAAACAAAAAAGTACCACATGGGGAGTTGGAGAAGGTGCTCACCCGGGGTGTGGGTGACGTTAGGAGACGCCCCACTCCATTTATTTGGCATAAAGGTAAAAAAATCCAGAAAATTCTTGGGGGGGGGCAGTTAAATCAGTCCCTGGAATACCATGCTGTGTGTGAAAGCTACAGAGCTGCCAAAGACAAGGGAAATACCTCGTTCTGCACACCCCCCCAACCCCCCGTTTTGATACATCTGTGGCACACGATTAAATGAAAGAGTGTTACGACACGAAGGCCTCTGAAAATGAAAGAAAAAACGAATAAGGGCACAAATGAAAGAACAGAGAGAGAGGGAGCAAAATAGCAGAGGGAGTGAGGGACAGAAAAGGCTGCTATCAAATAGTGGCGCAGTAAACGGAGCGATCTTGGCGCGTTCCCCTGGCGGCGGAGCAGGCCAGCACTCTCTGTTATTAAGGATAGATCATTACAGGCATAAACCGCCATGACATCCGGTCAGGCTTCTACTGAGTGATACCGCCACTTTTCTTTCAAGGCACATCTACACCAAACTGGCCTCCTGCCCGTGCCACACCCAGGTGGGGGAGTTGGATGATGACTTGTCAAACTTAATAAAAAACCCTGTCTTCATGTCTTCCAGATCCTTCAAAACAATCCCTGTCCCCTGCAGCAAATAGCCGACTGTTGAAAACAGTGGGCTTGCTCAGGCGAAGTCAGAGAACCGTGGCGGGAAACGGCTCTCGCAGGAGCCACCGAGAGGCTCACGGTCGACCGCTAGCCGGCTCGAGGCGCAGGTGTGATGCCCCGTGTCGCCTTGGCTCTGCTTCACACCTGCGTCTTCCTCTGTTAGCCGACACAGAAAAAGCCTGTGTACTGAAAACAACACGTACTGTAAACATGCCCTGAAGAACTGCATGCACAAAGCAGAAAAACAACAATAATAATTACAAGAAGAATGAATCTTTATTTAAAGTACCGTAAGAAAGGATCAGCTTTGTTTCCTTAAGCAGTTGGATCTTTGGGACAACTAAGCTTTGCCTTCGTCATGGTAACTCTGGTGTTTAAGTGAGAGTGTTTATAATGTATTGAGTTACACAGTCTTGGTTTCACTGTGTCTCTGGACAACAACTCTCCCTCTGAAGAGTCGCTGGTGATGTCACCTGTTACTGACCAAGCATTTTTCAGGTATGGAGCCTTCCGGAAGAGCACCTGATCTGTTAGAGCTTGGGCACCAATGCAAAAAACACACAATGACGCGAACACCTGTGGTTTTCCAGAAAAATAATGACATCACCATATTATACTGCTTTTTAACGCACGATAATGCACTTTCTGTTTAGCTTTGGTTGGCCAAATGATCTGAAGGGGTCCCCTTCCTTCACAGGGTAAGATTTCAAAGGAGTCTGCAGCCTGCCTCTGCTATGTTACAACATGATCACGTCTGCAGGGATCAATGCCTGTGCTGCAGGCTCTCCAGCTCTGTCTAACGTCCTAATTAAAAGGTGGGGGAGGGGAAATCTGCTTCAAAGACCTAATTAAATGGTTAGCAAGACAAGCAAGTGACAGAATCTAGGGGAAAAAAAACAAAAACAGTCTCATCCATATGGACTGGTCAAGGACACCTGGAACCGCGGCTACTGGGAACTCTGGTGTGTTCCCGAGACTCCAGCCCAGTTGACCCCCAATGATTTTATTGCCCACCTGTCAGCACCTCCCACCAAACCCTAAATATACTCGTCTTGGCTTATGTGCATTAAGCTGAAGTGCATTAAGGAAGAATCATATTTCAGCTCCCGTGGTCTGGGAGTACCTACACTGTCTTACCGGGGCCCAAATCTTCACTACTCTGTCAAAATGGACAAAATATAGCTGTTCTTCTCTCTAGGGGGGGTCAGGGGGCGCACTGTTTGTAGGGCTTCTGTAACAGACGTGTAAATCTAACTGGCTGGTTTACGATCTACATGCTATAAGCTACAACAATATGTGAAGCAAAAGGCAAATTTGTTCCCATAAATTTAATTATGAGAAATTCACAATTAGCTTACTTATAGAATGGCACTTCACTGCCTTTGATGTCAAATAGTGATAATTAATTACTTATGAAAAATTGCTATTTAAAGTTGACAGACAGACAGAAATTGAATGATGGTCAGAATGTAGTTCCCAGCCATCAAGCCTTACTAACGGATAAATCCTGAAAACACAGCAGCCTTTCAATCAGGATTTTGAGGCTCACAGCTGCAGCATTAAGCTTGATGCATGTCTTTTATTTAAGAGTTTTACCGCTGTTTAAAAGTGAACACGCCCAGTGTGGGCAGTGCGAGCACGTTCCCTAGGCAGCTTTTGTTTTCACTAAAAATCGCTGCTTCATTCTTCATGCGCCCTTGCCAAGGGAATCCAATGACTCCAGAGGCTCAGAGTTTCCTGTACGACCAGGTGTCAGACATGGCCGCCGTGGAGGGAATCACGTCCAAGTTGTAGATCCTCTCAAATCGCCTTCCCCCTTCATGGGGAACCTTCCTGGCCACGGGAATGGAATTACCACAGGGCAAGTCTGAGCCCCACCCTGGTGGGGGAACACTACCGTTACTGAAGGTCATTCAAACTGTTCTGTCCTGCCCTAAGCAATGGAGGTCTAACTCCCCAAACAGTCAGAGGAGCAAGAAGCTCCGACCTTGTCTTTTAAGGATTCTACTGGACTGCATTTGAGTACATTTCCCAGAATGAATGACATGTTTAAGCAAAGTGCCTATGGCATGCAAAATGGCTCGTTAGTGATTAAACACCATGGCTATATTGGGTAATCCCTTAGATAGAACAACCGGTTGGGACTGAGATACACTGTGATAACTAACTGGGGCTACCCCTGTGTAATGGGAGACAGTGTCCCCCCACAGCGATGGCAGGTCACGCTACTCGAACATTGTACGACACTGAGAAATGTGCCCTCTGTTGTTTTCATAACGACACGACTCGAGGCATCATACGCCTCTGTTATACTAAACCGCCTCCACGAGATAAGGATCCTGTTGATGTTCCGTTTTCTCTCTCATTGGGGCTCCTTTACGGCATTCTTTCTTTCTTTCTTTCTTTCTTTCTTTCTACCTGCCTGCCTGCAAACTACAGTAGGATTTTGCCCCCAGGTCTAAAGTTAAGGGTCTCTGGGGTCAGAGGGAAACCAGTTCAGATGGGACCAGGCCCGGTGGCTGGTGCAGCAGGGGTGTCAGCCAGTCAGACCACGTCTGGATCACAGTTTCCTCGGCGGTTTAACCAGATGGGCCTGGTGTAGCCTGAATGCCGTCGACACTATAAAGCCTTGTCACTGAAAAGCTTGCCTTAGAAGCATATGGAAACCCCACAATGTAGCTCATGGCTGTGTATCCAACTCCTGTTAAAGCATATAAGACAAACTGGTCTGTTTCCTTGCACATGACACACTGTGGCATAGGGATTGTGTCTGGTTACAAAGGTTATAGGTTTGAATCCCATGGCTGGCAGCGTAATCGTGACGTCTTCGCGGCCTTGAGCAAGGCCCTTAACCCCAGCTGCTCCAGGGGTTCTGGATACGTTCTGAGCAAATGCTTTCATTGGAAAAAGCATGTAAAAGTGACCAGCAGGTTCTCCATAATCCCGGGGAGCCACACAAACTACCTCCCTCTCTATCAGGTACCACTTCTTCTACAGCTGGATTGGTGCTTCAAAACAGCCGACAATAATCACCCCACCCCTCCACTCCAATGTTAAAGGGAGGAGTTTATGGAGAAGTAATTCCCCTTCCGTACAAGCATGCCCTGGATATTCTGCTGTGCCTTTGAGGGTGCGTAGCGAACACCGGTGCTCACATTTAATTATCGTGATCACATTTCAAAAGCAAAACACTACCTTCCTCTCACCCTTGTTCCCCTTGTATCCATATGCTGACTTGTCAGGCTCTTGCTAACTACACTGGTTATTAGGGGCCGCAAACAGAAGCAGCACCAGCTTGACTGATTAATTCTCAGCTTCTTACTCTTCAGGCTCCATTTTTAAAACAAACAAAATGCAAATTTCAATACTACTAAGAACAGCGATCCAAGGTGAACCAACAAATCCAATGACCTCAACATAGAGAGGATCTACATAAATTAGCTACCGTGACATTCACAGATAAGAAACTACTGGAGAAGCAATGATTAGTCACATAAAGCAATTATTAAAAGTAGCTAATGCTAATTTCCGCTAACGCTGCTGGGTGAAGCTTAAAATAAACATATTTAAATCAAAACCATTCAAACGGCGTCATCAGATAATAGCAAGCAGAGCATCACAGTGCAAAAACACTGAATATATATAATATAAACAACACCGGTGTTAGTTTCAGTAAAATAAAGATAATCCAAACTAGCTCCAGGCTAAATTATATGAAACAAAATGTTTCTGACTTTTTTGCATAATCCAACAGTTTCAATTATAAATGAATTTAGGAACCCTCTGATCTGGCCACCGTGGCAATTATGACAAATGAGCCACAGTCATTGAGCAAGGCCCGTAACCCCTATTCCATCAGGGATTGGCTGCCCCTACTGTCCCCGCTAAGCCAGTCTCCTGAGGTGGCCTCCAGGGATGCTGTTCCAGCTGTGCTGAAGGAGCCCCCACATATATACTGAGCACACTGGCTGCTTCTCCTTCACTGTCTGATCAGACTCCCCTCAAACCATCTCTACTGAGTTTAGGTCAGGTGGCCAGGTCATGTGATGCAACACTATCACTCTCCTTTCTAGGCGGTTTGGCGTGTCCAAAGTTTTGACGGGTACTGTATCTCTGTATTTGTTACTACTCCATCATCTCCTATAAAGAAGTCAAGAATACATCTGAGTTCTTCCTTCCCTATCCTGCAACTCCTTCTGGAAAATTTACTGCTAATCACTGTCAAACCCATCACAACAAAGGGGTCTATAAATCTGGATTGATTTATTGAATGGGAATGTATGCATAGTCATTTCTCTGAAAAAGCAATCAATTTTCATAGTCCCACCAATCAATCATGCACTATAGACAATATATACCTAGCCTGGAGTTCATTTGTGGAATTTTTATGGCAAAGTTTTTATTATTTTTATTTTTTTTGATGATTATTCCTCACAAGCTCACAAAAGCTTTATTGCAGAAGTCAGAAAAGGTCATAAACTTAAAAAAATAATAATAAAAATAAAACTTGGCACCAAAATGTGCTAATGTGCACAGAAGGTATTGGAAGGTATTGGTATTGGTTCTTAGGAATGAAACGACTGTCAGATTTAATTCCGACAATTGAATAAACTGAAGAAGCAGAGTACAGACTTGAGGAGGTACATTACTGAGGCTCCTGAGGCAGCTGTGGTATACATCCTCCGACTCGCCTCTAAAACCTGGCCTTCCACTTTTCAGAGAAGCAGTTTTCCAAGGCATTCCATCATATGTTTTGTCTGCAGTGTTTTATTCACAGTGCGAACGGAAGCGCGTCAGAAGACCAGCGAGGTGTGGATGGAAGCCGCTTATAGCGGCGGGGAGTTTGCTTTTCCGGCTGCGGAGATCTGGTCCCTTTGTGAGCAGAGGCAAAGGGCCTTCTGTTCGAGTCCCTAACAATTAGCCTGTAAAAACCTGTCTGTTCAATAGGATAAAGCATTCTGCAGCTCGTCTACACTTCAATTGTTGGTTATCAAAGGCGCACAGGAAACAGATTATGAACGGACCGTGAGAGAAACCCAGTAGAGATCCAACTGGGAGGTGCCAGTCCAGGATGACCCAGTGCACAATCCCGGGCTTTGTCCTGGGGAGACATCGCCGCGATTTTCCCCCCGAGACACGCGAGTGATATATCAGGCTCATTGTTTACAGGCCATTAAACTTGGACGCCCTGGAGGGGGCAATGAAGCACCTCCCCGAGGAAAAAAACGCAAAAGCACCTAAGTCAGCGTCACGATAAATCAGTGCAGAGATTAAATAACCGTCTGTTACAGGCCCCAATCTACTCTACCCCATTAAGAGTGGGGGGGGGGGCTGGAAAATTTGTCTGGGATAAAAGAGTGGCCGGCATTGGGCCCAGAAGAAGAACTGGTGCGTAAAATGCAGATGAATAAATAAAACAACCAGGATGGAGCCCATGTGGAGCGCCGGAAAGGGGGGGGGTCACACGGCTCGAACCCAGACACAGAAATGGGCAAGGAGCCCCCAGAGAGGTAGGGAGCGACAGATGTATATTTCTTTCAAAACAAGTCTCCGAAATAAATAAGTGTCCCCGCAGGCACTGGTGTGGAGAGGCCCAGTTGGACTCACCTCGCGGCCGCAGAGGGATGGACACATACAAGCCGAAATGATGGAAAAAAACACAGATACGCAGCCAGAAGCAAATCACGCCACATGAATGACTGAGTAGGACAAGATCTCATGAAATATATGGTCATAAAACATAATGAGACTGTATTACAGGTACCCTCTCTGATGAATTTGTGACTAGTATATGGGAAATAGTTTTTTTTGATATTTTATTTAAAACATTTGATCCTGACATGTCCATGACAGCGTGACATGACACAGTGAGGTCACAGTGGCAGGAACATGGTGGGCGGCATGGTAAAATGTGTGACCTCGATTTTCCACAGATAAGGAGCCACTTAATGGGACAGAGGCGGGGAAATCGGCATGGCTCCCCTTCAGGGGAATTCCGGGAAATGCAGCCGGCATCCCACAGGGCTGCAGAAAAGGACGCTTCCGCAAAGTAGGTCGTCCGTAACCCTCGGCGCCCCCGGGGACGAGGCCCCGAGCAGCCGTCACTGGGGACGTCTCATTAGTGTCTCGGGCGGTTTCCAGGGAGACGTCAGGCTAGGCTAGCAGAGTGAAACGCTCAAACGGATGGGTGGGTGTTTAAGGGGGTGGGGCAATGCCAGACCTCCCAGAAACCTCAGCGCTTGATTTATTGAGGTCCTAATTCATCAAAATGTGCATCAGTTATTCCCCCGGGAAAAAAACAAACAAATAATCTTTATATTTTTTCCTGATGCCATTATGCTTTTTGTAGTCTCTGGATTGCTTTAAATGTACATTAAAAGTCTCAACACTCAGAGAGTTAACTCTTCGCAAATCAGGAGCCAATGGACCGGCCACTGTCGCTCTGGCACTCGCGGGGTAGTGCTGTGATCGTCTTCGCACGATTTCCCATGATTACACAACGACCTGGAACGTTATCAATTTAATCAAAAGTAACAGTGGAGGAATCCTGAGGTGAAAAGTAATCTTATGGGCGTGATCC
>JAODUD010000040.1:29333630-29345629 GCA_026784285.1 Stomatorhinus walkeri | reverse complement strand
AAACTACTTCGCAAAATTCCTGTCTTTTGTCCTGCATTGTACAGGCTTCTCTCGAGAGGAGCATGAACCAAGTGAACCAGTAGTAAATCTTCATCCATCCATGTACTAGTCACTTATCCTGCTCAGGGAAGAAAACACAAGTACACTATATATATCGTTCAGTAATTTTTTAATGGAAAGGGCCAGCACAGACTATTCTGTTCATTTAAAAACCCCAATTAAGGAAGTCCCTGGCACCTGTAAATTTACTGATGTGCAGTGTGGAATTTACTGGCAAAAATCGCAGAAGGCATCTGTTATTCCAGCTGAATATGACAATGTTTGACAGTTTGAAATGTATCTATAAATAAAGTGGAACACCATGCTGGTATTAGTGAAACATTTATGGACATTTATATAAAACCGCGTTAACATTTATATACATATCTAACTATAAATATACAAATGGGTGAGTAACCACACATAACCTATAAACTATACAATTCAATTCAAATCACATTATCTGTCCCTGAGAGGCAGTTAATGAACCCTGCAAATGTAATTTAATAGTGATAATTACAAAGAGACAGTACATTTTTGCAGGGGTTAGAGGATCCAACTGTAGATGAGTTTAGTGACTGTGAATATGGACGTTTTCATGCCCTCTCTGCTTCGCTTTACTGTTTGCTTGCTTTTTATCTCATTATCCTACAAATCCCCATATCTGTTTTTGCCGGAATACTGGTTTCCCCACGCCCGAATAGCATAATCACACCCCCAGAAGCCCTTCCTCCCTCAGCCTCCGACACCCTTCCGCTAACGCGCGATGGGCTCCTGACACTTAGTGACCGCGTTGCCATGCTACGCAGAACACAGACGTCCCGTTATGCGCTCTGGTGCTGGCCGATGAGGCACAGCCATGATTTTAAGCGGGATGACCTATAGGGCGCTTCTGCATGTTGATAAAACCTCCACCATCCAGCCCGCTGCTCACTTCTTCAGCTATGAGCCCCTTAATTAAAATAAAAATACATTGGGAACCCTAATTTAAATTAAACATAAAGTGTGTTTTCATTATTAGCAAAGCTGCATCTTAATGTAAGTAATGGAGAATACAGGCCTCTTATATGTCATCTTGTGGTAACGCTTCACTTAAAGCAGTCGCTATAATGCTTTATAATGTTCGGTATAAGAATTAAGGATGCTTTGTACTGACTTATCCAGGTATTTATGTATGGCAGTACATATAGATGAGAGCTTCATAGAGCATTCATAATGCATAATAAATATGGCTATAATATGTTATGCCTTGTGATAAATAGTTTTAGCCGTGTTTATAATATTTTATGAATGCATTATAGTGCATTAAGAAGGTATCTACAATGTATTAATGTGCCTATTTTAAGTAAAGTGTTATTTCCAGTAACTATATAACAAAGGATTTTTATTCATGTTCATTTTCCTTATGGACTATGGGATACAGTAACTACTTGCACTGATTATCCCTTTCTCTAGTCACGTGTCTGGGACACTAATGTGTGCAGTACTTTGTATTTCCATTCCTCGTTCAAGACGGCCACCTTTGTTTTGCAGAAGGCTGCATGTCATCATCTGCTGTGAGCTTCTTCAGCTCTCTGGGCGATCCTGGCAATCTATCAAGTCCATCAGCTTTGCTGGTACCCTGCAGCGAATCTCCAGTCCCCCCTTAAATTAGCTTTCCTACCCCCTACCATCCCAGACATGCAAAGGCTGTGCAGTACTCCGCAAATATCTCTCCTTGCCTGTCTCCATGATTCCATCGGAATCACCTCAGAGGAACATTTAATGCTGTCCACGTTCCTAGATAACTGTCACAACAACCGAGGGTGCACAACACAACAGAAAACCCAAAGACGATGCTAATGCCCAGTCAGAAATTGCCACCTGTAACCAAACTGGGATTAACACTGGGAGACAATGTTTAACTGATAGTACGTAACTGGTGTGAAGCGATCTGGGATGATGTATTTGAGGTCTTCACTAAAGATGCATACTAGTGCTTGGCACCCTGTTATAAAACCATAGAAACAGATATCTAAGTCACCAATTTGCATTTTCTCATTAACATGCATGTAAATACGTAATTGCTCCAAAAGTAGCCACACAAATAGTGATAATTTAAGTGATTAACTACAGTACATCGCAAGTATCAAACCCTTAGGAAAGATTTTAATTAACAAAACACGATTACTGAATATTAATTTTATTATGACAAAAGTCTGGACAGCTGCAGAAACAAAATAATCCTGGAGAAATTAATTCATAACCTTTACAAAACTGTAGGCTCATTTTTGCATTAATGCAAAAAAGACCAGCCATGATATTCAGCCGAGGAGGGTGTGGAGGCATCTAAAGAGGAAGCTAAGCATCGGCCGTCATGGGACGTGTTGAGCTGTGACCCAGAGCCTGCTCATGATTAAGGTGCACATGGCATCTACCTGATGTTTCTCCAGATGTGGGAGAACAAAGAAAACAACAAAAGCCTTATTTATTTTCGTTTTTGGAAGTATTTGCCTTTATTTTTGGGATGAGGATGTTTCAGATCTCCGTTTTATGTCGGGTATATTAACAATCGCTTGTCAACAAAGAGGTACTGCAGATATACTGTAGATGCTCTTCATCCTCCATTAGAAGAACATGCACATGGAAGAATGCCTTATTTTAAAGAGGAACTGAAAGGCTCTGTACTTTCTCACATGCTGAGAATAGCTATTAAAAAGAGCCCCTCTCCCTCCCTTCTTGAGAAGGTTGACTCAGCTGACACACTGGGGAGCTACCTGATGTGCTGTCATCCTACCCCAGCTCCAAAGCCCTGTGCCACATGAGTTTCCTCTAACCGGGACGTTAAGACCCAAGAAATGTTTACTGGGCTGGAATAGGAACAAGGTAACGGTCTTCTGTTAGAAGCAGGATGCATAATTATAACATTTGAACCATGGGTCTGTGCTAAGAAGCTCTGGAGCCTTTGAAGGGCACATCTACTTCACCTAAGTCTTCCAGGGAAAATAACCAGTCTTCTCACAGCTCTGTTGGTCAGCTGACACCAGTGTTTAATGACTGACCTGAGATACTGGCTCAGAATTAATTGCAAACCCAGTTCTCTCAAGTAACTGAGTCAGAGCCAACAGCAGATCAGATCTTGGTTGAAACCATTTTTCGGCAGAGATTGCATCAGTCCTCCAGTAAGCATCAAGCTCCTAAAAAGATGCCAGGATGACAGGGAGCGGGGAGGCGCTAACCGATGTCAGCTTCTTGGCAGATACGAGGTCACCGTGGACAGCTGGGTCTGACAGAGAATTGGCAATGACAAACAACAAGAGGAGAAATCAGTGGCGGAATGGACATCCTGCCTTCTACGCGGCACAAGGAGGGCAGCTGGAAAAAGGTGACCCTGCATCACATTGACAGCGCATCAACGCAGACGGCCGTCAGCCTGAGAAGACGTTGTGGAGTAACTACTTTGACCGTTTACCTTTGTATTGCTGCGGAAGTCCCCCGTACAGCCTGTAGCTTCCAACTGACAGGGCATTTAAAACTGGGGACAATCCCAGGAAAAAGCTGAAAGCCATTAACTGGGAAGCAGCCATCCTCATAGGTTTACAACAAGCATCGAAAACCTGCTGGACTCTCAGTTAGCTCCTCTATGGAGAGACTGAACAGCAGGATTCTCTGGGAAATCTTCAGTCAGTGGCTAATTAGCTAACGTGAATGGAGAACAGTTATATGTTTAGTTAATTAATCCCAGCTTTAAATAAAGAATTTCTTACTGAAACGGTGAAAATATGACTCATTTTTAATAATGTATAATCATGTAGAACATATAATAATATATAATAATATGCTATATATAGTGAGCATATAATCACACATATAGTATATATGTGCATATATGCTAAATAACATAAAAGTGAATATAATAAATGAGGGTTTTCTTACATGATGTTAACATTTTCAATATGCATTTGGCATCGACAAGGTCTGAGCTGAGTCTGAGTGTGGGGCATCAGGCTGCATCTCTGTGGGTTAGTGGTTAGCATCTCTGGGTGATTCAGGGTTCTGCCCACATTTAGGCAATAAGATTGTCTTGCACTAGAATGTATCCTACCCCTATTCTTGATGACTGCAGATTGAAAATGGATGAATGCAATTTTTATTGATAGAACGAATTTCACATTGTCACCTTTAAAGTAGAGGTTTTCTGCCACTGCAGAAGTAAATGCAGATATAATATAATTATTACGTTTTTCTTCAAAACCTTAAAGAATCTAAGCTTGAGGATTCAAAGGATTCATCGGTTTCCCTCGAATATGTCTACGGTTGAGGTGTTTTATGGCAAAAATTTGTGAAGGAGCTGTTTTGATAGCATGCCCGGTACTGGAGTGATGTGCCTTTACCCGTAATGTCTGTCTTTGAGAAAAGAATGGACGTTATTGTCAGCGTGGAGGTGTGTGTTTGTCTGTGTGTGCACGTGTGTCCGTCACTGCGCGGCCCTGGGTGACTCATCTGCCATCGCTTGTTTGTTTTTGGCAGGATGCCAGTCAAACATGAGCACAGGTAATATCCTAGACTTGTCTCCTTTCACGGGCTGAGATGATTAAACTCACGTAATGTGTCTCTGAAAGAATTTGTTTTTTACTCACCTGACACTTCCAGTAAAACTACCTTCCGAATTTAAATCCAGAATTTACAAATCCGGATATTTCACTGGAGCAATTTGTTCTACATGTGTCCTCTGCACTTTGAGCTTCTAACAGCAATGCTGCATTTTAAACAAAGCAGGTTTGCTGAGGGCCATGGTGGCAGCATGCCCAGGAAGGCAGACCAGGCTTCTCTGTCCATCTCTACCATCTTCTGGACATCCTCAGTTGTTTTTAAGCCAGCTGGAAGATATTATGCCTCCAGAATTTGCTGGATCTTCCTCAGGCCTCCTGCCAGTGGGGCACTTCCAGACGTCCCACTGGAGCCGTCCAGAAGAGCCACCTCAGCTGGTTTTGCTCAATCCAAAGGAACAGCAGCATAATTCTGAAGTGCCTTTCCTGCCCAGCCTGGCCTCTGAAAGTGAGTGCAACAGACAAACCTCATTTCATCCACTTATACTCATGACCTTCTGCTTTATGGTTTTAATAATGGATTTCAGCATTATCACTCTAATGCATAGATAGGCATAGAACAGCGGGATATTTCATATGCATTGTGTGACCTCTTAAACAAGCAATTCACCGATGGATCTGTGGACGTAGCACAATGCGTGTCCTGCAGGTCCTGTTACAAAGTCGAAACCTTAAGTTTTACACCATATTATATTTGCATTTATATTTGAATTCAAAATGGGTTCTGACATTTGCTTACCCCAAGTAACTCTATTAAAACAAATATGAATCATTCTTCCCTGAGAAAATCCCTCCCTCTGGAACTTGCCATACTGACCTTCTGATTTTAAAATGTCACAGTATCACCTGAAAAATGTCAGATCCTCATCAAAACAGCATAAAATAATGTGAGAGAGTATTACATTATTTAATCATAGAACCCTGCCACAGAAGACCTTCAAAGGCGACAAACTGTACACATATGATGCAATGTCTTGAAAGTTAATCTCCTTACAGCTGGCTTACATTCCATGCTTTTACACCAATGCCATCTTGTTCAGGGTAACCAAACAGTTCATAATTCTGTGCTCTGTGCTAGCTTTACATTTCGTTCATGGTAGGAAAGCCATAGCGGCAAAGGCCTTCAGAAGCTTATGGGTACAAAACAAAGGTTGTTATGTTACCTTATAGCATCAAAAAGCTTACAAGCTTTGTAGCTCTAGGTCTTGAGATCTCTACCTAAATTTACATTAACAAACCATGGAGATTAAGAGCACTGTAATAACATGAGGAGGTTCAGGAGGTCAATGAGGAAAGGTGGCCATGCTTAATTTGCTCCTGCTAGACTAGAGGTAGAAGCCTAGCGTGATGAATGACCTCTGGAATTCATTGTAAAGGAAATAAGATGGTAGGACTTTTTAACCACAAGATGGGGCTAGTGAGCCCATAAATGCATAGAAGGTAAACAAATCTGGATTATACTCTACAAGCATCACAAAATGGGATATTTGGGCTACAGGAAATGCAGTACTGTTTTTTGGCACAGCCTTATGGACTCATGGAACCACTCATTATGTTCTGTTTTGAGAGAGATTTGATTCAAAATGTCAGTAAAATGGTGGAAATGAAAAATTTGGATAGAATTTAGTTTCATGGCTATCCTGGGGTCTGTTTTGAATACTTGGCTGTGTTGAATACTTGATTTGATTTCAAAGAAAACTATTTTAGACAAGTGTCTGAAAAGAAGTCTAATTTGTTTTTAGAACCACAATTATATCCTGCAAAATTATAATCCTGTAATGACAGTAATTTTCGTACAGGCACAAGACTGAAAATATCTTCTGTGCAATCACTGCCATGAAACCGGAAGAAAACAGACTGCAGGTAATTTGAGGTTATCTGGACCACAAAACTAGTTCCCATTTTTAGACACTAATACATTTTTACTTGTGCGAATAACAGATAGGACCAGTGGGTATGGAAAATGGATGGAGGAATGGGTAGTAATAATGAATCTCTAAACAGAGAGGGTCCTAAGTCCTGATGTGCATGAAAACATTATTATTTGTCTTACTGGTAAATTAAAGGTTACATAAAATGACAAAATAATAGCATTAAGAATTTGATTTAGGCATGAACTTTCAAAGGCAGTGAAGAAAATTTTAAAGATTTGATTTTTCTCCAGCAGGACAGAAAATAGGCGTGACATTTACATTGCACCGGAATGGTCCAATAATTCAGATTTTTTTCTTGACAAGATGAAACTGTGTATAATGTGTTTCCAGAAAATTGGTGCTCTTCCTCCCTTATCATTTCAATATCATTGATTGTCAGACGGCTTCACACCTACAACAACAGCTAAGCTCCTTTGGTGAACGTGACTGGCATGTTCTGTTTTCCTCAAAATTAAATGGAAGGACTTAATTCTTCATATTTTATGCTTAGGAACCAGAACACCTTTATGCAAACATGCACTTTTTCTTTCATTTGCCAGAATTAATTATTATCTCCATTAAAATGTACCTCATGCTTTTCACACTCTGTGGATATTCTCTGTCCTTGCCATTACTGTTACGACCATTATGGTAATCATTTAGAGCACTGTTAATGTCACTTGGTTTCACTTATAGCTTCTGCAGTGTAAAAATCAACATATTTATACAAAAGTGCAGATATACTACTCAGGTAGTGCCTGGTTGTGTGTTTTTCCTTACATGAATGCATGTGAAAGCTTTCTGCACTTCACTCAAGAGAGCATATACTATCCAAGGATCAGTTCCTTTGTTCTCCACTGTTACAGAATTACTCTTACAGGAATTTATTTATGCTTGTCCTTTAAGGCTTGCTGCATGCTCACCATTGCAACTGGATAACCCAAGGAATTCCTTTATCCCTTTTATTTACCGTGTAAAAACAAACACTTTTTAAAGCATAGCAGGTATAACATCATTTTTGGGAGGTGCCAGTCCAGAGCCCCCCCTATCTTTGCCACCAGGGTTTCCTGTCCTCATTTTACTGAAGATCTAAAGTTCTGGTTGGGGGAGCTTACAAAAACTAGCTAAATAACTGTGGACTTTCCTCACACTTATATTCATCTTAAAGGGTTTTGTTGTTCCTAAAAGACATGGTACGGAGAAGCAAAAGTCTTCACATGATCTTGTAAATGTGGCACATGGTGTGACTGCAGGATTCCGCAAATGGTGACACTCTTCAGGGACTGTGCCGATTAACATACCAAACACACCCTGGTATCTTCACATGATTTATTCCAGCTCATTGTTTAATCATAAATGCTTAAATACAGTACCCTTTCATCTTCACTAATTTGATATAAATTAACATGACAGTTGTTTACGTGAGGTTAATTGCTTTATTAATTACTACTTGACACCGCTGCAGGGTCATCACTTGTTGATTGAGCTTCTCCAATGGCAGTTTGCGTTGGTACCTCAATACAGTGAAGACACTGAAGGACAGATTCTCCATTCCAAGCCTTGTAAAGGCACGATGTCTCCCTTTGTTGAAGAATTATGAAAAATTAATTAACCATCTAGTGAATTCAATAAGGTTGTTATAAGCTATTTTGCTATGATGGATGGACATCCTGCTCAATGGCCCACAAGGGAATGATATAGTAGTGCTGAGATGTTAGCCATGCTAATTGAGTTACAATAAATCCTCAGCCAAAGTGGATTTTTATTTGCAAAAAGAACTGGTAAATGTTGGTAGACTTCAGTTGGTCTGGTAAGGCCTTATTGCCAATCATTATACAAACAGAAGCTGCCAAGTTGCATACTGTACCTACCAGTGGAATGTACCACAATTATAAAAAAGACTGGATAAATAACACACTCTCCAATAAAGGATAGAGCAAACTTTATTTCCTAAAGACAAAATGCCTAAAATTTATAATATAAAAATAAATATACAGATAAAAATAAGACCCAGAAAAGCAATGATTACAGCTAAAGGGCACCTTTAAAAAGGAACAGCACCCCCGACTGCAGCGGAGAGACCAGGCAGTGCTAAATTTAGACAATATTATAATCAGACTAGATGAGAACATTCACTGCTAGTGTTGCAGGCGCACGTCTCCAGGTGTTACTGTTATGTTAAATCTCAGAAAACACGTCTGGCTTTTATCACGATACAACCTGACAAAGACCAAGCAGATCTCACTGGGGATGTGCACTCAGCACTAAGTGAATATCCAGCGATGCTGGTTGTTTTACCCACATAAATTGAATATAAATGCTTAATAATATATGTATTTACACAAATGGATGTTGTGACTATTTTCATTATCAGGTAAAGCCATTTTCTGTTAAATATAATTAGCATTATAGGGGACTTTTCACACTTACCTAATATGTCCGCTGCTTGGCATGTATGATGCAGTTGTCTAGGTAGGCTGCTCTGTATTTGCGGGGAGCTGCTGGAGGGAGGTAGATGTTCCACGGGCCACAATATTGGAGGACCTGGTACTGCCTGTGGCCACTGGCCATACTCAAGGCCATTTTACCTTAGGAGCTAGACAGAGAGGTATCTGCCAATACCCCTTGATAATGTCTAGGCTAGAGATTAAATGAAAGTTAGATGCTTGACTAGCTAATCCACACAAGGCATAGTAGTTGGACTGGGCAACCCTGTTCAGCTAGCGGTAGTCTTTTGAGCACTGCAGGGTACCATCTAGATCGGGGATCATTTTAACGGTGACAGTGCCAGGGTTTTGGGTGCCTTGAACACACCTAACTGTTCCCCACATATACCTCTACTGCCTGTGGTCACCGTGCCTCAGGGATGTAGTAGGGCATTCACTGCATGACAACCCTCGAAGTGGTGCAGGATGAGGCAGGAAACCTGGGAGGCCGGGGACCATGTGTCAGTAGGTGATGATGATCTCCCACAGTTTCTGTAAGTGGGATAGGTTGAGGTCCTCTCCCACATGAACCTCATCAGGTGACCCTGCATGGAAGGCTGAGTGGTGGGACTTGTGGTTCTATCCATTGTTTCAGCAGGATGACATGGCAAACCTGCTCTTTGAAGTGGCAGCCAGGCTGTGAACTGCAGTTTATGGGACCCACCTTATCCATCACAGTTGAAGGTACTTGCAGGAGCTATTTGGGATGAGGACAAGAACACAGTTTCCAGGGTTAGGCTAGCGGATCATAGGCTCATTGTTAGGCCTGCTGGGCTTGCTCCATTGCTGCCTGATGATTAGAATGACACTCTCAACAATTTCCTTCATCTCCCAGATGTGTTCCACTGTTCTGTGGTACAGTGAAGGCTGCTGTTCCCAGGCTTCCTTTGCCACATCAGCCAAGCCCCAGGGGTTGGTGACTAAAGAGGATGAATAGAATTAACCCCATGATAGCTTGAGGAATCTCATTGACTGAAAATTGGACATAGGGCAGCAAAACATTCAACTTTTGGTCATCGATGTGGAAGACACATTGGGGTATCTACTTGACAATCTAACACGGCCATTTATATGTGGGCGGTAGAGGTGGATCTTCAGGTGTCCTTTATCAACTAGAGAACAAACACCATGCCCTAGTCCATGAAGATGCCTTTAGGGATGCCCACACAGTTGAACAAATAAACAGCTACTGGGGCACATTCTTTTAGGTAGACATCTTGCATGTTGATAATCGGGAGGGGAACCAAGGGTCTGGGTAATGGCAGACAGGGAACAGTTTGTTGGCATGCTGGATATCACCACAGAAGAACTTGATGGATGTGTTCATTCCCCACCAATATTCAGCATAGCGGTTGTCAATGCTGGCAGGTGCATCACCTTCAGAATTGGACTCTACATCCACTCTTTGGGCCAGGAGCACCAGGTGCTAGGAGCAGGCAGGCACTTAGTGGGTGTGGAACAAGTTTGTCAGTCATGGATTCTCTGGCCAGGCTCACAACAGGCTACACCAAACGCTGGCCAGTCTCCCCCTAGCAACAGTGGGACCAGCAGGTCAGGCACTATGTCCACTCTGAGAGGGCACTGTCTCACAGAACCTGCCATGTGTTCTGTGTCAGCAGGGATGACTCTCACATCATTGTGTACACGTTTAAGGGAAAGGGAGGCAGTCAGAGGAGCTCCAATGAAGCAGGAGGGGTAATCAAAGGTGGCAGCAGTCCTAGACTCAAGGACAGCCATTAAATGGCAGCCCTGCATGAGAATCCTGCAGGTGAGGAGCCAGTTAAGCTTTGAGCCTGGTTCACATGCTAGGGGTGGTAGGCAAGGACACATCATATGAGTTGGGTTGGGTTGGGTTTTGTAGGGCTCCTCATGAAGGTCACCCTGAGGTCCTTATCACAACCACAGGTCCTGGAAGCATGGTGTCAGAGGCACTGCCTGACTGTTTGTCTTGCTCTTTAGGAGTGATATTGTGGCAAAGTTTAGGTTGAGGGCCTCAGCCATTTCACCAGGAGTCGAGGTGTCTGGCAGGCACACGATCTGCTGCACATCACATGGGATGGAGTGCAGATGCCAGTCCCGGGCCACCTTATTTAGTACTTGTTGTAGAGTGTGGCACCCAGCTTGGACCCAGTCACATTAACTGCCACACCTAGGGGTCAAGATATCAACCTTCAAGACCGTATAATCCTCTGAGGCAGTGATTTGGGGCAGTGAATAAAGTTTCCCCCATGAATTAGGGGGCCAGGATTCAGGCCCAGTCCTGGTACGGTCGTCATTCTCTTTCAGCAGTTTGCTCAAATACTATGAGTTAGGCATCAAGGTCATCCCCTGCAATGAGCTTGGTCAAGAACAGGTGAGCAGCAGGCTGGGACTTCTGGCTCCTCGCCAACCCGGTGGCTAACACAGACTGGAGGTGCTGGCAGGTCACCCCAAGACTGGCAATGATTTGCCTTAGATCCAGCAACCCCTTTATTAGCCTGGTACATTCCTCTTCCCTGGTGACGCACTGCAGTTCAGTGGCAGCTTCTCAAATTTTGCACCAGTGTAGCAGATAAATGCCCTTGGGCAATTTGGATTATGAGAACACTGGGAGGAGGGGGGTTGGTCTGGAAGCAGCAGGCCCTTCAGCGCAGTAGCCCATCAAGCAGCCAGCACAGTTTGCTTACCTTTCCGTGCCCCACCTGCTTTCTTCCTCCCGGGGGATTCAGGCCTTTCCAGTGAAAGCTTCATAGCCCCATGCCAGCCAGGGCCTGCTGGCATTGCTTGTGGCTGCCAGTGAGTAAACCCAGGTTACCTGCAGATGGTGTAATGCCCAGCTGGTGCACAGTGGATTCCTGATGGGTCAAGGAGTCACAGGTTGATATATAGGTTATGGTTAGGGTAGATATGACTAAATATGCACACACACACACACACACACACACACACGTGTAGGGTAAACATATCCTTATGGGGACCGCTCATTCATTTCT
>JAODUD010000040.1:29319934-29331924 GCA_026784285.1 Stomatorhinus walkeri | reverse complement strand
AGTACTCAACTGGTTGGGAGAAACAAAACCATGGTCTGGATTTGTAGCTTCTGGACCTGAAATGCCCAACACTGTGTATGCGTGGCATTTCCATGCACTCTCTGGTTTCCAGAAACATGCAACTTAAATGAAGTGCCTAAATTGACTGTATGCATGACCCTGCTATGGTTAGTTGGTTCCTGCCTTGTGCCAAATGCAATGTAAATATTATATTATATTATATTATATTATGCGTAAAGTATTACTTAATAAATCAGCAGATTAATCGGTAGATTACTTGATTATTCATATAATGATATACAATATATGTGATTGAATTTAATTTATTTATTTGTATATGTTTGCATAATATACTTGAATTATCTTGAATATGTAAAACCTTACTTGACCTACATGCATCTGGCCATCTCCTTACTGGTTATCCAATACAGGGTTACTGGGAGGGCCTGGAACAGATATCCGCACAAACACATAAACGCACATACGGGATGAAATTGGAGTGATACGTCATCCTCCTTTCAATGTGGAGAGTCTCCTGGCAGATTAGGTCAGCTTGGGGTCCTTGGTGGCCAGGCAAATGATTTAGCTGCCCATATAGTGTAGATGGGCACTTTGTCTGCTTGCCAAGAAAACAGTTCAGACTACCAGTGTTTTAGAGAATGGACTGTGCCAATGCTGATTTCCAATACATCAACCTCTACTATAAAGAGCATAGAAGGATTGGGATACTTAAGAATTATAATGGACCTGAACTACCTTCGGTTCCTTGAACACCTTCTAAGCTGGTAGGAACTATTTTATGTCTCCTTGCAAAGAATTTGTGAATTAAACATCTGTAAAATACTGTACTCCCTGTATTAAGGAGGCTCTGTCTGGCAGGGAGCTGGGACGGAGCAAAAATATGGACTGTCTGTGGGACCCTGAGGACTGGGTTGGGAAACATTGTTTTAGGGGATATAGAATGTCTTGTGATACCTGCATGCAGTTTTGTCATGATGTACATCTGGTGGGTAGACAAGGCATCGATGTGGATTTTTTTAGCAGCTGGCAGTAAGTCGATGGCATGATCATAAGGGCAATAAGGGGGTAGCCAAGTTGCCTGGAATTTGCTAAAAAGCCTCAGCTAAATTTCTGTATAGCTCTGGAATCTCAGAAGTTAGTGTCTTGGAGCCATCTCCACTCTCCTGGCAGCAAAATGGACAGAACAGCAGTCAAGCAAACAATGTTGCTCCAATTGATGAGACCCTGACATCCAATCAATATAGGGGTTGTGTTGCACGAGCCAAAGCACACCTGGGTTATACAGGATAGGAGTTACTGAATCTCCTCCCTGTGCAGCACCCTGAGGCACAGCTATATGGTAATGATGACCAAAGCTGCTGCCTCTGACCCAATGATGCTACCATCAATCCCAAAAAGCGAGACAGGAGTCTAGATAGACTGTGTGGGCAGTCACTAAACTAAAATAAATGAAATTCCCACCTGGCCTAGACTCTATAAAGGCCTGAGTATGATAAGTCAGTGTTGGAAGGACTTGGAGTGCTCAGAGACAGGCTTTCCCCAGCTCAAGGTTAACCAGACGGGATCCAGGACCAAGGTGAAAAACACGACAGATTTGAGATCTCCACCCATTTAAGGGGAACATGATTACTAGGGGAGGGGGGTTGTATTACCCGGTCTTGATTTATTGGGAGGGGGAGCTACAACCTCCCCCCCCCCATAATTTATGCTTATGGTCAAAACAACCAAAGTATTGAAACAAGCTAAACAAGAAACTGCTGTATAAGCACATGGCTAATGGTGCTTTTCCACTACCACCAGGAACCGCGCTGCACCCAAGCTGTAGTGGGGGTCGACTGCGCAAGATTCAACTCAGTACCCAAGCTGTACAATGGAATACAGTGGGGGTCGATTGCGCAAGATTCAACTCAGTACCCAAGCTGTACAATGGAATACAGTGGGGGTCAACTGCGCAAGATTCAACTCAGTAAAGGTGTTGCCGGGTTTGGAGAATGACAGTGATGTAAAACTGAAAAGAGGCTTATTTACTGTTCACATGGTGTACATTATGATATACTATGTGCCAAAATCCACTAGCGCATCTGTGAGAATCGCTATGTTATGTTAGCATCTAATACTAGTTGAATTAGCATTAGCTTACATAACTTTAAATTACGAATCCATTCCAATCACTTGTTTAAGTGGTCGGAGATTTTCGTGTTCTGAGTTAGCAGGTATGCATCAGAAAACAAGCGCAGCAGCGGCAGAGACCAATCCATCACAAGTGGCCTCTTGCATCTGTGAAGCAGCCTGTTCAACAACCCTTCCATCTAGAAAAGGGTTCCCAAGCATTCCATTCACCTCCAGCAGGGTCTGCAGCAGTATGTCTCTCCCAGGCTATCAGACCTCGTAACTCCTACCTACCCCACAAATGCTGATAAATGCTCATTTGCACCATACTCTTCCAGTTATTTGCACAGTCTGTTTACATGGACTGATTTCTCGTATTATTTGTATGGCCATTGTATTTGCTGTTTTGTATTACTGTATATAGTTTTTTTTTTTCATTTTAATTCTTTTTACTTTTTATTTATCTTCCCCCAGTATTTATTGTTTCTCAGTTTGACTTGACTGGATATTATTTAATGATGAAAACGATTATTTAAAACTGCTCATTTATAAAGTTGTAAATAATGATTATTGTCAAAAATAGTTTGACAGTTATAAGTAAAATGGCAAAAAGGAATGAATGAAACCTGCATATGACTTTCATGGTGACAGTGAAATGAAATGAAAATATTTTTAAATGAATATTACATAGTAAAAAAATGGGGTGGCTGGCTAAATTATCCAAGGACACTTGATAACGAGAGAATCCTTCAAACTTATGAGTGAAAATGATAATTATACAACTTGACTTAAAGTGTTTCTTCGACAGATTTCAAACTGCAATGTTATTAAGACTTACGGTGCTCAATCTAATTTCACAATGCCCTGTATTGGAGGTGACAATTTTCTCTCTTCTTTTTGAAGGATTAAGGTACACTCTAGGTGAATCTCTGTCCCTTCTTCTTATAACGTGTGATAGATGAAACAAAGGCGGAGCTCGAAATGCCTTAAAGACTGTGTATGATGAATGAACTCTTGGTAAGTTCCATGACGTTATAGGAATCTCCATTACAGGAATCTCTCCTGTCCACTGTCATTTTCTTCTTCTTGGCTTAGAAAATGAGAAGTCTTCCTCCTTACTAAGTGCCCCCTTTTCTCCCTCTAGAATTTTACCAATTTCCTTCCGGAAAAGGCAGATTGGAAAATTCTGAGATGGAATCATTTAATTTCCCTGGCCAGTAAACATCTAGCCAGGCGTCTGTGCTGTCAGTTTGGATGTGCAATTACGTATTACTGAAAGCAGCTGTCTACAACATGTGAAGATGAATAGGAGTGTATATGGCAGTACATCTGATTTTTAGGAAGGACATGCTATTTCTATAGAAAGGAACAGTTAAAGAACAGACTTGTCAAAGTTTCTTTGGTTGTCTCCTTACAAATCAGTGAAAAATTGCTCCTGTGTCCACCAGCATTTCTGTCTGTGGGAAAATAAAATTCTACCCACAGGACCAGTTCTTATAGTACAGTACCTCTTCAATATGCAGTAATTGGATAATTTAACAAACACTCAGGAAAAAGGTTCATGTTGTATCCATACAAAACAACAGTACAGAGCCCCGTTCATGACGTGACAATAAAAATTACACATACCATGTATTGTGAGAACAAATTATTAAAATGTGGCCGCGATTTAACTAAAACGAGGGAATGACTTGGGGAACATGGCTCTTACGCTCGGTGGGTGGACGGGCAGGCAAACAGGCACAGGAGTCCGGGATGAGGCCAGGAAGCAGGGTTTATTGAGACGAACACGGGGAAAGGCACAGAAGGAACAGGTAACATCGAGGAACGCTAGGGTAACTTCAATGACTGACCTTGGGGAGACTGACTCGGACAGGGACTAAATACGCAAGACAATCAGGCGATAACCATTAGGAATCGACACAAGGTAACGAGGGGGGTGTGGCACACATGAGGCTCGGACGGTCGGATCATGACTTAGCCCCCCCCCCCAAGGCGCGAACTCCGGGCACGCCCCAGGGAAGGGACGGACGTGGCGAGGGAACACAGGACCTGGAAGACAAAAGCAAAACAAGTTAACGAGGGACTGGGAACAGAACAGAAACACAGAACTGACACAGGGGCAATAACCAGGACACGAGCTGACAAAGGACGGGGAACGCGGACAGGCAGACCAGGAACGGGCACAGAGGGGGGACACCGAGAGGCAACACAAAAGGGCCGGGAGTGAACATAGGAGCCAGGGGGGATGAGGAGCGGAGACAGGAGGAATGCAGGGATGAGGAGCAGACATAGGGGGCCAAATAGGAAAGGACGGGGGGCCAAGGGGAGCCCGAGGGACCCAAGGTGGGCGGCGGCATATTTAAGGAAAGGAGGGAGCAGGAGGGGACCACAAGGGGAACACGGAGACGGGACAAGGGACAGACGAAGGAGCCGAGGAGGGAGCAGGAGGGGGCACGAGGGGAGGTGAAGAGGAAGCTAAAGGGGACAACGACGAAGGGAAGGAGGGAGGGGAAGCCACAGCAGGTGATGGCCGAGGCGGAGCCGGCGAAGGTGCAGCCGATAGACATGCCACAGGAGGAGGGACTGCAGGCGACCGAGGAGCCGACCTCGGGGCACCCGCAGGCGACCGAGGAGACGAGGACGGCCGGACCGAGGACGGGCAACGGGGCACCGCTGGGGTACCTCTATCTGTAACTACAAACCTTTGCTTTATAACTGCATTTCCATTCACATGCCATGCACAACTTTCAGATATTTATAAATGAAACATTGTCCTTTTCATTCCAGTTTTGATAGATCATCTGCAGAAAAAGCTTTTAAAAAGGACATATTTTACGTTCATTGTTTAGGCCTACATAAATGATTCGGCGTAGTGAAAAGGAATTTTTGATTATTATCAGAAAGCTCCCTAAAACCTTCACTGGCCATACAGGAAATCAGTTCTACATACCAGAATGTGCTACCAGGCAAATATATGGCAGCACACTTTATGTCTATATTAGTTATGGTGAAATTCTCCCTTAGTGAAAAGCAGTGCTATTTTCCCATATGTCAGATGGAGAATATAACTTCCTTGCAGCATCCTGACACCAGGAAGCCTGGTCTTTAGCAGTTGAGCAGGAGAACCCCCCCAGACTGCATCCAGAATCAACTTTCAGTAGACTGTAAAAAATAGACTCTGGAATTTTTAAAACCTTCCTCCAGGTTGTCATAAAAAATATGCATTTTTAATGCATATTTCTTTTCACTTGTATGTATATGTGCATGTCTTGAGCACTGATCAAGGAGCTGCTTTTCTCATTGTATGTGTAAAAATGTATAATGACAATAAAGGCATTCTATTCTATTTTATTCTATTCTATTCTATTCAAACATGTTGTCTCGAAGCAGCTTGCAAGGTGGAAGTTGTTTTGTGCCGTATTGTGCTATATTATAATCCAATAAAGCTACTGGTCATATCACGAAGGGGGATATTTAAAGGCACTTCAAAGAGATATGTAGGT
Source organism: Stomatorhinus walkeri (assembly GCA_026784285.1). Lineage (NCBI taxonomy): Eukaryota > Metazoa > Chordata > Actinopteri > Osteoglossiformes > Mormyridae > Stomatorhinus > Stomatorhinus walkeri. Next base: position 29,326,288 of record JAODUD010000040.1, on the reverse strand, counting down.
AAGGGATTTCTACACCATCGATTAACCCAGACATCCAGATCCTGTTTTGTGATGCACGACATACATCTGCAGGCTGTGGCCCACAGGATGTTATAACAGCTGGTGAGAACATTTGGACTGGAGAAGAACCTGGTCCAAGGGAGAATAAATCAATAATTTGCTTTGAATTACAGAAGTATATTACATATGCTCTACACACAGGAAGAAAATAATGAAAAGACCAACGCATCACTGTCACCATTCGGCAACTGTCTAGGGCAAATGTGTCTTTCCACCCAATTAATTCATCACACACCAACGAAACGAACGAATGCAGGGCCTTATGTAAGGAAGGTGGTCATTTTGCCAGGAAGATACCAACTGACTTTATACAGAAGGGGGAAAGTCATTGGGTGAAACTGACAGGCGTATGCAGCAAAGATCCAAAATTCAAATTAAAATTATAAAAATTAAAACAACACATAAAATGGCAAGAACTCACAGAATACAGTAAACTTAACATTAAATCTAAAAGCAAGTCAAACTTAAAAAATAAACCTAAATTAAAAGCAAATCCGAAAGCCTAAACAGTGATGTCGTTTTACTGAAATCCTGTATAATTTTTTATCTAGCCACAATAATTCTAAAATGCAAGTGTACTAGAGACATTTTGTCATAAGAAAAGGTGTTTATATATTGATAACATTGATTGAAAAAATCCATCTTCTTTCAATCCTGAGCAAGGTCACCCTAGACTGAACATGATTAAAATATAGTAATTAAAATAAAACAGCACATAGAAGTTGTGATATATGCAATATAGAGCGTGTTTTTAAACTAAAATTAAAAAGTTGAGTGTGGTCTTAAAATACCTTGAGACTCATTATCAATATCAGCTACCTTGTAGGCTCATGAATCTTTCATAAAGCAGTAGAATGTTTGCTTGCAGACTCAGAACAAATTGCTTTAACATTTGCCTTTTCATCATTTACCTGCAATGATATTTGAGGACATTCTTGAATGCTACAAGCCTCGTATCCTCTTCTATTTCAATGCTGGACATCATCAAAGATCTTTCACCTGGCTGTTTTGACCAAAGCTCACCTGTCCATATGGAAGCCTCATCCAAGTGCTGTGAATGAAGGATGGTCACCTGCCTTGAGTTGGTTCAGGATTTACCCTGCTCCCTTCCCACTGTACTAAGTAAACAGCTGTCAGCCAAAAGCCAGTGGAGAATTCCACATCCGTGGATGTTCCCATCCATGCCAAACTAAAAACAGCCCCCGTCACTGGCGACAGGGTCGCTTGCTAACACACCCTGCGTGTGAATAAACTCCTGTGTTCGCCGCTGATCAGGAACACATTTTGAAGAATTCATCTCCATCAGTGCTACCTTAAAATATCCTGTGGGTGATCTAATGAGTTGCTTTTAGTTTCTCTTCACACCCCGAGAACCCACCCATCCATCCATCCATCCATCCAACCAGGAGTCTATCCTAGGTAGCACAGAACAGAATGTTTCCATAATGGAACGGCTTAACTCTATTGTTAGCATTACATTACATAATCAAGGTTGAAGGAGCCTTTTGCTGCACTGCAAAGAAAACACTGAGTAAAGAAGGCTGTGTGGGCCTCCTGCACATGCATGTCGCCAGTGAAGGATCGGAACAGGGAAAGAAGCCTCCTCTGTGGGTGTCTGTGGGCTTCTAGGCCAGCCTATCATCCTAGAGAAGCTACAGAAAGAGGTTTAGCTGTGCCTGTGGGCTCATGAAGGCCAGTTGGATAGGAACCCACATGTTCCCTGGCATGAGCGTAGTTTAAACAAGACATTTTCGACAGTTTGCAGTAAGCTGGAGGAGGTTAGAAGTGACGATATCCTGCATGATTCGGAGATTTGGCCCATTGGGAAGGGGGGGGGGCGCTGTTTTTGATATCCTATGCATCACAGATTCTCCTAAACATTAGGGGATGTGCTCAATAATGTTGCTGTTTGGTCTAATGCAAGAGCCCCCCCTGTTCCGGTGTGGGACAAAGTGAATTTTCATCAAGCTGATTTGGATGCCTGGCAGCATATTACTGCTTTGTAATGATGGCTCTGCCAAGCTCACAATTACCGCTTGTGTTCTTCATGTCGTCTACCAAGTTCTCTAGTATCGAGAGAGAACACCCTTATTTTTATACTTATTGTATTTAAAATTGTTAAAATTATTACAATTGATATTATTCGGACACTTAATCCAATTCTTTGTCCAACTACTTGTACATTGCAGTGTTTATGTCATGATCCGCCCGTCCGAGCTTCGTGTGTGCCACGCCCCCCTCGTTACCTCATGTCTGATCCTGATCGAAACCACCTGTTGCCAGTCCGTGCCTGTCTTCCCTGTTTGTATTTAGTCAACGTCTGTATCAGTCCTCACTAGATCCGTCATTGTAGCGTTACGTGTGATGTTTTCGTTGTGCTTGTCCACGCTTCCCTTAGTCCCTCTCTGCTGGTTTAGCCTCCCTGCCCTGCTCCCGTCCTGTTATCCGACCCTGACTTCCCGATTAAACCCTGTCTTCTGCCCTGACTCCTTCCTCCCGAGCCTGCTTACCCGCCCCACGTGACAGTTTACAACCTAGGTGGGTATTCTAAAGTGATTTTGCTTTAGTCGACTTTTAAATGAGATAAGCAAATGTTGTAAAGTAAGCCTATGCATGCTACCTCCGACTCCACGGTTAACTTAATTAATAAAGCTCAGCTGGCCCTGATGAGTCTGACTGGTTACTAGCGTTTAAAAGGATCAGCTGTATAGGACAGGGGTCCAAGCATAGTATAGGACAGGGGTGCCTAACTCCAGTCCTGGAGGGTGAGAGCCCAGTACATTTTTGGGTTTCCCCTCATTTAACACACCTGGTTCTCCTTGTGCTAATTACCACACAGCTCTTGAGCTAAATAATTTATGGTGGAACAGGGAAAGAACTAAGTTACACAGGGCTCCAGCCCCTCAGGACTGGAGTTGGGCACCAGATGAGATGAGAGGGGAGCTAATCTGTCAGTGTTATGAGCACAGAAAGGCGAGGACCCAGATATGCGGGTGATTGAGCAGCCTTTATTAGGCAGGGGTCAGAGACAAGGGAGAGGGCTAGAGTGGGACGAAGAGCCGGGAGGCTGTGGTTCCCAGGAAGGGGGTTGCTCCCCTGAAGGGAGAGGCGAGGCGGAGGTCTTTCGGGGGTCAGGCGAGAGAAGAGGTCGTTGGTCCAGGCAGAGGTCGAATCCGGGGTGGTCAGTCCAAGGGCAGGGCACAGGACAGGGACACGGGAGGAGGGGAACAACGGACACAACAGGGTCAGGCAAGGATAATGGGTCAGGGCCGGGATCTGGGCTAGGGAGGCAAAGAAACCGGTTAGGGCAGGCACACCAGGCAGACAGAACGGGTATGGGAATGAAGGATCATGGACAACAAAAACTGCTCAGTAATGGCTATCGTCATGAGCACAATACTTCGCCCTGGGCTGATCTGACTGCGGCACGTATATTCTGGACTCGATTAACGGGAGTATCGTAGCACCTGTCGGGTCCCGCCCCTATGGGCGCGACAGTACCCCCCCCCCCCCCATGGCCGCTTCCTGGAGGCCGGCGACGTTTCGGAGGGCGTCCCAGTGGCCGAGGTGACGGACGATCCGGGTGCGTCTGGTGGAAAGTCGCCTGGATTGCTGGGTCCGTCACGACCGAGGCAGGTACCCAAGCCTGTTCGCGGATTCGGGTCACCGGGTCATCGTCTGGCAGGAGGGCCGGGTCTTGCGTGGCCGGATCGGACCCTGGGGAGGCAGCTGTAGGCGGACTGCCACGGGTCCGACTCGGCGTAGTACCCGGAAGGTTCCAATGTACCTAGCCGTTAACTTCCGGCACCCAGGCATCCGGAGGTTCCGGGTGGATAACCATACCCACTGCCCCGGGCGATCAGTCTGCCGCTTGGCACACCCCTGTTGTACGTGGAGGGCATCTCGGAGCCGGCACCAAGTCTCCTTGCTCTCGTGGTACCACTCTTCCACTGCCGGTACTGTTCCCGGCGGGGAGTCCCAGAGGAAGAGGGGTGGTTGGTACCCCAGTACAGCCTGCAAGGGGGTTAGTCCGGTGGCAGGGCTTACCCGGGAGTTGATAGAGTATTCTGCCCATACTCGATGGGTTCCTTCGGCACAGCAAGCGCAGGGTCTTGGAGATTTCTTGATTGGTCCTCTCGGCCAATCCGTTGGACTGGGGGTGGTAAGTGGAGGTGAGGCTTACGCGGATCCCCAGTTTGGAGCAGAAAGCCCGGAACACTCGGGAAGCGAACTGGGGTCCCCGGTCGCACACGATGTCCTCGGGGAGGCCATAACCACGGACCAGTTCCTGGATGAGGATCTCCGCCAGGTCCAGAGCAGCGACCAGGGTCTGTTAGGGATAGGCAGTGGCTGGAGAAGGCCCGCTGGACTCTGGGTGTCAGGTTTACATCGGGCACACTCCTGGCAGATCTCTACGTACTGCTGAGCCTGCTGTCGCCACCCCGGCCACCAGTACCGCCGGGCAAGCAATCACTGAGTGGCCGCTACTCCTGGGTGACCGGTGCCAGGCTGGTCGTGTACCCACCGCAGGAGCTCGGCTCTTAGTGGCCGAGGCACATACTTCAAACCGTCCGGACACCCCGCTGGCATGGCCCCGGCTTCATTCCTGCTTCAGATGTGCTCGTTGAGGTCCCAAGTGATGGCTGCGACAAAGCACGTTGGAGCCAGGATGGGGTGTTCCTGCTCAGCGCTCCAGGGGGGGGGGGGGTTGTACAGCCTGGATAGGGCGTCCACCTTTTGGTTCTTTTTCCCCAGAAGGTAGGCCACTCGGAAGTCGAAAAGCGCGAACCATTGTACCCACCGGCCCTGGCGAGCCGAGAGTCGCTTGACGGACTGCAGGTACTCTAAGTTTCGGTGGTCTGTCAGAACCGTAAAGGGGAAGCGAGCATCCTCTAACCAGTGGCGCCATTCTTCATGCTCCAACTTAATGGACAGTAGTTCCCGTTCCCCTACGCAATAATTTCTCTCGGCAGCTGTTAACTTCCGGGAGTAAAAGGCACACGGGTGGCGACGGCCTGTCTTGAGGTCCTGCTGTATGAGCACCGCTCCCACGCCCGCCTCTGAGACGTCAACCTCTACTTCGAACGGCGCCTCAGGGCACAGCTGAGCTAGAACTGGAGCAGTGCAGAACGCTCGTCGGAGGCGCTGAAAGGCGTCGTCTGCTGCCGGGGCCCAGGAGAGGCGGTGGACCTTCCCACGGGTGAGGGCTGTGAGCGGTGCCGCACCTGGCTAAAATTACGAATGAACTTCCGATAAAAGTTAGCAAAACCTAGAAATCGCTGCAGCTCCTTAATTGAGCGGAAGCGGGGCCACAACTGGATGGCCGCGATTTTATTGCAATCCATGGCCACCTCACCCGGTCTGATGACGTACCCCAGGTACCTCACCTCTGTCTGGTGGAACTCGCATTTTTCCCCTTTCTGAAATGCGTTCACCTTACTGAAGGTCCGAAAAATCCTGATACTCTGGAGGGATGCGGGAGAGGTCTTCGGGCTCTGGGCTCTCTACCTGGGTGGCTCGACAGAGGAGAGAGAGACAGTCGCGCAAACAGCGGTCAGACCATGCACAGAGTTCCCCCTTCCTCCAATCCAGCCGCGGGTTATGGAGGCGAAGCCAGGGCAAACCCAGGATGAGCAGATCTTTTGCCCGTGGCAGCATCAGCATTGCCAGCTGTTCCGTATGCAACGCGCCTATCTGCAGAGAACAAGGACGAGTCCAGAACTGAATGGTTCCGACATGGACGCGCTGTCCAGTTACACCGCACAGAGACGGGATGTGCTAACTGCTGCAGGGGTACGCCCAATCGACTCGCTAGTCCCGCGTCAATGAAGTTGCTGGCCGCTCCACTGTCTATTAGCGCCTCCACGGCAATACGCATATCTCCCTTTCCAACCATCACTGTGATAGTGAACTGTGTGTGTGTGGAAAGCGGAGCGGGAGAAACACCTACCGGAGGGGACATCTCTGCTTGCTGGGGCCGAACTGGACAGTGGGCGATCATGTGCCCGCGCTCCCCGCAGTAAAGGCAAAGGCCTCCCTGAGTCCATCTGCGTCACTCCTCAGCAGTAAGGGGGGCTCTCCCCACCTGCATCGGCTCAACGTAGTCGATGTCGCCGCTGGCAACTCCACCGGGGGGTGACGGCGCCGGCGATCCCTCACCGTGTTATCAAGCCGGACGGCTAGGCGGACGTACGCATCAAAGGAGGTGGTCTCTTCCTTAAATTTCATATGCCAGGTATCGGCCCAGTCACTAATTAAATCAAGATCCCGCTGTAGCTGCTGAGCTGCTGGTTC
>JAODUD010000040.1:29264456-29275870 GCA_026784285.1 Stomatorhinus walkeri | reverse complement strand
CCGCCTGCCTGTTCCGCACTGTGTCCCCGCCTGCCTTTTCTGCCCTGTGTCCCCACCTGCCTGTTCCGTCCGTCTGCCCTGCGCCCCGTCCTGTTTTCCTGCCCGGATTCCCTGAATAAACCCATTCTTCTGCCCTCCGTCTCCTGCCCGCTTTTGTCTGCCCGACCCCACCCTGCGTGACAACATTGTCAAAATACTACATTTGCATGAAAAAAAATTTGTTAAAAAAAGCTAATTTCTGAGTTGTTATTTATGGGGTAGAGGGGAGAGCAGGTTTTAGGCAGTAGTTGGATGTATTCAGTCATACTCCTTGGCCTGTTGTCTGACCATCCATCCATCTATCCACCCATCCACCTTAAAAACCAGTCTATCCAGGGGCCAGTTGTACCCTGAGGCTGTAATGCAGACCTCATTATTGTTTCTTCTATTCTTGCTGGTTCCTGAATGTTCCGGCCTCGTTACGTGTTTGAATCCCCATGGTCGGAGATAACAGCTTTTAATTAAAAATGAAGATGGAAAAGCTTCTTTCCCGCCTGGATCTGATATTTACATTCTTAGGTAAAGGCTTCTAGCTTAAATACGCCGAGCTCAACAATCAGGGCACATGTGTGTCTCTTCTGAGTAGCTGCTAGCACTAGCTATATATTATTCTATTTATAAATACAATATCACATGAATTTCATCCAATCAACCAATCCATTCATCTTCCAGCAGCTTATTGTGGTAAGGAGGCAGGATCTGGCGTGCAGATTGGACGGCAAGCCAGCCAATCACAGGGCACATACATGCACACACTCACATGAAGGGTGATGCTCTCTGTGTGACTTTGAATTGTTGGTGGAAACCAGACATGAGCAGAACATACAAGCCCCACAAACAGGGCAGATGTGGTACGAAGGTATTATCATGACTGAAAAGATATGCAGCAGCAATTTCAGTCATACATATTTATTTTATGTAAAATGAGCTCACTGCAATTCAAGTTTTACTGTGTAAGAGTTCCATTTGCTTTTTGTCGTACCGGGTCATCTTGAAATATTGAGTTTACAGCGAGACTACAAATGCTTCTTTCAAACACTTTCCGTTTTCCTTCTATCACTGAACTGAAATCATAATTGTTATGTCACTCATAGATGCTTCTATCTGTAATCTCTCATTTCATGAGAAATAATTCAGCCAGCAAGCACACTTTACTGAGGGCAAAGCGAGATATTCAATATTTAGTGACTTAAATGCTGAAAGAACAGCTCTAAGTGATAACATTTCAGGGATTATGAAGAAACGCAGTTAAGCAGCTGAACATTTGCAAGTTTTTATTTCCAAAGTGTATTTCAAAGTGCTGTGTTTACATTAATGTTTCCTGGCTTAATTGATTTCTTGTTTACAGCAGGTCTTCATGAATTGTTTGGGCTTTATATTTGACTTGATAATTTTGTTTTGAAACAGTGAATAATTGAGGGGGGCACTCCAGGGGCCAATCAGCTTTCAGCTAGGGCGCAGGTACCCACGAGGCCCCAGCTCTCTATATGCCCCTGTAGCACATGCAAGCCCTAGGGCATGGTCAGATTCATGATTGATGTGCTTATTTTGTGGCTTATTTGGTCATGTGATGACACATGTCCCTCTTATACATTTGTCAAGTATGCAACGTACTGTAGCGATTTTCATTTACTTTGTGCCACATATAAGAAGATCCTGTATTCTGCCAAATATCTCAGAGTTTTTGTCTCTTGTACCCAGTTGTTCCCAGATATTTTCGTCAGCCTAAATTTCCAGCAAACAGGATGTGCTTTCTTGGAACACATAGTTTCTATTGGGCCCCCTGAGCTCTACAGCATGTACTCAGCTCTCAGCAGCACATCTTGCCAAATGGAAAAGGGGCTCAATTGGAGACTTGATATGTAGAAACATAAGAGTTTCCAATAATCGCAAAGCAGCGGTTTTTGTAAAGTGTCTTGGGGCCAGAGTTTCTGACACTGCGTTGAAATTGGACTCACTCTCTAGTAATAAGGCCTCCATATTGGTTGTTCAGGCTGAAACTAATGATAGAGAGTCCCAACAATTTGCAGTATTAAAGAGGAACTTTATTTCTATGTTTGCAAAAGAAAAATGTTGGATCCTAATTCTCTCTGGTCCCTTACTGTCAAGTTATGTTGGCCAAACTTAAAAAAACTGCCTGCTCAAGGCTGAAGGATGCAAGGGTTAACTGAATTATCTTAGTTATCTAGAAGTAAGGTTAGGTTGAACCCTTAAAGATAAACAAAATAAGCCAAAATATTACTTCATTTTAAACAAGCAGTTTTTAAACTAAATATCTCATTTTATTCATCAATTTCCCAGCTGTCACTGTCAAAAATAAAGTAAAAGTAGACTAATAAAGTCTAAGAAGCCTAGTCCAGCAAAATTCAAAAAACACATAAATACACAATATATTACGCCACTTCATTTAAATGAGCTATAATAACAATGCAAACAATAGATGCTTTTCTACAAACATAAACCATTACTTCTTTTAATACAATAATACAATGCAAATTGAGCCAATAGTCGATGCCCATCAAACTGTTACACTTTTGCTCAACTTGAGGCTCAGTCATTTAATCCATATTTTAAATGGCACTTTTGTTCAACATGAACAACTAAATAAGCGACAGTTGACAGGCTGAGCAAAGAATGATTTAAATACTGGTGAGATGACTAAATTTATGCATTGCAAACTTAATTAATACATTTTAAATGCCCAGTTGTGTCTCCAGTGTCTTGACTGTGAGCTGAGTGTTCTTTTGTTTTATTTGCCTGCCGAGAAATCCCAGTGAACCCTTTGTCATGACCTGCTAGTCCGATCCTCCTGTGTGCCACGCCCCCCTCGTTACCTCCTGTTAATTCCCGATTGTGATCACCTGTTACCTGTTCTGTTCAGCCTGTTCTGTGTATTTAGTCCATGTCTGAGTTAGTTTCCCCAGATCTGCCGTGCTGTTTGTTTCCTGACAAATAAACCCCTTTTCTACCTGTATTCATGGCTCAACTCGCCTGCTTCCCCGCTTGCCCGCATGCAACTTGACACCCTTTCTTTCCAAAGCTTTCTCTCAGCAGGTGCACAGGTACATGGTTCTGGAAACACTGGCTGATCTTTAGGTTTCCTAACAAACACAGGTTGTTCATTCTGCCCTCTACAGGTTTGGAGGTTTGGAGCAGTTCCCATGAGAGCTCATCTTTATGTGATGTTTCTAGATGCACTGAGCTTTGACGCAAGACTTACCGTCTTTTACAGACGCGAGGCCACTCTCCCTTAACTGCTGGTTAGAAGCATGGTGTGCATAGCAAAGTATAGCCTTTTTATCTACTGGGGAGGGCCTACCTTTAATTAACGTAAGGGGATCATTTTTGCGTTCCCAAAAGCTAGCAAACAGTTTGCCTGTCTGACTACTAAGAGGCCCACACTGAAGGAAGCGTATCTTTCTACCTTGAGTTTATTTCTGGTACTGACTCAGATACTCTACAACACAGCAGCCGCTAAATCAAAGAAATGTTCATGTATCTGTCTGCCTGCTGGGTAAGTCCTCATCACTCCGAGACATTATATTTGTAATATGTAATGCAAACCTCATCTCTAGTACAAATGTCAATGAAGTCACAAGCACTTCAGTGCGCATTTTACTAATGCAATGCAGTGGTGAGTCGGGTTTCGCATGAAGCAGCCAGAAAGTAGTCAGATCCAGCAGAACTAACCATTCCCCCTGGTTTAATGATTGCACATGTTCTCTCAAAAGTAGAGTGCAAATAGAAGAATCTATGGTGTTAGAGGCATTTGAGATGGCTGGTCTGCCAACCTGCAAAAATACAAGCAAAACCTATTTAGGGCTTGTTCAGCCTATTAAACTAACCAGTGGTGGGGGGGCGGTTATGTCCATAAAGTAAAAATCCACACCATCCAGAGTATAAAAAGTTGAATATAAACTGTCACAAGCACAGAGAGTGTTCAACTAGCTGGGGGAAACAAAGTCTTGCTCTGAATCTTTACAACCAGCTAATATTGATAGGGAACATGACTTCAAACACATTCAAATGTCCCAGAGATAAGCCTAATAGAAACACAACGTACACACATTCTTAATGTTTTTGAATGAGTTAATGAACTAATAAAGCACTAATAACAAACAAAACTGACCACTTGTCCACTGCACCAAATCCCCACTCAGCTTTTGAAACAATCCCTGGGAATTCTGGCAAGACATACATCTTGCATAATGAATGCATCCCTGTCCTTAGGCATTGTGCCCAACCAATCTAAAGTAGCAGTCATCACACCACTGCTGAAGAAACCAAGTTTCAATCCACAAGAACTCGGCAATTACAGACTTGTCACTAAAATAGTCGCAGCTCAACTTCAGTCGTACTTGGAAACACACAACATACTTGATAAATTTCAGTCTGGCTTCCGTCAAGGAGCCTGCACTGAAATTGCTTTAACCAGAGTTGTAAATGGCAAGTGTTGCTGGCAATGTAACTGTGCTCCTACTCCATGACCTTGGTGTGACTTTCAACTCGGTTGACTATTCTATTCTGTTACACCGACTTGAATTCTCTTTTTGTTGATGCAGGCTCATTTTCCAGTGTATTCAATAATTTAAAGCATGACCCGGCGTAGTGGGCAGCCAGTCGACCTCGGAACCCCAGAGATATTTTTTTTCCTCCTTACTGGGAATTCTTGGTCCATCTCACCTTGATGGTGTTTATCTGTTTTCTTTCTTTCCCTTTAATGATGCTGCATGTACAATTTTGCATAACTGGTGTAGTGATGGACTGCCACACTTTCTCATAAAGTGCACTGGGGCAACTGTGTCATGAAAGGCACTATGTAGAAATAAAAATTATTGAATTGAATATATTCTGTTATCTTTCTTTGATTGATCTGGGAAAAAGAAGATTCCAGAATACAGGAATGCCTCCCTTGAACCAGCATGTGGGTCACGGGTGGATGTGGCAGCACCTCCATGCCCTGGTCAGGCTGACATTTGGAGGGGGGGTGTCCCAGGTCCCTGCACTGTTTTAGAAGTAGCAGATGGTGTCAATATATAATCAGGGCTTGTTAAACAACTACAGATACCTGAAATGGAATATGAATGATTATGTGGTTACCTGGTTGACTGAGCCTCTGACATTGTTAGGTCAAAATGAGCATGGACACTGCTGGGGGGTCAGGGGCATCCACAGCGTGTCGGCCTGTGTTGATGATGACCGTCACTTCCTGCGGTGAGCTTCTCCCTCCTCTGGCAGGTCGTTAACTGATAAGGCACACTCTTAATGAAGCAGAGTGATTAATTTTCCCAGGGTCCAGGAAAGGCCACCAGTCAAATGGGCACACTGGGAAGGCGACTGGTTTTTGCTTGAAAAATCGAAGATTTACTTGTGTGTGAAGTTAAGGCAGTAGAGGGTAGCAGCACGAGAGTGGATGCGGAACTGAAATATTTATGTATAACCAGCTTTTTAATAATATTTTAGGAACAGCTTAGTATCCTGTAGCATGTGTCTCTCTGTGACAAACATTCATTCATATTAAGTGCTGAAAGGCAGCTTCTTTCATGACTAAACTTTGTACCCTGGATGTGCAAAGACACATGCACAAATGGAAATCCCCAGGGCTCATGTATGCCCCCTGCTGAGTAAATATCTTACAGCATCCTTGTGTTTGTAAGCTGCGCATGTTCTCTTTGCTTGTTAAGCTGGTTGGAATAATGATCTCCTGCACACAGCGTGGGATGAGGAACGACTACAAACGCTCGGAGCAGGACTAAACGCGTGCCCTCAAAACGGTCCATTCTATCATGGGGTCGACATGGGACCATTTGTCTAACCTTGGAGGCGTGAGGCTAGAGCAGGATCAGCTCTGCGGAATTTGGAAATTAAATCCTTTTTTTCCTTTATGGCATATGCTAGTGGAATAAAATATCTCCCTCACACTTCAGCAGTAATAACATACTCACTAATGTTTTTTTATACAGTGTAAGTCATATTCATTGTCATTCAAATGGTGTGACATTTCCAGAGGAAGTGTAAACTTTGCCAGGAGCACGTATTTCGGTGGCTGTATAAAATTATTTTGTATGTATTGATGCACTTGCATCCCTGACCAGGTTAGGATGGATGGATGGATGGATGGACAAACACATGCATGCATTTTCTTCCTGGACTGGATCAGGAATGCTGTGGTCAGTTTGTCTACAGTCAAGTTTTGAGAATGACACAAGTACTGGTTTTCCCAAAGTTTGCTGCTTCAGTGTTTGTAGATCTTTTGTTAGATATTTCTATGGTATACTGAAATATAATTATAAACATTTCATAAGTGCCAAAGACTTCAATGGACAATTACATTAAATTTATGCAAAGAGTCAATTTTTGCAGTATTGGCCCTTATTTTTCAAGACCTCTGCAAATCACGCTGGCTGCTGTCAATCAGTTTCTGGACCAAATCTTGACTGATAGCAGCCCATTCTTGCATAATCAATGCTTGGAGTTTGTCAGAAGTTGTGGATTTTTGTTCATCCACCTGCCTCTTGAGGATTGACCACAAGTTCTCAATGGGATTCAGATCTGGGGAGTTTCCTGGTCATGGACCCAAAATGTTGATGTTTTGTTCCCCGAGCCACTTAGTTATCACTTTTGCCTTATGGCACGGTGCTCCATCATGCTGGAAAAGGCATTGTTCATCACCAAACTGTTCTTTGACGGTTGAGAGAAGTTGCTCTCGGATAAAGTTTTGGTACCGTTCTTTATTCATGGTTGTGTTCTTAGGCAAAAACTGTGAGTGAGTCCATTCTGTCACGCCCTGAGGGGCGGGATCTGACAGGTGTCGCGATCCTCCCATCAATCAGAGCACGAATATACGTGCTGCAGTCAGCACGGGCCGGTGCAAAGTATTGCGCTCCCGATGAAAGCCTTTACCAAGCATTCTTTTGTCTTCCGTGTTCCCTCACTCCCGTACCCATTCAGTCTGCCTTGTGTATCTGCCCTAATCTCTGCCTTTGCCTCCCCAGCCCAGATCCCGGCCCTGACCCACTTCCCTTGCCTGATCCCGTTGTGTCCATCATCCCCCTCCTCTCGTGCCCCTGTCCTGTGCCCCGCCCTCGAACGGACCACCCTGAACTCGACCCTTGCCCGGACTACCGACCTCTCTGCTCGCCCGATCCCCGAAAGACCTCTGCCTCGCCTCTCCTTCCAGAGGAGCAGCCCCCCTCCGAAGAATCACAGTCCCCCAGCTCCTCGCTCCATTCTAACCCGCTCCCGCATCTCCAACCCCAGTCCAATAAAGTCTGCTGCTTCACCCGCATATCTGGGTCCTTACCTGCTTGTGCACCTGACACACTCCCTTGGCTGAGAAGCAACTCCACAAATGAATGGTCTCAGGATGCTTTACTTTTGGCGTGACACAGGATTGATGGTAGTGCTCACCTTTTCTTCTCCAGACAATATTTTTTCCAGATGCCACAAACAATCCGATGAATGATTGATTTAGGTGCAATCTTACTAGTAGCAATATCCTTGCCTGTGAAGCCCTTTTTGTGCAAAGCCATGATGACTGCACATGTTTCCTTGAAGGTCATCATAGTTAACAGATGAAGAACAAAGATTTCAACGACCATCCTCATTTTAAAGCATCCAGTCTGCTATTCTAACTCAATCAGCATGACAGAGTGATCTACAGCCTTGTCCTCATCAACACTCTCACCCGTGTTAATGAGAGAATCACTGAAATGATGTCAGCAGGTCCTTTTGTGGCAGGGCTGAAATGTAGTGGAAACAGATTTTGGGATTAAGTTCTTTTTCATGGCAAAGAGGCAGCAGACTTTGTGAAAATTAATATTTGTGTCATTCTCAAAACTCTTGGCTGCGGCTGTATGTGTATTACAAGAAGGGCTGTGGATTGTTAACCAGCCTTAAATCGGCTTTTTCTCTCTATAATGCTTGTAAGCAGATAGCTGTAACGTTGTTTGTGTAATGTGTGTAATGTTGCAGCATAATTGGTGTGGCTGTTTATTGTGTTGTACTGGAATCAGTGAGTCCTCCTAATGGGTCAGAATTCAGTTGTGAATTGAGAATGAATATATATTATTACCTTTATCTTGAAATTTACATATTTTATTGTTATTTTTAATTTTTGCTTTTTATAGCGGAACGAAAATCCGCCATAAAATCCAGAAATCCAGTATTCACATTGTTCCCATTGCTGCTGCTGCTGTTGCTGTTTATAACTTAATGTCATGTGACAGATCTGCTTTTCCCACAGGACTGTACAATAAAGGGTGTTGGATCCCACTTGACTTCCCTGAAAAACACATGGGACCTACATGTGTTGATGAAATGTTGACATTTGAAAGGGCCATATTTACTATAGAAACGTTACCTCTTTCTGTGTCTTTCGCCAACTCATTCTCAGTGTGATTTAAGGACTGCAACGTTGACATCTCTTGTACCCTTATGTATGACATCCACTCAACAACATATGGGACTAAACATTAAGGGAGGGATTTCAAGGAACTACTGCTTTCTGCACAGTGTGGAAGAGATTGGAAGATAATCCCTTATGATGGTAAGAAACCTGTACCATAAATGACACATCTCCATATGCATGTAGACCAGGGAGGGGAAGAAGCCTCTGAACTCTGGCGTTCCAGTAAGACCAGTTATTGATGGTGTTTATCTGCATTTCTTTCCTGATGCATTCTGCATGAAACCTGCACTTTCGCAATCGCAATATTCCACCCTCCCTTACTGTAACACATCAGAAATTCTCCTGCAGCAAATAAGCTTAAATGTCTCTGATCTTATAAAAGGAAGTATCCATAAATCCGCTTTTCAGCTTATTAATTCCTCCTGTCATAAAGACTCACAATGCTCCTGTCTGTTGTATTGATCTCCTCTCTGTATGTTCAGGCATTATTATACGTGTAAATTTGCATATTCTGCATAAGCACGTCACAAAACAACACGCGACTTTTGCTGCTAATCTTTTTGAAAATTTAAGTAAATCCAATTGTCATTGAAACACTGTGTCCCAGCAAAGGCACACCTACACCATTTAGACATCCAGCTGCCATAACAACATCCATCTTCATCTACTTCCTGATCACACTCCTGTCTGGGGCAGTGGCATGAGCAATGGATCTGGAGGGACATACAGGGCTGGGGTGGCTGTCACGAGTCCTGGGGTGCGGAATCAGCTGAGCCTTGGTTTATCAGGCTCTCTATGCTCATCTGGGTAACTGAACTGTGGGTAACTTCTGATTTCCAATGAATGAAAATGAAAATGAATTTTTTTCAGCTTCCAGCACTCAGACAAGGAGTTAAAAATATTCAATAAAACTTTAATGATGTAGCACACGACCACACTTGGGAAAAAGACTCTGGATTGCCATGTTTTGACTGTCACACTCCCAGATGGTGCATGTGTGCTTAGAAGACACTTATTTTTGCTGCCTTTGCTTCCAACGCACTCGTCAGCATCGGACTTATTCCAGGAAGTCCATATGCTGGCCTACTCAGTACTCACCCCCCTGCCACCGCCATGTTCGCTGTGGCCTCTGTTCCTTGTTCCCACACATGCTCCATCCTTGCCCTCATGGCATGAAGTGTGCCCCTTACCATCAGTCGCTTTGATGTCCTAATCCGCCACCCCAACACAGCGGTGTTGCCAAGCTTTTTGCTAAATCGCAGGAAGGTTCCGGGCCTCTGAAGACTTTCCGCTTTTCCCTCCTTCCGCTTTTCCTACTGAAGACCAGAAGCTTAACGCTAACTGATCGTCCCAGTGAGGCGGAGAAGAAGGGGTGTATTGTACCATAACATCCACTTATATGAATGGACCATGTGTATAAATGTAAAATGAATGATTATCAGCTTCTTCTCAGATTCCTGGGAGGCGCTGCTATGACAACAGCAGGTTTGAATCCTTGCATCTCTGCTATTTTCTATTAATGGTGAGCTTAACTGTGAGGTTTGCGAAATGACTTATTAATTGTTAACACATTCTCCTAATTCAACAATGCCACGAGAAGTTTGATAAGAGGCAGGAGACATTAGGTCAACAAATGGGCATCATTGTGGGACAAATGGCCTTTTTGTGAGGCCATCTGAAGGAACATCCATGTGATCAACAAACGGAGGACCTCAATACCTCAACATCTGATTGCCACCCTGCCATGGAGAGGGAGGCCATTTTGATTGGTTTTTTTTCCACAGTGGACAGCAGTGTAAACAGTGCAGACATAAGAAAACACAGGCCACGGTGCCCTAATGATGTTTACAAAAACCTGATCGGCAAAGATTACAAGCAGGAGCAAGAACAGAGAAGCGTACATACTCACACTTTTAAGTCACTGCTTCTAGAAACTTCCATTAGCAAAACTGCTCATGTTATCTTGTTTATCAGCAGAGACACACACACTCACACACTATCGCCCTCCTGCGTGCTCAGTGGAGGTACATGCACCCTGGACCTAATTGTGTCTTGGAGTTCTCTGCATCTCTGGAGATCTCATTAGAGGATTCAGAAATCTGCTAACCGCACCACTTCCCTTCACGCGTTTTCATCGGAACGTGGCTCTGCTGAAGTGCAGCGACACTGAAACAGGGAGTCCTGCACCTGCATAAGAAAAGAAGCCATTCATAGAAGTAATAAACACCATATTTAAATGACCATTAAATTGTTAATTTGCAGTCTCACTAGACGGTCACATTTTCTCCCAGTGTGTGTCTGCTTTATGACAATAGGGTGCAGACATTTCACTGTTGTCAAGCTGCAAACTAAGAGGATATTTTTTAATGAAATAAAAAATATGAAAACTTAAAATTTGAATTAAATGCAAACTTTTAAAGCTTTGTATAAAGTGAGTGAAAAGAGCACATAAATTCACACCAATAAATAGACAAATCACCCATTACAGTCCTTCCCGGGAAAACTATGAAAAAATTTGCCAACTTTTTGCTGCTAGAGATGCGGGGGACAAAAAAATAGACAGAAGGCATGGATTTAAGAAGAATGAGGCAACAGGGTGAGCAAATTGCTTTGTGGTTTTTTTTTTTGATGAACGACAAAATGGTAAAATTCACACATCGGCAGCATCAATCTTCCACACTCCTGTCTTATGGCTCAAATACATTATTACAGTTTAACGTGTCAATTAAATGATAAAAATAAGCTTGTCAGCTCATAATTAGAAGGCATCTAATAATGATTTATATTTTACTCTGATGTCTTTAGGACACATGTCCTGCTAGGATGCATTAAATGTAAAAGACGGGATAGCAGACACCTTGGGGGTGGGGCCCCGGGGCCACCACAGAGGGCCACTTTAGGAATGCCATTAGGCCATGCTCCATCCACTGGCCCGGATGTGTGCTTTGTGAAGGCTAAGAACTCA
>JAODUD010000040.1:29217182-29237212 GCA_026784285.1 Stomatorhinus walkeri | reverse complement strand
CCCCCCCACCTGCTTCATAATGATGGACACCCAGCAGAGGAGCTCCTCTTATGATGGTCACATGAAAAAACCCAGAGCAACAGGTGAATGCAGATAGCGTGGAAACACAACCATGCCATGCAAAGCCAAAATGATTTTTCATGGTAGCAGCTGGAATTTTATTGACCCACATTCTCAGCTCTTCACTTGCACAGAAACAAAAGCAGTTAGGCATTGTGTGTGTATGTGTGTGTGTGGTCTGCATCGAAGAGAGCTTTAATTACACTCTGACCTTCAGGGGGACACAAGAATTTGGTGCTGTACAGATCCACAGATATTTGATTAGGGGTTCGCTGGAATCAGCATTGGTTTGGTTGGGATTATTGGGAGCAGATTGGACTTTCAGGCAGGTAATGAGAAGTGCATGGGGGTTTTACAGAGAATAACAAGCAGCACCTGAGAACAGCAGCACAAAGCTATGTCGTATTTAGCTAGGTGATTTTAAAATTAGACTGATGTTTCCCAATCCGGTCCTTGGGGAGCCATAGACAGTCAAAGTTTTTGCTCCCTCATTTTGTGGACTGTCTGGCAGGGTCAGGGAGGTCGGTGGGAGCAAAAACCTGAACCAACTGTGGGTCCCTGATAACCAGATTGGGAAACATTATATTAGACAATAAATAAGGATAGAATTTCTGAGCCTGGGGCAGCACTAAAAACAGCAAAACCCTGATTTAATTTGAACAGGCACTTTAGGAGTCAGTAGTTAGCTGTCCGACAGGAGTACTCAAGCCACAGGGTGAATGCTGCATTCAGTAAGTTTAATGACCATGGGGTATAGTGAGGTAAAATGATTTTTCTGGGTTTAATTACAAAAACCCTCCCTTTCATCGCTGGCCGTGTTTAAATTCCACTTGAGGAATCATCCGTTTGCTGTGATCTGCAGTTTATCCCAGGAAGCAGAGAACATCCTAGAAGTGACTCCAGCCAAACACAAGGTGCTCTCTCTCTCTCTCTCTCTCTCTCTCTCTTTCACACACACACACATTTGTATCCATAACTTTTTGGGAATTCTCCATTTGTTTCTATGGGAAAAACCATAAATCCAGCAATGACAACCATAACCCCCACCCAGCCATAACTTTAACAATAAGTAACCAAACAAAATACAAATCTTTTGGCATTTTCTAGTTTTTTGATTGCAATGGCAGATTTTTAGAAAACTGAGTTTCCCTTTGTGGGGACCAATAAAATGGCTCCCACAACATCCAAACATCTAAAAGTTTTTTTTTTATCAAATAATGGGGAGTTTAGCCCAAAAAAGAATGAACAGAGTCATAGACTGAACAAGCGCATGTCAAAATGGTCGTCCACGAAGCGGTGAGCTGTTTTAGAATGCAGGAATTACCATGGCAGTAAAAAAGCGCATCATGGTAAAGGAGAGGGCGGAGCTCACCGGATAGGCGCGGTCTCATCGCCTTTGTCCAGCCAGTCCTGTGGGGGAATGATGTACATGCACCAGAGTCCCCAGTTGTAGCCGTGGGCTGCGTTGGCGTACTGCTGCACCTCGAATGTGTTGTACTTGATGTTATCTATAGCAGGCAGGATGATTCGAGTGCGGTCCTCTTTTACTCTGGTTAGAATCGGCTCAGCCCTGGGTGCCGAGAGCACAGCGAAAGCGTCAGCCCAACAAAGGAACACGAAACATATTATCCCCATTCAGGAGCGTCTGGGACATCAAATAGAAAATGGCTTATTCATTTTTCATTATCACAGCTGTTAGCGGGATTTAAATACACTTTGCATTATTGGAGTAAAATGATTGTAATTCAGTAGTAAAACACAACATTAAATTACATTATTTTCAAAAACCATGCTTTTGATTTTTAGTATGCTTTGCTATTGGCATCCCTGGAAAAAAACATTATACATTCAGAAGTAAATACTGTACTTGACATATAATGCAAGTCGTTCATAAGGAAAACACAACAGATTATGTAAACCATGTGACCTTGCTATGTGACCTCGGGAATGTGTACTATAGTAGCAGTAACCAGTTGCCGTGTCATCATAAATGGCCTTTTTGTTAATCAGTTACATGTGCTGTCATAGGGCATCATAATTTAAAAATCAGATGACCTCAAACATCAGTTATAATTACTAGTTGTGAATATGCTAAGCAGATGGTAACATATCTGGCTCGGGGTCTTTTAGAACACATATAATTTAAAGCAAACATGTACAATAGCACTACACCAAGTGCTGTAAATGCACTGTAATGTGCTGTAAATAAACAGGTTTATTAGTACAACACATAATTCATAGTTTAAATAATGCATGATTAAAACATAGTATTTTCCAAAGCAAAATGAAGCATTACAACCTAATTTTCACCCAAACAAAGGTTACAAGTGGCACTTTTGTGTATTAACAGTTAAAATGCTTCAGTTTCCCAATGGATTTTACAACATGACCTTCAGTAACAGTTTCCAATTTTTCATCATTTCTTTTTGCACTCATACTGTTCACATGATTATGAAATGATTATTCTTAGATGCCCTTACCCTTGTTAACGCCTCTAACCTGGGCACGTTAAATCCACTGGTTTCAAACTTGGCCCTGCCCCCATGGGGATGACATTATATGGGCATCTTATTTATCCCAGGCTTAATGGAGCTCAGGAAGTCACTGGCTTTTGCATAAAGCCGTGTGCAGGCAGGCAGCCACAGAGAGATGGATGAGAATAAGCATCCGCCCCTGAAGCAGAATAGTGAGGGCGGAGAGACTGCATCACTGCCCAGGCCTCGGCGGGCCATTCAGGACCCGGTCTCTGAGCGCAATCAGCACTCCGGCCAGTGGGAGAGCTCATCCGTGCCATCTTGGGCTGTGGCTGCAACCGTGTTCATTAAGAAGATCCAGTCTGATGGACAACAAAATGGACTGAGAAAAATGGGGGCGGGGCTTGTACTGAGAAGCAAGACTGCTGAGAATAACAACTCAGCCATTTGTGAATGAGACAGGAACACACAGGAGCACTCCCACTTCTTGACCATAGATAAGAATCCATCAGAATCCCAGTTCAAAGGACTGGCTCCATACTTGGAAAACGTACCAATAGCGGAATAAGCTCCAAAAACAGAGTACATCATTATGTCAACCTGACACTGAAATGAAACACTCCATATAACACAAGAGATGGGCCCTGGAGATTTATAAAAGTTACACGAGGCTGGCCAGGCCGCACAGAAAGGCCAGTGGTCAGCACTGTACACTTGATAGCCTATTTTCCCATTAGACACAGAAGGCCAGATTTCCTTCAGAAACTCACCTAGCAGTAAACAGCTTTACGGACACAAAATGCTGACAATCACATTTCAGTAGAGTCTTGTGCTGTAGTAAAGAAACTTGCCAGCAAGCTTTAACTAAGAAAAGAACAATGGGCGGAGGAAATTCCATTATCTAATTCACACTTCAATGCCTCATAGACTATTTCAAACAGTGTTTTTCTCAATATATAATAATAAGAATATGTATCACCTTTAAATGTGAGAAGATGGGGTGTGGCCATCTCAGCAGGGTCAGGTGATGAGGAAGTCAGGTGACCAGGATTTTGCAAGTAGTCCAAATGCTGGGAATGGCCAGCTGTCCATGAATCCCCAGTAGTGAGTGGAAAGGCTCCCTATATGTGAGGTCCTTCACCAACATCTCAGCTGGCATCAAGGCTGCAACATGTTCCTAAAATCTTTATTAGATCTACAAAAAACTGACTCACAAACCTTGGTGTTATCTGTCATAACCAGACTTCTTCTGGCTTTTTAAGTGGTGAGTTACAGATCTGTGGAACTGCTGGTAGTCATCTAAACCTATCAAATTTTTCTCTGTAGTTCAGAAACCTGTTTCTGCCACTATTAAACATCTTCTGTTACTATCTGCAGGCACTGAACGCCGTGCTTTCAAAGGCTATGATAAAAAAAGGTCTACCCGCATTATGTCCTGGCTGTCCTCCACACCTGAACATCTTACAAGGAGCTTTGAAGTTATGGGTTTGATATGCAGTTGGAAGTAATTGCCAGCTGGAGACATGGCCCTGGAGGTAGTAAAATGATGACTGTAACTGCAACCACTGTACTGACAAGTCCCTGTCAAGGAGTGATAAATAAGAACAGCAAGCTCTCCAAAGCCCTGACAAAGATACATTTGCACCTGGGCTCCTGCGGTTGTTTCCCTCCAAATTTCCACAGACTCAAATGGTTAATTTCAGAGTGGATCAGAATGGCCAGGAAATGGTGGGATAGATTCACAAGGCCCTAATTTACTGAGGAAATAATTAATGTCACCACTGTCTGGGATGTTCTGATCACTAAGAGATTTGGCCTGAAAGTACTTCCCTTGTGTTCATTCAAGGATGGTTACAGTTTAGAAAACTTATGTCCTGACTGTTTGGTTCTGTTTCGGTCTCCAAGCAGTATCATTTAAGAAATGTGTTCCTGTGAATTAGAACTTTACTTCTTGGTGTGTATTTTTAATAATATGTACTTTATTTCACATTTGAAGTCTCTTTTAAAAGTGTCTTTTAGAATCATAACACAACTGCGGAGTAGTGATTACACTTGGATTAAACACGCTTCTGTCATGCCATGTCATTTCACGTGGGATTATGCATTGTACGTATGAGATTTCCGACAAAACATTTTAGCTGAATAATGTAATAAATGAATAGATATTCATTTATAAATGAAAAAAAAATGTGTACTGTATATAGAAAACAAATGTTACTGGATAATTATAGACTGAAGAAATTCTCTCGTGAGAGGCTGTGAGGAAATAATCATTTCTGTATGGGCAGGTAAATTAGGAAATGGATTATGTTTATACAAATGTGACGTGAATGCTGTTATTTGCGAATTTGTGATAATTAAATGGCATGGTGCAAAATAATTATGTTTCTACCTGATTGGGCATATTGCTGTTGAAGCCTAGTACCTTTAGGCCTTAGTGATCAACCCTGAAGGACTGGATGGAGATCAGTCACATGCACAGTGGTATCTCTAGGGCGATGCATATTGTGACCTTCAGGCACCTCCTCACCATTAATCCAGGATTCATCCTCCCATCCCTGAGAGCTCAGCACGCCATTAGAAACGGTGGCTTCCTCGCGGGACCCGGCGTGAAATTACAAAACATAAATCTGGGAGCCAACACCACATCACATCTGACTGATGGATCTTGTACTTCTATCGCCTCCTGCTTCTAAAACCCACTCGGCCCCTCTGCGTCTCCCTCTGCGTCTCCCTCTGCTTTTTCTGTTCCCCCGAACATCAAAATGATTCCTATGTCTTTTATGCAGAAATATATCGTAGGAATGCATAATGCCCATTGCAGTGTCTCTTTGATGTTCCAACGTGCATGTCCTTTTCTGATGTCACGGACATGAAACAGTTTTTATTAGCATGTACCATCTTCCTAGCCTCCCCATTGCCGTGGCCCACCTCTGCCCAGCCAGTACTGTCCGGTACTGTCAGTATATAAATGAATGTGTCTCCTTGGCTATAACGTGAACCCTGAACTGGAGTCTTGGCATTTCACAACGCATTATAGTCTATGAGTCCTCCTCAGCTGTTACCTGTTGGTGTCTGACCTTAATGCACATGCCCAAATGCTTGTTCTCAGGGATTTGTAGATGTAAAAGAAGGTATCAGATAATGGCATCTAGCTTCACTCGCAAATAACATTGTGGAACGACAGCTTAGCCTCTGTTCCCAGAATGAGTTTGTGCCCTTAGGCTAAATCATTAGCAGGAATGCAGCTATGTGGAATGCCGGAAAATGGGACATCATTCACTCAGCAGGAGTACGATGGGCTATGTTGCTTTCAGTGTATGATTGTGTGCTGAACAATGGATGAGATGCTTATATGCCTAGGGACAAGATGGCTCAAGGGCAGCTGTGACAATTCTGAGAGGAAACGACCGATAGGAAAGCGAGCAGGACACCATCCATTACAGTGGCGCAATTACGGAGGGACTGCTTCATGGGAAAGGGCGCTAATCGCCTTTGCCGTGTCCTTTGTGCAGCACCTGTGATTTGTGGCTAATACAGAATCTTAGGCGTGTGCACAGACAGCCTCTGTTGGCAGTCATGTGACTGAAGTTATCCCTATTAATTAATGCCACCTGTCCCTCAATCCCTGCCTACAGTACAAATTGGTATGATCTGCTGTGGTTGGTGCCCAGTGACACAGACCAGGGTGCTCACTCCTAAGAAGGGCATTGCCATGGATACTACACAACCATAGCTACAGCACAATAGTCCTTTAGATTTTTTTTCCTTGTCCCCTTTGGTTTCACTATTATAGCTACCGAAACCACCCCAGCCCCCCACGGCCCGCCCCATTCATGAAAAAGGAGACCTGATTAATGAAACCACACTTCTACTTGCTATTCATGTGTCCCAGGAGGGCCAGACAGGTGAGCATAAGGATTCATGTAAGTTATTTTTATCTCTTTTCTTTGTTGTGTATATGTCTGTCACTCATTTGTCTCCCTCTCATATCTCTCTCTTATCTCCCTCTCATGTGTCTCTCTTGTCTCTCTCTCATATGTCTCTCTCTTGTCTCCCTCTCATATGTCTCTCTCTTGTCTCTCTCTCATATGTCTCTCTCTTGTCTCCCTCTCATATGTCTCTCTCTTGTCTCCCTCTCATATCTCTCTCTTGTCTCCCTCTCATATGTCTCTCTCGTCTCCCTCTCTTGTCTCTCTCTTGTCTCCCTCTCATATGTCTCTCTCATATGTCTCTCTCTTGTCTCCCTCTCATATGTCTCTCTCATATGTCTCTCTCTTGTCTTCCTCTCTTGTCTCTCTCTCATATGTCTCTCTCTTGTCTCCCTCTCATATGTCTCTCTCTTGTCTCCCTCTCATATCTCTCTCTTGTCTCCCTCTCATATGTCTCTCTCGTCTCCCTCTCTTGTCTCTCTCTTGTCTCCCTCTCATATGTCTCTCTCATATGTCTCTCTCTTGTCTCCCTCTCATATGTCTCTCTCATATGTCTCTCTCTTGTCTTCCTCTCTTGTCTCCCTCTCATATGTCTCTCTCTTGTCTCCCTCTCATATGTCTCTCTCTCATATGTCTCTCTCTTGTCTTCCTCTCTCTTGTCTCCCTCTCATATGTCTCCCTCTCTTTTCTCATCCTGCTGTAACTTATCGTTGTTTTTCCCTACACCCCAGCACCTTTTCATCCTTTCTCTTCTCTTGCTTTTTGCTATGAAATTCCCCCCTCCCACCCTGAAAAGTGTAAACCTCAGGAGTAAGACTGCGAACGGCCATTAGCACCTCCCCGCTGCCATGTGGCTCTGTCCCCGAGCAGCGCTGTCTTCTCACTGTCACCAGCCTGCGCCTCTCTGCAGAACATGGGCATTTCTTTATTAATAGCTCTCGCTCTGCTGTGGGGATACGTGAGGAATTTCGGATATCGACATCATAGACAGCATGCTCTTATCATTATCAGCAAGCTCGTGTCAGGGTGCTGGAAAATTCTAACTGGCTTTTACTATAACTGAGGTTTGGTGGCCTACAAAATGCCCTTTTCTGTGCCGTACAGTACTGGTGACTTGTAGGAAAAACACAAACTTAAAAATTGGATATTACACTGTAGAAAAGAGCTGCAAGGTGAATATAAAAGTTTCTCATAGACTAAAATGAGTGCACAGCAGACCACAGAAATGATGCGGAGTTTAAGGTTCAGGTCCTAAAAAATCAGGCACAATTTCAATTGAATCTAAAAACACAATTCGGGGGGTCTTGCAGAAAACCCTCATCTATTCTCCATGTATTTCAAAACAGCTAGAAATAAGATCACTAGTTCAACTTCTGATCTCCATTGATTACCTGCATCTGCCTTGGTCAGTGTCACAGTAGCCTGGAGTCCCTCCTAGACAGCCTGGCCACACCCTAGGTGGGATGTCAGTCTATAATAGGCCATCAATCAACTTATGCTCTTTTGAAAAAGTTGTCTATTACTTCAATAGTGAAAGTTAACAGAAACAAATTTCTTCAGAATGCTGCACTGTGGTAAAAATTTCATATAGATGGTTTCTTCCTTCTCCTGGGACAATATGGAAGCTGTGAGACATAACATTCCACTTGTGAGTTGGTCTCTCTCTGATTTTATTAATCGCCATAAGTGGTTGTCTAAGCTGTCGGGAAAAGCATCTCGCAGCAGTGTGGAGGGAAACGATCTCCGTACTCCTCGGTCCACCTGGTGACATGTGGAGGACACCCCCAGCACGGAGAGGACACCATCAGCACGGAGAGGACACCCCCAGCACGGAGAGGACACCCCCAGCACGGAGCCCAGATGAGGATTCTTGCCAGATGCACTGAATACCCAGTGGGGAAAAACAAGATAATATATGATTTGTCATTTTTTTCATTTATCTTTCTTCTTACTGTTTTCTAAATTAAAAAAATATTTTAAAAATTCTCCTATCTGGCCGTAATGCTCTTAAAGGTAACTTTTCAAGCATGCCATTGGACGACTCGTTTAACATGGTGATAAGACACCGGCTCTCTCTATTCTACAGACTCTGGCTCTTTTGTCTGCTCTCTGTGGATGCGCTGTGATGCTCTTGTCCAGTTCCGAGTCCCCGTGGGTCCGTCTGTCACTGTTCCTTTTAATGCCGCGCTTAATGTCGTCGCCATGGCAATTATGTATAAAATTAAAGCCTCGCTAATTTCCTGAGAATCGTTATTCTTGGGGTCAGGGGCACAACTTTGCAAAGTTAGATATAATAGTTTCGAAGTAGATGGTTCAGGCATTATTCCTCAGCTGCATGTTTTATGGCGACTGTCAGAAAAGCTATTTGTAAAAGAATCTATATTCAGACGGCTAGATTACCAAAGAAACCAAAATAAATTTACATCCTCCCTTGCAAACATGTTCTTCATAATAAACGGCATAGAAATACTTTAAATCATTTGACTAATTCATGCAAAGCTTAACATTTTAGCCATTAAATGGCATTATTCAGCAGAATAAAAGCCTTTATCAAAAGTAGGGAAGATTAGGAGTCGATTCAGTCTTGGTCAAGGCGGTTCAATACCTGTTGTTTTATAAGAACAGTCATTTTGGGAGGGGTGAGGTTTAACACACACACACGCACACACACACACACACACACACTGACTGGGAGAGAAGTTCAGTAATCAAGCCCAACCCTGAAAATGAGAGTCAGCTTCTCGGCCTATTGGCCTGTCAACACAGATGGCTGACTTTGCCGCACATGGTCCCCGTCCCTGCTTCCCAGTGTTGGACACGATCTGTAGTCTGTCAGTGGGAAAGCGTGAGATCCGCCCCAGTGAAACCAGCCAGGTAAAGGCTAACCCCACTGGGAAAAATGAAGGGCTCGTGGGTTATGGCTGAATATGTGACACATTGTACAGGTCAAGGCAGCTTTCTTTATCAGCATCCATCTATCCATCCACCCACCATTTATAACTGCTTATCCAGTACAAGGTCTAAACCTATCCCCAGAAATATCCCAGATGGGAAGCCAGTTATCTCAGCAGTATGAAAAGAGCTGATTCAGAGGAGCAGAGCCCCCAGCCTTGCTTTCCAGATTAATCGGAATCGGCAAGCTGCGAGGGGGTTTCCGTGTCAAGGTGCCTTTTGGAGGGCGGTGTTCTCACCTGTGCATTTATTACAGTGAGTGGCACTGCAGTGCTTTTGTTAGTCATTAATCACTTAGAGCCTGTGAAATAAGCAAGTATAACAGCAGCTAGGGGTTCTGCGTGACCCCCAGCCCGTCACATTCCTCTCCCACACAGGGTAACTGAGATTGAATATAATAGAACAGTAATGGCAGTTAGAGGAAGGTAATCTAGTATGGGGAACCACAGGTGAGGGTACCAGTTTCTGAAAGTTAGTGGTTAAATGAGGTACAATCTTTACCTTTGAAGAAGTAAAAATATCCTGTTGGTCACATTAGAGAGTTTTTTTCAGCCAAGTATCTTATATGATAAGGCAATAACTGTCATGATCCACCCATCCGAGCCTCGTGTGTGCCACGCCCCCCTCGTTACCACGTGTCTGCTGATCGTGGCCACCGGTTGTCAATTCGCTCCTGCCTTTCCTGCTTGTATTTAGTCAGCGTCTGTGTTAGTCTTCCCCAGATCCATCATCTGTGGGATTCGTTTGAGTGCCTTGTTACCCCTGTACCCGAACTCTCCCCCCGTTTCCTGGATTAAACCCGCTTCCTTGCCCATCACCCTGACTCCTGCCTTTGTTTGCCTGCCCATCACCGACTTGGCATAACAGAATGACGGATCTCCTGAACGGCTACCCACTTTGAGCGGCTCGGCTTGCTGCAAGAGGTAGTATATTGGCTCAAACACCTGGAGGTCCAAGAGGATCCCCTGGCACTGGAGCTGGCCAGCCAAAGTGGGGACCTTCTGAGCCAGGCTCCCCCACTCAGGGAGGAGTACCCCGTTAGAGACATACACGCCAACCCCCGGAAAGTGCTGCAGCAAATTGCTGATAAGTGAGCCCAGCAAGCCCTGCTGCTCAGCTCGCAGGAGGCAGACCCGCCGATTGAATTCCCGGAAGCGGCTCCACCCCCACCTAGCGACACAGGGCGACAAAAGAAGAGAAGGTGAAAGGGAAAGACTCCAGAGTGCAACCGGACGACCTCCCTGGGAGTCGCCTTGCTCTCTACCCTGTGTTTCCCCAAAGAGGACTGGTGGGAATTCCCCTTCCCAAGAGAGATTCCCAAAACCACGCCCCCTCCAGTGTGCGATGCCCAGATCACTAAGACAGAACAGCCCCCTTGGGAGGAATACTCCTGTTGGGCAGCATGCTTAGGCACAGGGGGAATTAGGGCTGTGTGGGACACTATTCCCCGGGTCCCCTAGGCCTTTAAAGGGACGGCGATGGCTTTCAAGGCGCCGATCCTGGAAGCCGTTATGCCTTGGCTCCATCCGAGGCTTCTACAGCGCTGCCCACCTCGATTCCGTCCGAGGCTCCGGCAGCGCTTCGCGCCCCGGCCCCACCCAAGGGTCCTGCACCGCCAACAACAGCCGTGGGAGGAGCGGCTACTGCAGGTGAAGCTGCAGGAGGAACGACTGTTGTTTTTCCTGCAGCAGCGGCTCAGCCAGCTGTGCCACCTGCAGCAACAGCTACGCTCGCGGCACAGCCTGCAGCAGCCGCTTCGCCCATGGCCCAATCGGCAGCAGCTGGTCTGCCCGCGGCATCGCCTTCAGCCGCCGCTTCGTCCGCAGTCCCTTCAATGACTTGTTTCCCTGTGCCTTTAGCCCCAAAGACTCCCGGTCCAGATACTCCCATTTCCGCGACTCCTGTCCTGGAGGGCACGCATTTCGGAGGGGGTTTTGCTCCACCAAACCTGCCCACCTCAGTCTCCAAGACTCCTGCCGTGCCACCCGCCTCGACTCCAGAGGCTCCTGCCGCGCCGCCCGCCTCGGTCCCAGGGGCTCCTACTGCGCAGGCTGGGGCCCCGGCAGCGGCTCCCGCCTCAAACTCCGAGGCTCCTACGGTCACCGCTCCTCCTGCAGCCCAGCCTGCATCCGCAGCTCCGCTGGCTGCCCAGGTTGCATCCGCAGCTCAGCCGGTCGCACAGCCTGCAGCATCACCTCCGCCAGCCGCACAACCTGCAGCACCAGCTCCACCAGCGTCACGGCCTGCAGCCATCGCTCCGCCAGCGGCTCTTCCGGTGGCTGGTAACTCTGGGCTCCCGGTTCCTGAGGCCTCCGACCCTGTGCCTCCAGCCCCAGAGGCCTCCGGCCCTGTGCCTCCAACCCCAGAGGCCACCGCCCCTCTGCCTCCTGCCCCAGAGGCTTCCACCCCTGTCCCTCTCGCCCCAGAGGCTTCCACCCCTGCCCCTCTCGCCCCAGAGGCGTCCGCCCCTGCATCTCTCGCCTCCGAGGCATCTGCCCCTGCGCCTCCCGCCTCAGAGGCTCCCGTCTCCATGTCTCGTGCCCCAGTGATTCCGGCCCTTGTGCCTCTGACCAGCCCAACCTTGGGCCAAGTCCCAGAGGAGATCCCGGACGGCCTACGCTCTGCTCCCTCCTCCTTCGAGGAGGAGCTTGAATGGGATCCCTCGGGGAAATCCCTGACTGGTATGCTGGCACCCCGGTCAGAGCCAAGGCGCAAGGGACAAGGGGAGGGGACACAGACCGGGGGTCCAGGTCCCGCTCACACAGTCCCCTGACTCGCCCGCGCATACCCGGGCAGGGGCTCTGACTCTGGGGTCGCCTGGATGTCCAAGGGCTCTGACTCATTGGTCATCGGCGGGTCCCCCTATGGCGCCCCGTCACACAGCCTCGACCCTGCTCATGACACTTGGTCAGTCACCTTAAAGGTCCCCAGGGCCTAGTCGCCAGTCACCTGCAGGGGCTCCTCTGGCTGTAACTCAGTCGGCCTTACCCTTGCCGGCTAATCCCGCGCCATCACCCGCCAAGGCTTCTCGGTCCTCTCCTCCCCGGGGGCCCTCTCCGGTTCCATACTGGATGCCACGCCCGGTCTCCTGTCCCATTTCCAGGCCTTCCTGGGGGTCCCCTCCTGCTCCCTTTTCGAGGTTGCCCACGGCCCCTCGGTTCCCCGTCCTTTCCTGTGTCTGATCCTCGTCCCTCCATCCATCCAGTCTCCGTTACTCCTCCGTTGGTCCCTCATCTTGTCTCCGTGTCCTCCTCGTGGTCCCCTCCTGCTCCCTCCTCGTGTTTGCCCGCGGCCCCCCCGGCCGCCATCCGTCACCCATCTTGGGTCCCTCGGGCTCCCCCAGGTTCCTCCTCTTTTCCTGTCTGGCCTCCTGTATCTGCTTCTCATCCCTTTGTCCCTCCGGTCTCCGTTCCTCATTCCCTTTCGGCTCCCGTGTTCACCCCTGGCTCTGTTGTTTCGCCTGTCAGTGTTCCCCCTCCGTCTCTGTTCCTGGTCTGCCTGTCCGCGTTCCCCGTCCTGTGTCAGATCTTGTCGTGGTTGTTGTCCCTAGGTTAGTTTTGTCTCTCGGTGTTGTTCCCAGTTCCCCGTTAACCTGTCTCCTGTTCTTGTCTTCCAGATCCAGTTTTCCCTCACCTCGTCCGCCTCCTTCCCTGAGGCGCGCCTGGAGTGCGCACCTTTGGGGGGAGGTTCTGTCATGATCCGCCCATCCAAGCCTCATGTGTGCCACACCCCCCTCGTTAACTCGTGTCTGCTCCTGATCGTGGCCACCTGTTAATTCGTTCCTGCCTTTCCTGCTTGTATTTAGTCAGCGTCTGTGTTAGTGTTCCCCAGATCCGTCATCTGTGTGATTACTTTGAGTGCCTCGTTACCCTTGTACCATTCTCTCCACCTGTTTCATGGATTAAACCCACTTCCTTGCCTGTCACCCTGACTCTTGCCTTTGTTTGCCTGCCCGTCACTGACTCGACGTAACGATAACATTAATGATTTTTCAAAATTGATCAGTGGTTGTCAGTTATTTGCCATCTGTAGTACAGAGAAAGATGCATTAATAGAAATAAACAAATAAATCGCCTTTAAATGTGTCCTGCTGTATTTCTGCTGGTGTGGCAAGCAGACAGTAAGGCTGAATTGGATCCAGAAAAGAATATTTAAAATGTTTCTCTGGTTAATTAGTTATTCTACTTTGTCACACTTTGTGATTGAGGGCTGGGATGCATTGTGTGTTCTAAATTAGCAAAAAAAGACAAACAAAAATGCAGATATTCGACATAATTATAGATACAGTGGTACCTCAGTTCTCAAACTCATTACAACTCGTATTTCTTAAAAGTCGAACCACGCAGTTAAAAAAAAAATTACCCATTGGTTGATCTGAATCTCAGAAGTCAAACCGTAAACGCCGACCTAAGAAAACATATTTAGGTGTAATTTTTTGGGGCCGGGAATCAATTAATTGGTTTTCCATTATTTCTTATGGGGGAAATTCGATTAGAACTTGAACTTTTTAGGATTCGACCTGGAGTTATGAACAGATTAAGTTCGAGTTCTGAGGTACCACTGTATAAACTCAGTCCAAGTGATAAGTTAATTGTAATCTAATAAGTGATAATAGCAAACCTAAGATATTTACATTCAAGTTTTCACCTGCAATTAAATCATATCTGGGATAATGAAGCAGTTATATCTGGGAAAAAATTGAACATAAAACAGAAATTAAGTAATTGTTGAAAAAGTATTGTATCATTGATTGATGTCACATAAGGAAAATCTGCCTTTAGACTTATCTATTGTACAGAAGGATGGGTGTCACCCGCCTTCATAGGATCCAATTTGCATTGCAGTTACATTCCCTGCCAAATTGATTTAAATGAGCACTTAGCTTGTTGGTCCTCATTAATATACACATTAGGCTGCATTTTTGAGCAACTGATGGTTACTTTACTTGAATGACTGCCTGTTCCCACCAATTAAGTGCCATTATATTACTCACTAGTACTACCCAGATTTTTAATTATGGGCCAGCGGATGACTCTGAATAAATTTTAGGCGTGAAGGCACACCTCATTATACACATATCACGACGCAGCCATGGTGTCGCTGGTCCACTGAGACCCCAGACCAGCTTAATCTCGGGAAATCTGTCCAGACCAGCAGACTGAAATTAGGTGGCAATTAAACCCAGTTGTGTTGCTTGTTTTGTGATAAACGAAGGTGTCAAGGCAAAATTGGGTTGAGACTCTCTGAAGTTATTTTATTAAATTGGTTAGGCGGGGTCCCAGGAGTTTGGAGCGGGGGAGAAAGAAAACGGAACCCCTCTTAGAAAGAAGGGACTTCACTTCGCTTTTCATCCTCCCAACAGCACATGATGCCCGGACAGTGGGACAGAGACGGCTTTCTGAAGCATAATCATCCTTTGTGGAAATTCATGCACGTCCATATTTAAAATGCAGGTTGTGCTTCTTTGATCCCAATGAGGTGTTCAGGGGAAGGAAACTCAAAGGAAACTTTGGTCACCACCAAGAAAATTTGTAATTTGATTGGATCATGCTATTTTGGTGTTTTCCTAATAGTTGTATACAAAGCAGTCATTTATGCAGTGAGAGAGTTTACTGATGTTTCTCAGGTTTACTTCCTGTCTCAGACCTCAGATCGCAGATCCACACAAAGCTCTCCGAACTGTACCGTTTCATTCCTAAAATGCCACATCATTCAGCTCTACTGATTAAGCCATTTGAAATTTGATCCACTCCAAAACGCACAGTACACACCTGCCACTATGATTTTACATTTTATTTTCAATGGGGGCCCTATATATCCAAAGGGAGGGGGAACCAGGTGGCTGCAGGTGTCCATATTGATTTGATCCATGTGTGCCTCTCCCCCCTCATTTGCTATATGAACCTGCTTTCTTTTGCCCCCCGTAACCTGGCTAGAGCGATGCTGCCTGATTCATGCTGAGACCCAGTAGATGTGACCCCCCCCCCATTTCCCAGCTGCCATGGTACGTGCTGATTGTCCCCTTTGGGTTACAGGGAAACTGTGTGTTGTTGCGTCTCGGTGCACAGTCCCCAATACCTAATTTAAAAGCACATGTCCAAATCTCACTCAGCCCATGTTTTGTCGTTTTTCAGAGACCTCCAATGGCAGAGTTTCTCATCATATGTTACAGTACTGGGAACGAAAACTCAGTCCTCATGTAATCTAACCTTTAATTTTCCAAAACTCACTACGTCTACAGAAATTGTGTTTTCTTACTAAATGGAGTTTCTGAAATTTGCTCTTCAGTTTCTCATTGTGTTGTTGCTCTTTCCAGAATCCATTTTGCTCTCCTGTGCTGGTTTCCCTTGAAATAAAAGGAATACAGCTGCCTTTATGTCCCAACTCCCTCCACTCACCCCCCATAATACCATCCTCTATGCCCTCCAGTCTGCAGTCTCACATCCTTAAAATGGGAACTCTCTACTTCCAGTGACATCCATGATGCACCTGGCCAGCCCGGAGAATGTTTCAGTACAGCCCGCACTTACCAGCCTGTGTTGAACTCGACGTGAGCATCGAAAAAGCCGACAACAGGGGCCGTGGCCGCCTGCCAGCCGTGTATCCGTGCCCGAATGAGACCCTCCCTCTTGCTGTTGCGGACGATCTTCACCAGACCAGGATAGCGCTTGTTCACGTACTGATCCAGGTTGAACTTCAGCTCCACTGCAAGGTCAGGAGAGCAGTCATCAGTATGTGGAGCAGGAAGGGGCGGCAGGAAACGGCAGAGTGCATCACACTTATTGATACTGAGAGATCGGAGTAGCGGATCCATAATGTGGGAAGCATCTAACACGAGGAGTGTCAGGAGAATTAAATAGGATACAAAAACTGATGCATATTTCACATTTTATTACATTATAGATTCCGAAAATGGTGGACTTGCTTAAATCGTTTCTTAAAGATGCTTCTTCCACGAATGTACCACTTGATAGCAGGAGATGCAGTTGTTCAGCACACGTGCTCAATCTTTTCTCTTACATCTCACTCTGTCCTGACAGAAATGACATAATCCACAGCATCCATTATCCATTATTCAGCACACAAGCCATCGTCGGAGGTAACTATAGGTGGTTTGTGCCAATAATTGGTTGAGTTTATGAGGTCGTCATGGCAGTAGGCGATAAAAGGACATTAATGAATCCTGTGCCTACTGACTGTACAGAGAAAAGCTTTAAACCCTGATGAGAACCATGCTTCAAAGATTGAAACCAGTGATAGAGCAAACTATATCTCAAATTATTTCATTAAAAGCTTATTAAAAAATTATAAGTAGCTGTTAACTTGCGAAAAGGGTCGGTTTTCTTTCAGCAAATATTGGGTGCACTGCAAAGCAAACTGGTTAGTGACCGTGGTCACCACAGTCCCATACCAACACTAAACTGCCGGCTTTGAAACGAACTTTATAAAATGAGCTGCAGTTTATAGAGATACGGCTGAGAAGCCCAAGAAAGTGACCGCAGCAGGGGAAGGGCTGAGGCGGGAAAATCCACCGGCCCGAGGAAGGCCTCTCGTACCTACAGCCGATTCTCCACCCCAGTGTCTCCCTATCCTGTGCTCTGGGACCCACATCCGGTCCTTGTTTTTGTTCCCTTCACCCTCGCTCACATGGGGGAGAGCAAAAACGTGGATTGTCCGCGGCCCCCCCAGGACCGGATTGGGAAACACTGCTCTACCCAAACAGTGTAAAGGTGACAAGGAAGCTGGCGAGTGAGAAAGCAGCCAGGTCCTCATGCTAACACCACAGAGCAGCACCCACCGCTAACGCTCAATGGGGCAAGGCCCCGCCCTTTTTGGCACCCCCCCACCACCACGCGCCATTTGGCGGCCTGACCGCTTTCCTATTTATAAGCCTCTACGGGAGCTGGGGAGAGAGACCGGTCTGGAAATCTGTGAGTGTTGACACTCACTTGGTCCCCTTTCAAGATGCTATTCATGCACCAGCTCGACTACGAGTCGGTTGGGGGAGGCTGGGCTACGGCCAAGTGCCCGGGGGGGGGACGGCCTAGTGCCAGCCACCATCAATGTTCCGGTACCTCTTGAGAAGCTCTCAGCCCTCAGGGGTCCATGCTGGGGGACTCAGTGGGCTGCCCAGGCCATGCAGGTGTGGCCTGTTGCTAAGGACCCTGTACCCCAGAGGGTACATCTCTCTGTATCCAAATGGGAAACATCTCAGCTCCTCCCACCTCATTCTCTTTCTGTCTCTCTCTCTCTTCTTCTCTCTCTGTCCAACCCCTTTTCAGTTCCAGACGTTTTATTGGCTTGGCATACATATAAGTACCACAGCTATAGAAGTACAATTAACATGTAAAAGGTTTTAAAATAATGACAATACAGCACAGAATTAAAGAGTCGATAATTATCAGTTTAAGAATCCAGTTATTGGATTAAAAATACAACGTAAGCTCTCATCTTTGTACTTTGTAGGAAATCTTTTCTGGTAATTTCTGCTAATTTTTCTGCTATTTTCTGGTAGGATGTGGAAGGTAATTAAGCTCAGGCTCCAATGTAATTCCCCATTTAGAATCATATGTTTCTAATGGAGCAAGGCACCTGCACTGGGGTCCCTATAAAGTTCCACTTCTTACTGCTTCACAGTGAGACTCTGCTAATAAAGCACAGCTATGTGTTATAGCAAACAGGTCCATAGTAACATAGTCTTCCTGAAAATACACTGACACTCTAAGAAGTCAGTCCTTCAGCTACACCACCAAATATTTGTGTGTGTGTGTGTGATACCATACATTGTTTTGTCAGGCTTAGTACAGCTGATGACCCCCCCCCACCAGGTAAACTTTATCACCTAATTTAACTTCTCTTGGACAGTGAAGCTTGTCGGGGGGGTTGATACCAGCAATTCCCTAAGTCAGCACCCCTTTGGAATATGGCATCCTAGATGGCCATCCGCCTGCGTCGCCTGATGGATGCCTGGCTCAGCACTGATGCTTCCCAGCACGGAAGCAGCACTTGCCAGAAACAGAGGGTCACTCAGCAGGACAGTTTGACATTTACAAAGAGACTGCTCTCCATACCACTGTCACTGTTGTCATCCACCAGGATGATCTCCTTCAGGAGGTGACCTGGGGTGTGGTTGACCACGCTGTGCACAGACCGCAGAATAACCGACAGGGCCTCGTTCACGAAGATGAAGACCACGGAGATCTGCGGAAGGTCGTCAGGGTAGTTCATCTGTTTACACCTGTTGTAGAAACAGAAAAAAACACATATTTCATTGATTGTTGCTCTACAGCAGGGTTTGGCAACCTTATCCACAAAGGGCCAGCGTGCATGCTGTTTTCGGGGTAACCTTTAGGTTGGCTGTTCAAATCCAGGTGTGAGAACTCTTCAGCCGATCAGTCGTCTAATTAGTAATCTAATTATGGAGTTGCAGTGAAAACCACAACAGCCCTTTCTGGATAAGATTGGCCACCCCTCTGTAGATTGACCAATCAGAATGTTATTGCATGGCTAGATTGTGATTAAAGAAGTCCCAGTTTCCATGTGTTTTTTTTTTATTTGTTATATGCGCGGTTTGGGGTGTCAGGGCAGCCTGGGGGTGTATCCGTATAGGAACATTATATCATCATCTTGCTGCACATTAGATTTTTATTCATTTTTCATATGGCTGCACCCTTTGATTTGAGACAGAGAGGAGAATGACAATTTTCCCCTTGAAGCTGTTCAGCAGTGTTTTGGGGGGGGGGGGGGTGGTCGGCACAGAGGAGCTGAGAAGAAAAGGTCTCATACAGCTCAACCAGTGGACTGGAGAATCCCAGCCCAAAGTCGGCATGCTCCACTGCCCTGATTCGGTGTCTCACAAGGTCGGCGTGGGGATCCCTTTGTGGTGACACCGCCCCGAATCAGCCCTTTACCAGGATGAGTCATGTAGCACTGAGCTCCCATTCAAAGCCGGGTCTTTCTTCAGAACCCCACGCATCACCACGGCTCATTTGGTGCCTGTGGTTTGCCGACCGAGGTCCCTGTGATGTGGACTTCACCCACCTCCCCTATTCAACTCTCCTCATACTATAGGATATGCCAGTTTTCAGTGGAAACCATGGATATCCAATCAGAATGTGCCCTTCCTCAGAGCCTCAACTGCATACAAACAAGAACATCTATGATACATTTTTGTTGATAAATAAAACAATAAGAATGCAATTACAATGATTTAGACCTGCCAGACGAAAGATAATAAGAGCTTATTAAATAATAAAATTAACCAATAACCAATAACAGGCTGAACCCAAAAAGCCTGCCAAGAGTTATTATTTTAATAAGGCCTGAAAACTACAGGACATTAATATGCGGGAAAATTTGTGGAGGCATGGGGAAATTATGCCGCTTCTGTGTAGGAACTGCAAACTGAAAAATGAGCAAAAATAAGGCAAAATCAGAAAGTCGGAAGGACAGGGAGTAACAGATTTCAACAGGAAATTGTTAGAAATGTTAAGAAATTGTTTTATTGTCATTTATGCTGTACTTCTCTAGACGTGCAAAAGAACATGCACATGACTGTTTCTTTTCTTATGCAATAACCATAAAGCTCTAGCTAAGCTATTTCAGAAGATGT
>JAODUD010000040.1:29186956-29200692 GCA_026784285.1 Stomatorhinus walkeri | reverse complement strand
GGGGGGGGGGTTGCACACTAAATGGAAACCATAATAGAAAGAGACAATGTTTCATGGCGAGACCAGACTGAAGGTCTCAGCCCGATCCGGAGTGGGCCTGCCTTGCTTCCCTTCATTACAAACTGTCGATTTAAACCGTCCATCTGTTTTTCGCCAGCTTCTCACAGGAAATCTGCGTGGGTTGTAGCGTTTTTTTGTATTAATTTCTCTATGCTAT
Source organism: Stomatorhinus walkeri (assembly GCA_026784285.1). Lineage (NCBI taxonomy): Eukaryota > Metazoa > Chordata > Actinopteri > Osteoglossiformes > Mormyridae > Stomatorhinus > Stomatorhinus walkeri. The sequence goes on along the minus strand of JAODUD010000040.1, from coordinate 29,200,475 downwards.
ATGTTTCTGGCCACCTCCCCCATGTGATACATGTCCCTCCCCACTCCCACTATCAGTAAACAGCAGGGGGGAGGAAGGGCATGCCCCACCCTTCCAACTTTCAGAACCAGCACAGCTCCTCGCCTCGACCTCTGGCACCCAGGTGTAAAAGCAGTGAGGGCTGGGATCACATCACTGCACAGGACTGTGTGGCCAAACAGCTGGGCAATAAGGAGCTTATCTGCAGACAGGAGCAGACGTTGCCTGCGGCTCCTGCGCCTCTGCCTCAGTGAACATCATCACTATTTGTCTGGTCCCTCCTTTTTCAATCGCTTGCACTCATCACAACATTTGCATTTCATATGAATGCAATCAAGATGGCTTGATTATTTACCTGTTTCTCTAGTTAGACATTTTACTGTCCCTACTCATGTCCAACTGCAGTTCTCACTGCAAGTCTGATGTCAGGCACTCTGCTGGCCCTCAAAACAGACAATCCTTCTTGTTTGGAAAGGCACACAGCTCTCAGATGGGCCGTGTATCTGCCAAGATGCAGTCATTTTCCTTTTTCCATGGGACCTCATTTCAAGTGTCCTGCTCAGGTTTGCTGTTCATGTCACTAAACAGGGAGACACGAAACAGGAGACTGAGTGGCTTATCACAGCCTGATGCAGCAATCGGCAAGATGAGTGGGATTACCGCACTTACAAAGAAGCCAAATTAACACCCCCCCCCCACCCCCTAACCACCCAGTAGCCTGGTTGGCATATAAGTGATCTATGAGGAATCTGCCTCAGATTCCACGCACACACACATCTTACTCAGTCCCCCACTGCATCGATTACATATGACCAGCAGGTAACAGGAATATATTATGAAACCATTTCCCTCCCGACAAAAGCTTCTCTGACATTTATTAAACTGAACTTCAGGTTATAAGATACACCTCCACATTACGGATTTAGCAGCAGAAGATATATAAGCCTACTGCATATATATTCAAAGGGAGACAGGAATTTGGTCTTTATAAGTATTTGGGAAAATTTGTGGTGATCTGTTGATTTCAGTAAAATAGGTCTCCTCTAGACATTCACAGATGCCGCTTTTGCATGGGTTAGGGGTGAACGAACCACCCGGATGTGGAAATTAGCAAATAATACTTGGACCGATTATTAAAAACTAAAATTACTGTAAGCAACACAAGATTCATGGATTACTTGGGGACAGAGACAGCAAATTTGTAATAAGATTGGTTGCCGAGACAAAGATGCAGAGCGTAACCAAGCCAAACAAATATTAAATAGCATTAATATTTATATAGAATATGATTTTATATGATCCATATCATTTTCAGTATTTTTTACTTTGGCGCCATCTGCGATCTTTCAACAAGCTCAAAAAATATTCCCATTTAATTGTTCACAGCCAACTCGCCAATAACCAAAACCACAAATGTCAAATTCATGAACCTGGAGAGGCGACCATTTGCTGTCCTTGAAGGGTTTGCTGCTATTAAAAATGGCCTAAAAATGCAGGAGCCTTGGTGTCACAGTGCGCCCAGCTCCGGATCTCACTGCTGCTTCTGCGTTGTCCCTCATCTCTCTCTTTTCTTGAGCGACTTCTGAACTCGCTGTCTGACCCCAACATAAATTATCACCTTGAGCTCTGCACCATAGCGGAAATACATTACTAGTAGTAGTATTACTACTTTAAAAACAGCCTTCTAAATAATTAAAACTGCGCAATTACATTCACGGACAAGACGTCAATGCCAAAACTGTAAGAAATAAAATCTGGTGATTAGGATAATTATGCAGTCATTACACTGCCGCAGTGCTCTGGCGACCAAAGGCTGCTCTCCCACCCAGACGACGGAAACAGCATCACCTTCTTGGTTTCAAAACTCTTTAGGCTGTTTGGAGTCTATTCACATTTTCTGATGGGGACTAGCCGGCTCAAGCGGTTTCGGTAACACTTTATATTAACTGCAATTTCATAATGCATTCATAGAGCATTCATAAGCAGCATGTAAGTATACTTTAACACCATAACACACCTTTAATATACATTAACAACAAACATTATATTATAGCAACAAACACTATAATCATATAATGTTTGTTATTAAATGTATGTAAAAGGTATACTTAACAAGGGTTGGACAATGACACAGAAACATGTGATTATAGACCAAAATAATTTATGAGTATGATGTGGGGCCTCATTTTTGCAGCCAAAACAGCATCAGTTCATCTTGGGAATGGTAGATTCAAGTGCTGCACAGCAGCCAGAGGGATTTTGAGCCATTTTTCTTGCAGAACAGTGGCCCAATCGCTACGTGATGCTGGTGGAGGAAAATGTTTCCTGACTCACTCCTCCAAAACAACCCAAAGTGGCTCAATAATAATTAGATCTGGTGACTGTACAGGCCATGGGAGATGTTCAACTACACTTTCATGTTAATCAAATCACTCTGTGACCAGTCTTGCTGTGCCTATTGGGGCATTATCATCCTGAAACACGGCACTACCTTCAGGATACAATGTTTGAACCTTTGGATGAACATGGTCTTCCAGAGTGGTTTGGTAGTCCTTGGCAGTGACACACCAATTTTGAACAAGTAGTGGACCTAGGGAATGCCATGATATTGCAGCCCAAACCGTCAGTGATCTATCCCCATACTGCACTCTGGGTTCACAGCAGTCCAGGTGCTAAGTCACTTTGGGAATTTCCCGCACCATATCTTTCTCGGATTTGGGAAAGACAGTGAAGGTGGACTCATCAGAGAATGATAAAAGTTCAACATTGTACACAGCCCAAGATTTGCTTGGCTGGCACCATTGAAACTGCCATTTGTTATTAACACAAGTGACCAAAGTGTCAGGATCGGTGCCCGTCCGGCCCTGTTCCATGTGTGTTCTCCCCGTTTGGCCAGCAGTTTCCATTGGCCACCCTGTTTACTGTTACCCTAGTGTTTCCATGCCCCCCAGGCCACTATGTGGCATTACAGGGGATCAATGATCAGATAAGGTATCATCTAGATTCCCCTTATATTGTGGGTTCCACTACTTGTTATTTAACATTTGTTATTGTATGTTTTCTTGGTTTATCATGTGTTTCTATGTTTCAGTTACAATTTCTTGTTTATTGGTCCCTGTTCCTTGTTTGTTCAGTTTACCTTGTTTTATTTTCCCTTCCTGCTTGGATTTTTTTCTGTATCTCTTTGTTGATTGCCCCCACCTGTTCCTCGTTGCCCTGAATCCTTAGTACTTGGTTATGGTTCTCAGCTGTCCCTCATCTAGTTTTGTTATCATTGTATTTACATGGAATTTAAGTACCTTTGTTCTGTTCCTTAGTTGGTTGTTGTGTAGCGTGTTACTTTCTGTGTTTTTAGTGTTCTGCTATTTGCTTGTTCCCCATATGTCCTATTGCCCATGTATTAGTTGCATTTTTAGTGTTAATTTTGTGGTGAGTTAAAGTTTCGGTCTTGTTTTTGCCTACTTGTTATGACCCTGTGTGGTCCTTTTGTTTTCTAGTTGGTTTTCTTTGTCTATTTATAATACATTCACCTTTACTGATAGCTGATATGTGGATCATCCCTCCTTTGTCATGCCCCACTGTAGCACAAAAGTCTGGCTATAGCTGGCCGACCATGACCGACTAACAGTTTTGGTGGAAACGGGTGAATTAGGGTCCACGTTTAATTCTGCAGTGAGTTGGGCAGCTGTGGTTTTATGTTTTTTGGATACAATCCGAGTTAATGCCCAGACATCCCTTTCTGAATGGTCCCTCTTGTGGCTGCATGTACTTCTGTTGGATGTGGTCTGTCTTTCGTGGTGGTATGCCAATATTTCCCTCGATACACTGGCTCTCGGTAAACCACAAATATTTGCTGTTCTGGTCACAGATGCTCCAGCAAGATAGATACCAACAATTTGTCCCCTTTTGAACTCTGATATGCTTCCCATTATGTTGTGTGGATTGCAACACTTCATGCATAGCTGTGCTATTGCTCTGCTAATTCAACCTTCACATTCCGCTCTTACTGATGGAATGTGTAGTCAGTGAAGTCTGGTCAGCAGGTTGCACAAATATAGGCATGAAACCTCTAATACTATTGGCCAGTGTTTCCATTTCATTTTCCAGCCCCTGCACATGATGCTTCTGGATGTTCTGTGAAAGCATTATGAAGGTGCATTAAATGTTATATGAATGCATTATACTGGCATTATGAAAGTGCAGTTAATGTAAAGCATTACTGCGCATTCCTAAGTTATTTGGTAACTCAATATAGCCTCTTCCTCATTATAGTTTGACTGTTACAGTTTTCAACTTCAGGTGGGCAGGAGGTTACAATTTTTTTGTAATTCTGGAAGTGTTATTGTTGTTTATGAGAAAGGGCATTTAATAGCATAACGGTTCATGGATCATCACCAGTTACCTGATTCAGAGCTGATATCAGGAAATTCCTAGAAATACTCATGTTGAATTCCTGTTTTGTGACTACAGTATATATCCTGTCACTTGGTTTGCATTCCACAGCAGTTCTTTAGGGTAAAGAATGACTTTGGTGTGTTGAGAGACCTCTAGCTTGCATAATACAGCAGGGCTATCTCATCACAATGTTGCCGCCTTACCATCAGCTGGTCTGCCGTCAACTGGTACACGAGTTGAAATTGCTCCCCAAAACAGCACTTCTAAGCAGACGTACACTCCTTTGTATGTACCATTGTCAAAACTTTCTTAGAACGTCTGGAGATATCTAGGCAAATTCTATGAACAAAAACACAGCAGGAAACCACGTGACCTGATCAAAACTCAATAACCCTACTGGCATATATAGCCAAGCTACTATCATTGTTGGTAAATTCTGTAAAATCACTTACCGCTATGTGTAAGAATGGTCTTATTGCCGTGGTACTAATGTTACTTGCATGCTCAGGCATAAATCTCCAGCGTGTCCCTCCCTTTTTAAATGATCATAGCTGGAAAAGGTCTTCTCAGCTACACGCTAACTAAACGTAGCCCAGAGCTAGCGATTTTTCTCAGTGTAATTTTATGGCTGATTTTTATCTCTGGTTCACCCTGTGTTCACAAAGCCCTCCGCGAGCAGGATTCCAACGTGCGTTTTGTTCTCCCTGCTGTTTAAGCAGCAGGTTGGCTAATGTGGTCCTGGGGGCCTAAAAGGCGAGAGGTGGGGGACTCACTTCCCCTCAGATGATGTCTATGTTTAATGTTAAAACACGGTTGGGAACCAGAATCTGACAGGAATTAATTCCGTTAAATGAAAACCATGGTGGAGCATCAGCTTTCGTGAAACAGTAGGTTACGGGGCATAAATCACACTGATTTCCTGAGGGTGGATTAAATTATGTCTCAACAGTGTCCAGGATTTGAATATTCAGAGACTGCATTTCCATTCCAAATGCTGTGCTTTAGAGATAGTGGCTATCACGCAGCAGTGATTGCATGTTTCACTTAATGAAAAAAGCAAGCGTTACATCTGTGTATGCAAGTTAGGAGCAGCTTTGGGGAAATGAGTCCTTTCTGAATCACACTGGATATAAGTAAATGACTGACGTTACTGGGCTAAATATGAATTTTTTTCTTCTCCCATTGCATTTGTTAGCAAACACTTTTGTCCAAGTCAGCATGCAAATGAGAACTGGAAAGCAGGGTCGGAGAGTCGGAGAGTCGGAGAGTCAGAGAGTATCCCTAGAGCAGTTGGGGTTAAGGGCCTTACTCAAGGATAGGATCACTCTCTCAGCTTCAGAGTTCAAACCCATAGCCCCCAGAAAATGGGGATAGATCCGTTGCCCACTAAAAAAGTATATATTTGTTAACTGATTAACTCATTACCAGGATGAACTTTCTCTTTGATGGCAGCATTTTCAGTATCTTGTATGTTTTTGCCAGATATTATGTCTATAAAAAAACAGTATATTAATATGTTCATGTTAGTGGAAGCAGTTTAAAAAATCAATGTAAATCAACTTTAACCTGGTTGCAATGTACATATATCTTTTGCCATCTACAACTGATAAACTTAAAATAAAATGCTCACTACAGCCATTTTCATTTTCCAATTGCAAAACTAGTGACCGTTAACCAAGCCACAGAGCGTCTGAGTGAAATAAATGATGAGACAGTAATTTGGTTAGCATCTCATTCATTATTTTTTGTAGTTTTCCACCATCAGAAACCAAACAAATCCTCTGGCCAGCTCCTGCTGTCTCGAAGGTGTTTTCAAAATTGTTTTAATTGTAACTGTATAGTGCATTAATCCCCTAAAAACGCCAGTTGAATGATTCAAACCCAACAATTACATCAAATTGCCACTTGACATGCTGACGGCTATTGGCCCAGGATGTCCACAAATCTGTCTCCATGGTGAAGGCAGGCAATTAGCTGAATGTGCATCGTCTGCGGAGAGGTATCCGAAAGAGTAAGAAGTACCAATGAAAATACCAAAAAGCAACAGCTGAGTGCACTTCCTAAAAATTTCACTTGTGTTCTTCAGCGTGAAGGCCCCGCTTTCAGGAGACCAATTTTACTTTCTGTTGAGCAATGCAAAGCTGGACCCCATCGAAAAGCAGGGATAATTTGAAATGACAGAGTAACCTCCTTCATATACAAATGATGTCTCACGGAATAGTAATAAGGTTAAACACTCAAACCTGGTACATTCCTGTCCCTGCCAGCAAACTGACTATTCCGAGGAGAAGAGGGTGGGATGGGGTAGCGTGGGGTGGGGTGGGGGGTTATCCTCTGCTTGCTTTGAACTGACATATTAGCAATAATCAGGCCCCTAGGTCCACATTTCACTGACATTAGGGATCGTCTGAGTCTGGCAGATATTATCAAAGTTCTGCCCCAGGATTCTACCAGTTATGCAAAGTAATGAGAGAATCCCTACCAGTCATCACATTTTAAGCTCATTTAATAACTAAAGTGTAATGATGAATGAATGTCAAATGTAAAACTAACAATACGAACCATATTCATTTTATATAGTATATTACTTACTAGACATTCAATGCAATTTCTAATTATGAAAAAAAAATCATGTTTATAAGCTGCAAACTTTCACCAGACATTTGCCGTAAATCATTTCGTTGTTTTATTCCACCTTGACGTTCCCTGTAGCTTGCTAAAAAGCAGTATTATACAGGACGCTTATCGTGGATCAAACTTTTTCAACAATTATGAGTTCACGCTGCAAAATGGGGGTACAAATGTTTGCCGACGGAATAAAAGGTAAGGATACCAGTAATGGTAGCGCATACCGTTTAGCTGGTTGTAGACCACATCCTCCAGATGCTCCAGCCTCTGAAGTATTGACTGCCGGTCGAGCAGGCTGCTAACTTTGCCGGTCCTGCTGCGAAGTCGGTCCGATGCCCTTCCGACGTGCAGCAGCTCCTCGGAGCGGTCCTGGATCCTGCAGTACACCGAGAACAGGATGATCCCCACGAAGACCAAGATGTTGACGGTCAGCAGAGTTTTGATTTTGCGTGCCACAGCCATGAACACGCGGAGGAGCGCTCAGACCGGGGACACGGGGCCGCGCAGGGCACGCGGTGCCGACAGCATGGGCGGTGGTGCTGATGTTGCGTCCCCGGAACGAAGCGGAGCGCTCCTAGGACACCGGCAGCGCCGTGAGCTGTCCTTTCAGCACTACGGTGAAGCTCTGCGTTTTTCTGCCAATCAACGTAGTACCGAGGGGTCGCCCGGACCCCAGCAAGACGATTCCTCTAGGAAAAGTTCAGTGTTGACGAAAATAAAGATCTGCAACCCCTTCGCTATTTGCTCGGAACAGCATATGACGGGTCCCCACGCTGTGAGAATTGTGAGGCGTCTAAGCGTACATCTCCCGACTATCCCTGCCTGATCCCAGGGTGATCGGCCGGGGACGGTTCTGCGTTTGCCTGTGAGGCGGCGAAATCCGGCACATGTGGCTGGTTTGTGGTGTCAGTCCTCGGGGAAGCGTCGCATCATGTCCGGATCCGACCAGAAAACGGCCGCTGAGCGCTGAAACTCCGCCGTCACACGGACCGCCTCAGCGCTGATCCCGGCATAACGTTACCCTGTCCGACGCTCTTCTGCTTCTTGGTCTTTAAACGACCGCAGGCGGACGCGAATGAGACGCTGAAGTTGAAAATGATGCTGCCTTTAACGCTGTTGATGTTCGCCGCTTTCTGCATGGTCCACCGACCTCGTCCTTTATCAAGCTCCCCCTCGGTCTCCTCGTCCCACCCTCCACCCCCCTCACTTTCTCTCTCTCTCCCCTTCTCTCCCTCTCCCCCCAATCATCCTCCCTCTGTCTCTGCCGCTATCTATGTCTCCCTCTCTCTCCCCCCACCTCCCTCGGACTCCTGCTCTCCCCCTCCCTCCTTCTCTTCTTTGACAGAAGCCATACAGAGGTCTTGGTACTCTTAAACTGAGGGGCACATTTATATATGTGCTGCTGAGTAAAAGTATATGAAGGCAATGGAGGACACATCCAGTGTGTGCCTGTGAATATTCCAGTTAAAATATCCATGCATTTAATCAGCAAACAGTATCAGGGAGTATTTTATGTCCTAGACAGTGTTATCATTAGTGTCCTACTTACCAACTCCTACGTTTTGACTTAATTTGATTTGGCAGGTAATTTTCTGTGTTTCCTAAAATGGCCATAAAATAGTAAGACAAGTCTCATTTTCAGGACTGGCTGGTGCAAGGTGAGCTATCGCATTATAGTCAAAATGTTTGTATCTGAGGAGATTTCTTCCATCTTTGCTCTGGGTTTGACAAAGCCCAGAATAAAAACAGAATGCATTACAAAATGCAGTGTGGGGGAGGGCGGAAATGTCGACCACCGTCTAATCCCCAAGCAATGTTATTTCAGCAGCTTAATTACAGGGTTATGAAGGACTTATCTGAGAAGGACTGTTGCATGAATTAAGAACTAATAAGTGAGTAATAATTTGCCATGTGAGGTAGATGGTGGTAGATGGGGTAGATGGTGGTAGATGGGGGTAGATGGGGGGGGGTAGATGGGGGGTAGATGGTGGTAGATGGTGGTAGATGGGGGTAGATGGGGGTAGATGGTGGTAGTTTGTTTCTTGTGGAACATTTCCTCTATATCTGTTTCTGCAAATTTTGTCTTGTGTTTCCTAAGGGCTCCCATCCCGAGTCACATGCTGACGTCTTCGCATGTGTCAGGTATGTTTGAAGTCTGGTGGAGTGGGACAGATAAAAAAAAACTGTACAAAAAACAGGGGGAAAGAGCAAACAGGAGATTGCCCACAGCACTGAGAGGGATGGTCACCATGTATGGTCATTGAGTCAGGTAGTATAACACAGGTTAACACCTTGTCCAGTAGAGGGAGCATTTCAATAAGAAGTGTGGATGCTGAACGATGCATGAAGCAATCAGTGCTGGGGGGCAGAACTTCACTGTCGCATGTTGATTGGACCAAGCTCTTGCTTTGACAGGTGACCACTGCCCGTGGTGAAAAAGGTCATGCATGGTCACCTTTCACCTGCTGGGGTGCCAGGGGGACCTTCCTGGCATAAATGAGGACGGATTGTAATGAGCTTGATTGTAACCCAAACACATGGCTTTTATCTATCTACGCTAACCATCCATCCATGTTCCAACTGCATATCCAGCGTTGGGTCTTAGGGGGCAGCATAGCGCACAAGGCTGGACAGGATGCCGGTCCACTGCACACATTCAGACGCAGCCACACAATAGAGATGCATTCATTGTCACTGTGGCAAAAAGAGACCAGAATAGGCTAGATGGCTGTGAGAGGCTGTGAAATGAGAAGAACAAGTATGGATTTAATTAGCATGGCCCTCACAGGGTCTCACATTTTCGTCTGCATGGTGCCTGGTTGCTTTACTTCCAGTCGGTCACAGGCTGTTCCTCACAATAGGACCAACTCTTGACATCTTGAGTTTTCAGCCCAGTTATTCTGCAGCTTTCAGTGGGGACATTCCAATAATAACACTTTGCTAAACGCTGTATGGAACAGATCCAGGAAATCACTCAGCTGGTTGCCTATGGCTACCAACCCATCCTAATTGGATGTCAACAATACATGGAGTCTATATTAAAAATATGTAAATACTATCATTTTTAGGTTTCAAAATGATGAACAGTAAAATTAACAAAGCTTTCGGACCCAATTACAACTAATTTCAATAATTCTATTTCCACCATTGTCAAGTTTTTAAGTTAACTGCTTTTATTAAAAAAAAATACTAAATGTGTACATCAGTGTCTACAAGAAAAGCCAGTGGAACAGAAATGAATTGGCAGTCTGACAATGTATTATGTATATTGTAGAATAAACATTCAGACTGTTTGTAAAATGTGTAGCTTATGTTTTGTTCTTTTCATTGCTCAATTTGAACATGTCTATAGGGGATGATTTAATTAACAGTGCAAAGTGCATAATTTTGCATCTGAGTTGCACCGATTCCCAGATGCAGGGGTTAAGGTATGAAGAATCCAGCATCATCAGTCTTGTCCCAGGTGTGTGTGTGTGTGTATTTTTTAGAGCTGTTATTCACTCTTTATTTAGGTTTTATCTAAAGTAGCATACAATTACGACAGCAGGGTCAGCCAGTCCCTGGTGCAGTTCGGGATAAGACCATTACTCAAGGTCCCAATGGTGAAATCACTCTGCTGAGCCTGGGATTTGAACCTATCAATATCCGATCCCAGGTCCTAACCTGCAGAATCGCATGCAGTTATTTAATAGATTTTTTTCAAGCCCTGAATTGCTCAGCATCATTGTAGCTTCCCGCGCTTTCTGCACTCCCCCCCACCACGCTTTCTGCAGTCCACCCGTGCTTTCTGCAGTCTCCGGTGTTCTGCATTTCCAAAAACGGCACCGTTTTGACCACCAGGCCCTCAGTGGGATGAGAAACAGATAAGCGCCATGGACAGTTACCGACTAATAGGACAGACTCGGCCGGAGAGGAGAAGTCGAGGCGAAATGAGAATGAGCTCGTAGGCGCTTCTCTAGGGAGCCCGTCTGACGCCGCCGGAGTTAAAGCAGTGGAGAAATCTACAGATCAGAGGGATCTTAAGTAACGCCGTCGAAGAACTGGTTGAAATTTCCTCCCACGGGCTGCAAGCACATTTCACAACCCTGGCAAATAGAAGCACAACTGCAGAGAGCATGGTAATTTATGTAATCTGTAATTGTAGAAAGACACACTACAGATGGCGGGTTAATTTTCAATCCCAGAGGGCACAGATGACAAAAAATGATTGTGGAGGTGCCATAGCTGTGTGGTCCTGATCCAAAATGTCGGCTGCCTGTGAGGAGCACCACTGGATCACCGGGACACCATGGATTTGATAGTGTAGTGATGTGACCCCCAGTTACGGGCCACATCATGGCAATTATGGTCCGGTGTTCATTCAAAGTAGATGCATTATTGCATTGGGATACCATAGTATTTCTAGTATAGGATCATTTACATTTTTTAAGGACATTCTAATGTTTTTCAATCAGCATAAACACAATTGGGCAGCATGGCCTCTCAGTGGATGCCACCATTACCTCACATCTCTAGGGTCAAGGATTTAAATCCCATGTCCGCATTGTTTATGGAGTTTGTATCTCCTGCAGGGCTTTTATATACATTATTCTTCTAATGCATTGTCTATGAAGTAATTGTTCTATAGCAGCACTACAGTAAATAACTTTATCAGCATAATAATTAAACATATATAATTAAAACACAGCCTGGAACAAAAGTGTCACACTATGGACCGAGGAAGCAGAAGCAGGGAGATGGAGAATTGGGAAATACGGGGTTTAATCGAAAGGATCAGGGGCGACTGAACAGGCACAAACTCAAAATAACTATAATACTTCAATGACAGGACTAGGGAAACATATTTTGATGAGAACTTAAATACACAGGACTAATGAAAACAACTCAATACAGCTGATGACACGGGGATTCCATACGAGGTTAATGAGGGGGCGTGGCACACAGGAGGATCGAACAAGCAGAGCGTGATGATAAGAACCTAGAGCAACATCTTCCTTCTGGGTGCATGAGGTTTCAGAGGCTGTAACATTTACCTGCCCTGTGAAACACGTTTTTCTCCTGCAGTATTCGGATTGCCTGCCAAGAAAACAGGCCATGTGATTTCATGCAACTTACTGCAAATAAATTACGCCTGAGCTTAGCTGTCCTATATATACTTTATCTTAATTAGAGGGACCCAAAAGTAGGCCATCAAAATCGTTGTCATTTTTTCCCAGACAAATAACAGCTACAATGATTCACTATACACTGAGTGTCATTTTAACTTCTCAACAAAACCTTGTGCTGCTATATTTAAACCTAGGAATAGCACAAGTTTATTTAAGGAAAAATGTAGCTGCCAGTCAAAGGTTGATAATTGTTAATCAATTAGTCACCCTTGCCATGCTTTAGTCCTGCATGCTTCTTGTAGGATTTCAATGAGCTCATTTCATGAGCAGGATTCTGGACTAAATTCTCGATATCAGAACCTGCGTTCGCCAGTTGGGAGTGATTATGTGTGCACCTCATACTGAAACATGTTATTATGAGGCATCATGAAGGAGGGGATGGTCCAAAGAACAACACCAACAAAATGGGTTTATTAACAAACAAACAAAAAAAAACTAAGGCTACTGCGAGAGGTCAAAAACGAACAGGAAAAGTAAAGAACAAACTAAAGAAACCACAAAATTAACACGACTAGGGAATGGGGCAAAACAGGGAGCAGAACAAGGGAACAACCACAGTTACTAACTCACGGTAACTTTTACAATGACTGACCTAGGAAATGAACAAAGGCAGGCACACTTAAATGCACAGAAAGCAAAGACTAACAAGGGGTGGGTGTGGACAATAAAGAAATCAATTAAACATTAAAATCAATTAATCAATAAAGGTGCACGACAACAAGCAACAAGTGGAATAAATTACAAGTATAGAAAGTAGGGAACATTGAGGGCTTACACTAGGGAACACAGAGCAGCATTAAATCAGGTATGAGCAGGATAAACCTTAAAAAGGGACGCAAAGCTAAACAATAACAGACACTAAGGAAACAGGAATCTAATATTAGATAACATGCGAGACCAGCATCAAACTTCTGACAGGAGGGGTTCAGCCTCTAAGCCATGCATTTGACCCAGTAAGCTAGTCAGCAACCCAAGGGACAGGAAAACACACTAGGAGCTGAAGGGCTACAAGACAACGAAGGGAGAAGCAGGACAACCAGTGACCCCTGCTGGCCAAAAAGGAAAAAAACACATAGTACTTTTTTTTTTCGTTTAATAGTAACAGAACATTAATAACAACCAGTGGTGGAATGTAACGACGTATTTGTACTTCGTTACTGTACTTAAGTAAATTTTTACGTATCTATATTTTACTTAAGTAAAAAAAATAATGCATACTTATACTTTTACTCGAGTAGATTATTCAGCAATTATCTGTACTTTGTACTCCACTACATTATTAAAATGCGTGTCGTTACATCCTTCCGAAT
>JAODUD010000040.1:29115793-29130624 GCA_026784285.1 Stomatorhinus walkeri | reverse complement strand
CCCGGGGCAGACCCAAGACATGCTTGGCGGGATTATATCTCTCGGTTGGCCTGGGAACGCCTCAGCGTCCTCCCCGAAGAGCTGGTAGAGGTAGCTGGGGGGAGGGAGGTCTGGGTATCTCTCCTGAAGCTGCTACCCCCACAACCCAAACCCCGGACAAGCGGTAGGTAATGGATGGATGGATGGACCCCAGAATTTTCAGCAACCATCCACACTCCCGTGTAATTTTTGATTCGACCACTACCCCACCTTCCACAGCTAATTTATATCCTACTGACTTTTTTTAACTAATTAATTGAGTAATTAATACATACATGCAATGGCTAGGGTGCCCCTCAGGAGAGGTTTGGGATCTGAAGCAGTGCTCATCCAGCCATCCAACAAAGATTTAACCATAACTTTTTGAAGAACAGAAAAGATAATTACTCAATTTTAATGTATCACACTTAATTTTCATATGTTCTAATGCTAAATTGTGTTTTTAGCTCTGAATAAATTGTACTTACTACCCAGACAAATAGCTTTAAACATTACCTTTGTCTGCCGAAGACTTTGAGCAGTGCTGTGTGTGTGTGTGTGTGTGTGTATATATATATATATGCCTTGTACCTTTCCCAGTCCAGCTAAACCTTACACTGCCCCCCGCTGGGTTAGCGTTCTGACTATGAAGTCCGGGCATTCACAGCGAGGTGTGAAATATGGCAGTGAAGTGCTGGGCAGGCTGAGTGGTATATTCACAGCAAACAGATGGTCTCCAGCTATGGAGCGAGCAAGCCGGCGTGTCGGAGCAGGTCCTCTCGGAATAATTATCATACGTGGGACGCGTAATGTCATCGTATGTCTACACCGGCCCACTGCTGAAGGACAGGATGTGTCAAGGGGGCTGCGTTCAGCGAGGCTCATTCCGTCCCTGGGTGCTTTGACATTTTATCTGAAGGAATGATGTCACCTCACCATTTGGGCATTCCAGGAGCCCGTATTAAACAAACAGCTGGGGGACATTCCATCACGGGGTCATATCAGTATGGGAAAGATGGCAAAAACGGCCCCCGTGTTTAAAAATGATGGGACTACAGTGAGGAATCAGGTTTGCTTGGTCATGTTCACACATACAGGGAATTTGTGACTGGTTACCAGTGTTCACATATATGCAGCAGGCACAGACACAGTTGAGACAAGACTAGACCATGACCAAATACAGTTCTATTTATATATGTATTTCATGTCATACATGGAACAGTAAAACTAACCCACAGTGAAGCTAGCCTGCAGTTAATCTAGCCCCAGTGAAGCTCAGTCACTGTAAAGCTAACCCACAGCCAATCTGGGCTGCAGTGAAGTAAGCCCACAGTGAGGCTAGCCTGCAGTGACGCTAAGGCAATGTGAAGCTAGGCCACTGTCATGCTAGCCTACAGCTACTGAAGCACTCACACAGTGAAGCAAGCCTGCAGTGAGGCTAGCCCAAAGTGAAGTTAAGTCACTGTCAAGCTAGACTGCAGTCAAGTTATCCCACAGTGAAGCAAGCCCACGGTGAAGGTAGCCTGCACTGAAGGTAGGTTACTTGACTGAAGCTAGAGTACAGTCATGCTAACCCACAGTCATGCTACCCTGCAGTATAGCTAGGGCACAGTAAAGGAAGTCCACAGTGAAGCCCAACAGCAGTGAAGCTAGGGCATATTGAATCTAGACCAGAATGAGGCTAGCCCACAGTAAAGCTGAGGCATAATGAAGCAGGCCAACAGTGAAGCTCGACTATGGTGAGGCTAGCCCACAGTGACACTAGGGCACAGAAAAGCTAGTCAAGAGTAAGGCTAGACCACAGTGAAGCTTGAGCACAGTGAAGCTAGACCACAGTGAGGCTAGCCTGCAGTGAAGCTAGGGCACAGTGAAGTTAGACCACAGCGAAATTATATCACAGTGAAACTAGCCAACAGTGAAACTAGACTTTAATGAAGTTAGACTACAGTGTGGCTAGCCTGCAGTGAAGCTAGAGCACAGTGACACTCGAAAGTCTTCACAGTGAATGCACAACAAATACCTGGTACTGTTAATTGATTCCTCATCTCTAATGTGCTTTGGGGGAGAATTTTGTATGTTTGGTTGGGGGGAAGGTTGTGGCAGTTCCATACCCAGAAAATGTGGCAAGAATAAGGAACTGGCCCACAGGCTGAGTGCAACCATGCCCCAGATAAGTGGTTACATATGGGGGGGTTAACAGTGTCGATAACCCAAGAACAGCAAGGCACATGGCCCTCATAATATGACGTTATTCCTGAACAATCTTGGCTCATGTACAGTAACGGAGTGGGTTTCATATGCACAGTATTATATCACTTCTGAAATCACTGCAAACACGAAGTATTAAAATCCTCTCAGTAACAGCTTGCAATCAGAGAGCCTTCCTTCATATAATGATGAAGTTTCATGCATGTACAGACTATAGGGTTTGGGACGTTTCTCAGAAGTGCTTCCTCTGACCTTCTGCAGATGTTCCAAGACCAGGGGTTGCACTCTTCGATCTCCAGAGCCGCCTGAAGATGAAGCGGGTTTCCGGCCGGAAATCTGCCCTGTGGGTCAGGCAGACGCAGCTGTAACGTGGAATAGCAAGTTATAAATCTTAACGATGAGCTACTTTCAGAAATCAGCAGCCCTGTTAGCGGTTAATTGGCATCACAAAATGGGAACCATTGTCAACTTTCTATAGATTAGATTTAAACACTCCACAAATAAAATAGAGGGCAGCATGCACCGCTCTACAAATATATAAATATTTTATCAAATGAGTCTTCTTGAAAATGCTATTTCAGCATTCCAGCCTTCCTCATTAATTATGAATGTAAATCTTTGTGCAGATATCCTGCTATCCCCTGGGATCAATGTACAGCATTAATAACCTAACCATATTGCATATGACACATATCACAAATGACGTCTGAGGGGAAAAAAGGAGGTGGCAGGACGTTGAATGTTGTAATAATCCAGCAGCTAGACTTCGAACTGCATGAATTAGCTCTTTGTTGCTGCCTGCCCGGTGCCTGAGCACGCGCGTGTGTGGGTTTAACACGGCCTGATGGCCTCCTTTCCACTGAACCTGCATGCGCTTTTCCCCAGGCCTGTTTAAAATAGCCTCTCCTCAGTTGACATGCGCTGCTGTTTTTTCCCCCCTTGTTGTTTACGCTCTGCGGTGCGAGCAGCTGGCCTGACCATGCCCGCCGGGCGTCGTGCCTCACTCGCGTCACACCTGCTCCCACCCGGCTCCCCGTCCTCCTGCGGGCCCCCTCCGACCTTGACCTGCATGAATCAGAGCCTCCTACCCTCAGCGCCGTGTATCCCCGCCAGTCTCTAGACACAGGCCCTTGATCAAGAAGTCTCTCGGTAAAGCCTTGTTCCTCCATGTTCCTGAAGGCAGAGGAGCCCATGGGCGGAGCTTCTGATACAGGTGGCATCTCTGCCCTGGAAGCATGGGAAGGAGATTCACCTCACTGTTCTGGCCTCTTAGGACCAGTAAGCAAACTGTAATCGGTCCGCTGAATTTATGCATCCTGAATGTCATTTGCATGAATTACGCACCCAACTGTGCTTTAACGAAGACAGTTGACATTCTCCATTTGTTAATCCCGCCCCTTTTATAGCACTCCCTTTCCTACATCAGATATTTTTGTGTACACAATGTTTCAGCCTCTGACATGTCGTTACTGATCTCCCTATTATCTGGTCTCCCTATTAACACTTTCACATTCATTCCAAATTATCGTGCGTATTGCTATTTTTCTGGTCTTCTTCGACCAGGTTTTCCATATACGCCAAATGCCAAAATCTGGCTCAGATGAATCTGCTGTTTTTTCTCCAAGACCTCCACATTGTGTTTTCTGTGGTGATCCTGGAGATTTTTTTTCATTCGCATCTTGTGTGCCGACAGTCTGGACACACCACATTTTTATCTGGGTCTCTCTGTATTCCTGTTTACACCCACTCCTTGCCTCAATGTGTCTTTGGAAAATTTTACTGATATTAAAGGCCAGGGAGCACAAGAGAATGATTCCTGTTTCGAGACATTCAGAATAAAGTTAATTTCCTGAATTCTGAAAACCCTCAAGTGTTTGTGCTGCTGTACACTGTAGAATAAATACACCAATAGGTGGGTTATTTTAGACTTGATTTTTATTGGGTGTGTAGTATAGATGGTGCGTGGATGCTGTGTTTTTCTCTTTTACCATCATGGCGGGCTATGCTGTTGTACCTTGTAACTTATTTATACAATTAAGATACCAGCTGTGTGAAGCTTTGCATGAAAAAGTCTGCAGTCATAATGCAATACTGAATAATACAGGTGTTTGTGTCTGCTGCAAGGCAATGTCATATGATCTAAATTTATTGAGAAAAATAGTATCATGTGTCACTGGAGTAAAGCCATTGGCAGAGGTGACATTACCTGGCCATGCAGTTGGTTGGATAGGATTTTGGAGTAACTAGTAATTGGCTGAAGTGTCTTTTAATGGATAGATCATTGGATGAATATCTTACTGGTAACGATGATTATTGTTGGGGAGGGTACTCACAAAAATAATCCATTACAGACAGTTCCGGTCCAGAAAGTATAAATCCAGACGAAGGTCCAACCAACCAGTTGAGTATAAAGAGTCACAGTCACAGAGTACTCAACTGGTTGGGTGAAACAAAACCTTGTTCTGGATTTGAACTTTCTGGACCTGAACTATCTGTAATGGATTGCTTTTGTGAGTAATCTCTGAATATGGCTGATCAGGAAGAGAATGAAGTTCTGGTCCAGTTTCGGTAAATTGTATATTACAGATGGAATAGAGTGCCAGAGTGCCTTGCTCTCATCTTCGGGTCACCAAAGAATCATGGCCATTGTCAGGTTTGCAATTTCCCTGTTCTTTGACTTAATTGCACCGGTTTGATTCATTACTTCGCTTATTTATGCTTGCTGTTCCTTCAGCTTACTGTGAGGTTGCTCCCTAGCCAACCCTACAGCGTTTTCCTGATCTGCGATTTTGACTGTGCTTGATTTCTTTGGATTTTCCCCTTGCATATTGGTTCTGGTAGCTGATTGCCTTGTTTTGGACTTTGCCTGTTACTCTGACCTGGCTTCTTGGCCTGCTTCTTCTCTACCTTTTTCTGACACTCTGGAATTGACACCTATAAACATTCACCAGCTTGTGCTGCTGCTTTGTCAGTCTTGTGTGTTCCCTCTGTAGCACCATGACGGTGTTGATGTCCTCCTTAGGTCAGTGGAGCTGGATGGAGACCAGTTAGGGTGATATATCCGTATTGATATGTAAAGACAGGAAGTCATCAATAGCAGATTTCAAGCAATATTTTATACAGTTACATTTTTCATTTTCTCTCAAGTAATGAAGATTTTACAAGGTTCACAGTTAACCCTTTATCTGGGCTGCTGAAAACACAACCTTGTTCAGAGGTGTTCTTTGGTTCTCCTGGATTCTAAGAGCAAACATACCTTAGCTTAGCTGGTAACAAATCTGATTAGAACCGGTGTGATTTCCAAATTGGATTTTCCAGTCGGGAAAGTCTGCAAAAGGCATGTGCCGTTCCTTTAAATTACCCTGTGCTTCCTGCTTTGTTCGTCTGTTCCGAATGAAGACTGGGGGTGGGGTAATCTTGTTTGCCCCACCCGAATTATTATGACAAATTAAAGAGGTCTGGGCGGCACGCTGTTCTGTGCAGGCTCAGAGCTTGTCATTACCTAACTGACTTACGAATCGATTAGTATGGATTTCCTTGCTCTGACCTGCTGGTAGTTTATCTAGGAGCCAAGCAAGGTCAAGCAGTGTTCACCTTCAACTAAGCACTCGGGGCAGAAAAGGTCAGGTGACCAACACTGGGAGTTGTGTCTTGGGGGGGGAGCTTTGGCTGGACAGGCACAGTTGTGTAAATGAATCATGACACACACAATCACAGTGGAAAAGATAATATTGGTGGGTTGGAATCCAGTATTAATGCTGAAGCAACCTTTAAGGATGTAGTCAGCCTCCACCTTCCATTGGCACCTATCTCCTGCAGCGCTACAATATGCCTGAGGCCTCTCACAGGAAGTGCAGGTCCAGCCTAGCTTGTGGCCACCAATATTTAGTGGGATATGACTGATCTGTTGTTCGATTGCATATTTTCCTATTAAATACTTCACATCAGCTATCCTGATTGCACACATTAGTTCCCAACGTGCGGTCCGGCACTCCATTCAGCCTCAGTACCACAGCTGTCCGCCGAGACGTGGAGTTTTGTACATGATGTTGCCATGATAACCAAGGAGACCACAAAGCCATCAGCCTGGCTCAAACCCCGACTCCCCTTCTGAGCTCCTCTAATTAGTAGCGTTTACCTTTCCAACCAGAGGGGTGATCAGCAGCACAGAAGTGCTCCAGTTGGTGAACTTTGGTGTCGTTTTCACAGATAAAGATGGCAGCACGCAGGCCGTCTTCCTGATAATGTCAGACTCTGTTTATACCCTGTAGGGAGCGGTGGACAGCAGAGATAGCAGGAATCTGTCCCTATGAAGGGGTAGAGGTAAGCTAACACAAGCACACCCAAGAGTGGTACACTTGGTACACTAAGCTACCATCAAGGCGCCAGATGTATGCCTAGGTGCCTTCAGACGGGTTCAAACCAAGTAAAAATACCATTCCCATATTACACATATATATCATTTTTATGTATCAATGTTTATTTTTGTATTAATGTAAATCTTGCTGCCTTCAGTTGTCCCCCGCACCACCTTGTTAATTTTATATGCTAATTAACAGATTTTTATTTAAAATCTTTTATATGCTGGTAAGAGGTAAAGCCGATACAGGAGAAGGCAAAAGGCTGATACACCATTACGACTGAGCTTCTGTGTATTGATTTCATTCGACACGCTTCCTCTGGCAGTCTAACTGACATTCCTCAGTATCGACGGGGACAGAGTGACAGATGGGACACTACAGACACGTGCTGGACTTGTCAAAAAGGAGCCGGAGACGACGACGTCTTGCATGAGTCCTCGTTGTCTTTACTGAATGTAAATAGCAACAGACGTTTCAAAAGTGACACCATGAGATGTCCATCTGCTTCGAATTTATTTCTGTATGGGATTTTTGCAGCGACATCTGACTGTCAGCTATTTCTTAGCCACATGAGCAAAGTGCCAGTAATCTAGCCACCCTAGCTAAATTTCATAGACATAGTTGGGTTTAAAGAACCTTCCAGAATGAAGCTTAAGTGTGTATTCTCTAAAAGAGTGTCGTATTTATCTCCAGTAGCAGTCCTGTGTTAGTGTCTTGCATTAGGTGTCTTGGTAATGAATGATAATCAGATCGGATTGAACCTTCCGGTAAGGAGTAGAGAGCCAGACGGCCGATGTTTTCCCAAACAAATCCCTGAGCGAAGTCGTCAAGGACAGAATATTCATGCGGCAGTAAGCGCGCAGCCTGTTTCCTGCCTGTCGCACCCCCAATTGGTGAAAGCTTCGACCTCAGATGTGCTTCGGGTTTTGGTATTGGGCATCGCCACATTGCCTGCAGAATGTTTCGGGGGGGTGCAGCGGGCTGGCTCCAGTTCGAGGCCCACGGCTGGTCGATTCCAGGCTGAATACCAAGTGTGGCAGTTAACACAGCCGTGCCAAGGCTAACGCCACGCCTGCCTGTCTCATCTTCTGCCAGGGGTCAGCAGCAGCGGAGCTACCTGACACACGCAGGAGCGCTAAAGAGGAACCTCATCTTCACAGCACGGCAGCCATGTTTTTGTTTACCTCGCTTTCAGAAATCCAAGCCAGTCGTTTCCTTTCATAGAGGATGTCCGAAATCCTTGGCTTCCTGCTTGCCTGTGAAGTTTGCGGCTGTGTTGGAGCTAGAATTAGAGCCACAAGGATAACCTTGCATAAAATTAGCATAAAGTGCCCCTAACAATCTCTACCTGCTTTGCATTTAATTGTGCTCGGTGTACTTACAGAATCCGTGGCGGCGCCTCACAGGCAGAGACTTCCTCCCTAGTCTGTCAAAAGCTTTGTTTGTTTTCCACATCCTATCATTTCATCATGAGTTGGATTATTATTTAGCTTTTTTTCCATAAGAAACATTAAACATGGTTTATGATGAACATAAACATTTTAGAAGCTGAATGGTTTCAGAATGATACCTTGCTCTCAAGAGAAGACATCAAAGGTTGCTGGAGGAAGTGATGTGGTTTAATTCAAGGCAAGGGACACTTGACTGTTTGTTTTTCTACACTGCACACACAAGGTTGTACAAGAGAGCTGGAGGGAATTTGCATTGCACAGTTTGTTAGAGGTGTCTCACAATCTGTTCAGACCTATTTTTAGGTAGCTGGAGGCTGGAAGATTGATTACTTTTCCCTGATATCATATTTTGATTGGCTACAGCCACCCCCCTTCCCCCCGCGACACAGTGCAGGATGAAAGGCTAGAAAATGGATGGAAGCGTGATTATTATTTACTTTCTTAGACATTTCTCTCCCGCATGGCATACTTAGGTTACGCAGCATGTAAGGGTGGGGGTGGGGGACTTATTTTAGCCAAAGGGAAGCAAATTTTGTCTCTCAAGCGGGAAATCGGGTGCATAACATGTGTTTAACCTTGCAGTGGGTTGTGGAACTTTGCCTTATTGATCTGTTTGTAAAGTCAGTTGTAAAATCCTGGCCTGTAGCAAGGGCCTGTTAGGCCACGGGGGCATGGCATCCTTAACCCTGAGGAGCAGCACGCAAACACAAGCGCGCTCACTGCCCCCGGCTCTGCACGCAGCTCTGTCGGTTCACGTTCCCATGACTGCTGTTCTTTTGTGCATCATGTACTCTACCTTACTCCATGTCAATGCTATTGTTTCACGTAAATAAGTAAAAGAAAACACGCTCGATGTGTGCTGCTGTAGAAGAAGAAAAACGGCTAAGACAGAGATGAAGGAGGGAGGCTCCCCAACAGCGTCTCACTTTTTGTAGCCGACTAAATAGAAACCTGAGATGTTGCGGAGCTATTGGAACCTTCTAAATGGATCTACCACAGAAGCATATGTGTAAGAGGGGATTCCAGCCACATAATATCAGGTGTTTCTATACTTGCCGAAATATCAGTATCTGTCAAACATATTTCAATTTTTATGGGTTATAATCAGATCCCAGACTCAAGCTGCTTTCATTACGTGATGTCCTGCAAGGCTGTCCACCCCACACCACATAAGCACAGTGGTCCAACCCAGCCCATCTGGACAGAATTGTCAAGCCAAGACCCTCAGTTTCAGAGCAGAACACAGTTTGGGCAGAATGAACACACACTCCAGCCTTTGCTAACAGAATGTCTGGAGCTCCCTAGAATGAACTATTCTGATCACATCAAAAAATGCATCTGGGAAAACATCGGACGCACATTCTGGACCTCACTGCTCAACTCCTGAAATGAAACCCTGCTGAGATGACTGGAAGAGCTGAGCTGGTCACATGAAAATACGACCTCATTCTCATTTAGGTCAAGACCTCACCTACGAGAGAAGAGTTGGACCTGACATTACCAGGCCATCTGAATCTATGCGTCTTTTTGTGATTTGGTTCCTGGCAACAAACTTTGGCAGATGAGGTGATCACTAACAAATGATCTAAGTGAGACCTGGTCTGTTTCTTAGGATTGTGAAGCCAGCAGGTCTGGAAAGGTCTTCCTTAAAGATGTGTTTCCCAATCCAGTCCTCAGAGATCCCCAGTCAGTCCCCGATTTTGCTCTCTCAAAACATTTTCGCTCCCTCCCAGCTCCTGGTAAGAGCAAAAAATCATGGACTGGCTGTTGGTCACCAGGGACCAGGTCGCAATACATCGCCTTAAAGAACCAAAGTTCTATCCAGAGGATACTGCAGACACCCAGAGATTCAACAAGGTTGCTCAGTGGGCTGTTACACGTTTCACTAGAGATCTCCCTCCTTCTCTTCATTCTTTGGCATTAAGTTTCAAACTTCATTTACATAGCAGTAAACATAACAATAATTGTATGCTTTTCCCCTAAAGTCCCCATAATCAGTGTTTAATATTCCCTTAACTTGTTAACCATAGGAAATGATGTCCTGTTTCCTTCCCACCACAGTTCCAGTGGATGGGTGGCTTTCTGTGCCGGCCTCAGCTGAGGGTGGCTGCTTCAGCCTGCCTTCCGAATGCCTTGTGCCCAGCGGAGTCACTGCTGGCTGCCATAAATCTCATTACTCTTTAATTTGTTTATTCCTGCCTCTGGTCGTTGGTATTACAGTCAAAGTGACCAAATTGCATATGCATGAGGGAAATTTGCATGCACAACACAGGCAACAAAAATCCTCTCTTTAGCAGTGAAAATATGAGAATGGTAATTAATAAACCATGCTCTGGAGCTCTGGCGTGAGTACACAGGTTGAAAGCCCATCACTGCTGATTAAATATGGACCAGGGAACAATTTAAATACAGTCTATTCTAACATAACATCATAATGTGTAAATGTTAAAAATACAGATGTGATTACACACAGCACAAACTGCTGGTGCCCTCTATCTATGAGTACAGTAATTGACCTCAGTTTCTTCAGCAAAATGTCCAGCTTCTTGACTGGCTCCAGGAGGAATTATGCAGCAAAGTCACTCATAAATATGGGTAAATAAAGGTTGTCAAGGGCAACAGAGGAGTAACAGCAGCAGTTACAATAATTTTGGGAATTAACTGGCTAGAGATTTATTTGGGAGAGGCACAAATGGATAACAACTAGTACTTTTAGACTGGAAAAAGCACTTAGTCCTCTCTAGACAGCAGCTGCAAACAGAGTTGTTCAGTTTAAAGACAAAAGCACGGTTGAAAAATGTTGGGGGATTTTTTTGAGAATTGCATGGTAGTGTTTACATCAGAAGACTGCCTGTTTTCTAGGGAGCTGGCTCCCTTTTCAAGTCCATTCCAGCCGCAGTCGGGAGAATGTGGAGGATTTAACATCTGGATCGCTGCATGTGTATGAGAGCCACTCCTGCACCTCAGTCGCGGCCCTGCTTGCTGACTCTTTATGCCAGCCTGGCCGGATCTCTCTCTGGGTGCAGTGGCCAATTCTGCCACATCATCTGCCCCATGGGACGCCCCCCCCCCCAGTTTTTCCCCAGTTACCTTTTCACCTTTGTGTGTTTTATTTTCTTGGCTTTGCCTGCAGCTGGTCCTTCAGTTTCATCTTTTATGGTGATGGGGTGGGGGACTTAACATCTTTCATAAATAAATTACAGTATAACCTGTAGCGATGCTGTTAGTGCGGGTTTGTCTGCTGGAGTTAATGCACTTAGTTAATGCACATATGTGTGTTTTTGTTAGATAGAGAGCACTGAGGTGACTGCCCTAGCCAGGAATCCCCTCTGCCCTGGCCCGTTAACCCAGACACATGCATGCTATGATAAACTGGCCCCCTGATTTATAGCTGCTCCTCTGGGGATTGGTCCAGGATGGTCTCCATCCTTAACAGCTCCCAGACAGCTGGATGCTTTATTCACGCGTGACTGCTGGCGGTGGCGAGAGGTCAACCAGGAATCCACTATGCCATCATCAGCAGATTATTTGCATCTCTACTAATAAAAAAAAGGAAAAATGTGAAAAAAAACCCTAGTTTCCGGGTTCAGTCCCTCTTAAGGAGACAGAGGGAGGGGGATCCTGTCTGATTTGTGGCATATGTTGAGCTCTGTAAACAGTTGCATGACATCTGGAGTCTGTCAAGTGGAAATCTGATAAGAGACAATTTCATCAGTAATGGGCCCCGTGCGATGGACTGTGAGCCTCAATCTGGGCCGGACTCCCCATCGGCAGCCAACATCCTGCACTAACGCTTCTGTTTATTTCCAGTTTTTAAAGATGATTTCCTGTTTATTTGTCATGAATTGGGACATTGGGTATCTACGATGACAGCACTTTGTTTTGAATATATTTTCTGAGTGACATGCACATAGGTTATCTGTGCATGTGTAAAGTGACAGAAACATTTTATTGGAAAGTGATTATTTTTCACCTGACAGCATGCTACTCCAATAGTCCGCCTTCCACGCTAAGCTGGCATTTCCAAAACATAAACCTATGTGTTCTCTGTCCTTTTATGGCCTTTTATGGCCTTTTATGGGGGGGGGGGGGTAGGCTGCCAATCACATGGAGACCTGAGAATATGCACATGCTGCATGTCCGTCCACCCTTAGATGCAGGTTTAACATTTAATGCTGCATTTAAAGAAGGTCTATGAACACAGTATGTAACAACAAACAATATCTATGTCCAAGCACGTAATCTCAAGTCAGTATGCTCTTGTCTGTTTTTCAGCCAAATATTTACCCATAATGCAACCCTACATGGCTGTTGAACATCAGCTGTACTCGTTCAGGTCCCAGCTCAGCCTGCTGCCCAAGATCAAAGGGCAAGATCAAAGGGCATCAGCCAGTGCATAAGGGTCATTAGATTCTGCTCCTTCTGAAATGACCCAGCTTCAGATCAGGGAGGATATCTGTACAGGGTTGCAAAAATGACTAAAATTTAAATTGTGAGGACCGTAGATATTTATATTTATCAAATTACAAATTGAAAGATACTCATAAAACTACAAGCACATTTAATTTATGTGGAAGAATTTAATTTATGTATGAAGAATAGCTTTCATCTTTGAGAGATACACTAAATTTGTTACAAAATTTGTTGTATTGAAATGTAAATCACAAGTGACATTGAAACTAAATGCTAATTACATCTTTCATTACTCAAATCATTTATTCTGCTTTGGCGGAAAGGGCAGAACAAACTGAGAGGAAACTGCTTTAAAGGAGGTCATGAATATCACCATTGAGTGATGTCCTTTCTTTCCACACGTCAATATTTCTGAAAACCCAGAGCCAGGTGGATTTTCTGAGCCGGTTCAGGGGAAGACAAATGGCAGGCGGCGTGCGAAACCGGGGCTTCTTACAGTGTCTTCCGGAATTTACAGAATTTACCAATGGGAAATGCTGGCAGGGACGCTGTTACCAACGGAATCTACTTTATTAATATTTTCCCAGCACGGAAGGCAGAATGAGAGGTGCTTCTTATGAAAAAATGTATAATAAAGTGATGAGAACAAACATATAATTTAAAAAGCAATATGGCAACTTGCATTTTTAGTAAAATACAGACTTCAAGTGTAGGTTTGAGATGGAAACGTCTGGTCCAGCTTAAGGTTTAAACTTCAGAACTGGTTTAAGGTCTAGGCTTCTGGTTTGGTTTAAGGTTTAGACCTCAGGACTGGTTTAAGGTCTAGGCTTCTGGTTTGGTTTAAGGTTTAGACCTCAGGACTGGTTTAAGGTCTAGGCTTCGGGTTTGGTTTAAGGTTTAGACCTCAGGACTGGTTTAAGGTCTAGGCTTCTGGTTTGGCTTAAGGTTTAGACCTCAGTACTGGTTTAAGCTCTAGGCTTCTGGGCTGGCTAAGGTTTATACTTCAGTATTGGTGTAAGGTTAAGTCTTATGGTTTGGTACCAGTAGCATGGAGGATGTTTTTTGTGTGCACAGTAGGCTATGTTTGTACGACAGAGGTGTTCATTTAATAAGAGAAATTAGGGGCTTGTACGTCATCCGTCTCACACAAGGCTGTTCCTTCCTGGTCGTATCTTCAGACGTGTGTGGGGGGTTCAGTGATGATGTCTCGGGGGCAAGGGAATTAATTTCCAGCAACCGCCTCGTCTTTCCTAATTAAACTATTAGGGCCTTGAAGGTCTGAACGGCTTTGAAGAGCACAAGATGGAGGACAGGCTAATTAAGAGGAGACACACAATGTAAGGAGCCTCTGCTTGCCCCCGGTCTGAGTGTGATCTCTCCACCTCCTGACTGGCTCCTTACATAACTGTTTGACACAAGAGCATCACTTTCAGTGCACTCCGGAGACCAGAACAAGGGGCACTGTGGACATCATTCATTCAGTGGTTACTAAAAGGCCAAGCCAGCGTTTCTGGGAGACAGCCAATCAAATGAGAGAAGCTGTCCCAGCCTTCTCCATTGGGGATAACCAGTCATTTCCCCTGTCAGCTCCCCAGTTATTACCAGTAAGCCGTCACTGTTCATTGCTGCAGCTTCAGAGGCCATTCGCAGGCTGTTTGTTTGGTATCATACTGCTCTCTGTTAAATTCTGTCTGAACCGTCTCAGGAAAATCAAATAAATAACTGCAGGCATGGGGGGAAAATAAAATGCACAAAATCTCAACTACCTAAGACAGGTTTAGTTGAAAAAAAATATTATTTACAAGAAAATATCGCAAAAGCTTCCGTCTATAGCATGATGTTTTTTCAGATTCTTACATATTTCGTTTTAAACTCGTGGAAACTTATGGTCTTATGGTTGTAGGAAGATGCCACCAAAACAATACATGTGTATTGTCACCGGGGCCATGTGATGCCAGGGCAGCACGCCCCTCTGTCAGAAAGAGTAACTCTAAAGTCAGAATCTTGCTCCTGGCTTGTATGCACCCGAGCTATTCCATGACATTTGCCTGGGTCACTATCAGCTGCCATCGCTACAGCTGGCCATGGGCCCCTCTGCAGCATCAGAATGTCTTTATTCTCCATGTACAGAAAAGTATAAGGGGTTTATTTTGGTGGTGACACAAGTATAGTATTTAAACATATTGCCAAGATAAAACATACTGAAATACACAGACACACAAAACAATAAATAAAATAGATATTGAGAATAAGATAAAATGCTATTTATAAGTAAACAAATAAATATGTAGTCATATGAATAAGATTTAGATGACAAGATGTAGGTTACAAACAATTTTGTGGTATGTGTAAATCAGCTTATAGAGTTCGGAGCATGAAT
>JAODUD010000040.1:29055134-29070952 GCA_026784285.1 Stomatorhinus walkeri | reverse complement strand
TGGATAAGATGGATAAATCTCAGCCCCACCCCCCATTCACCCCCTTCACAGGATGCAGGATAACAGAAACCGAATCATCAAGCTCACTATTCGACCAGACCACACATTAAAACAGACCACACATTAAAACAGACCACACATTAATGCCCTCAGCTGCTCTTCAGTAAAAGCTCTGAGTAAACATGCGAATAGGTCACTCGCTAATTCCGTTGCAAACTTGCGGTCTGTTGGGCCACCGTGCTCATGATTTATATTCCCTGTGTAATTTCAAGCAGAGTGGGTCAATTCATTGCCATCTCAATGATACACAGAAGTACCTTTTCCTGCAAAGCATGTCACAATAAGCAGCTCTCCAAGGACAGACCACCTGTTAAACAGGGACGCTGTTCAGTGGATTAATTAGGCATGGCGAGACCATTAATTCCGTAGATGCTAATCGGTAGAGGACACTATAAGAGGCCAGCCCCTGATACTCCCTCTCTCTCTCTCTCTCTCTCTCTCTCTCTATCTCTCTCTCATGCCTCACTGGATGCACACACAATATCGCACTGGAGAGCACCCCGACATTTCCGCGGCTGCAGAAATCAGTGGAGCCACAGGATGAGCCTGAGCGTGAGCACACGGTGACCTCTGACCCCCGCCCAGGAGGTGCACACAGCACAGAGAAGCCAGAGAGAGGGACGAGGCCATAGGCAGCACCGGGGCGGCTGCTCCGCAGGTGGCTTAGTCATCTGCTGGATTAGCGGGTGCCATTCTCTGCGGGCAGGTGACCATCAGGCAGGGCAGCTAAATGCCTTCTGAGCTGCTGACTGACTGACTGCTTTTGCTTTTTAAACCCCCCCCCAATATTATTCTACAAGAAATTACTTCCCCCCCGGAAATGTTGTGATACCGTAACACACAGCATCGACTGTGACCGATGTATTCTGCCACATTGTTGCAGCACGAACGATGAACTATAACGACAGAACACGAGGAGGATGCAGGACATGTGACCGTTTGAAAAAAAGCGGGAGCAATAATGCATTATGTGTCTGCTCCTTCTGGTCCAATTAGAGCAGCCTGAACATCTGCGCTGAGGTTACTCAGCCCTACGGCACCAAACCGGACCTCCACCTGAACTGCCAGAGTTGCATCCTTACAGAGATCGGCGGAGGGATTGACCCTGGGGAACCGGATCAGGCAGCAAACAAGCTGGTCAACCAGAGTTGGTAAATTCACCTTCCTCTCAGACGACATTTAACCCAGTTTCCACACTTTAGCTTCCAGCTCTGTTCGTCTTTCTTTCTTTATTATCACGGAAAAGCAAAAATAAAGTATCGCCCGCTGTCAATAACCCTCTTAAATCTACATATTTACAAATAAATGCAGTGCTTTGTGCAGGCCAGTCTGGGACATCAGGTTAGCAGAGAGGGGAGACCTTGGCTGCTCACCATTTGCTAGCATCCTTATTATTCGTGTTAATATAACTGGGTTCTCAGCAAAGAAACAGAAGCGTGTTTGAGAAATACCTTCATTTTTTTCATGACCTTTGTAAGCATAATGGATCGGTTCTTGGCATCAGTAATTTAGAGAAACAGCCCCACAATCTTCGAGATCGGACCTTACATGCTCTCCACAAAGATCCAACGCAAACGATCGCGTTCCAAGACGATGACTGGCACAGCCAGCAATGGGGGTGTGGGGGGGGGGGAGAGAGCTGGAAATGGGTTATTCAGATGTTACCTTCCCGCGTGATCTCGTAATTCACTGAGCAATTTGAAATAATGTATTTCTGCTGTGGCGTGGTCTGACTCATGTATGCATGAATAGGGTAACCCGGGACCGTAGCTATCCGTAATTGGAAATACGTTGCCTTTCATCTTTTTTTGTAGAATCACAGCTCGATCCCATCAATGTTTTATCAGATTTAGTCATGTGGACCTCGTCCTCCATAGGAACAGCACATTAATCTTTAACCGTTACTATTTGGAATGACAGAGCCTCTGTCAGATTCAGCTACAAGGCCTAATATTAAGGGGGGAAAATCTTAAAAGGTTGCTGTTTCATTCAGCAACAAACTACTTACAAAGGAAATCTATAAAAGGGAGTTATGGACAAGCCTGTTATATGTAAACGCCAACAGCTGCTCCGTCTTTCTCTTTAGCTTTAGTGTTTGTGGCATTAAATGATGGTGGCGGTATGTCGCATTGATGAAGGTCAGTCCCTTGGCTGCGCTTCGCTGAAGACTCTAAGGCCACCACACAGATTAGGGACGGAGCCACATGCCGCTTGTATTATTCGGCTTCGCTGTGTTTTGTCCGGCGGTGACAATTTAAGAAAGGCGAGTTATGCAGGTTTTATTATAAAATAGTGACAGTGAGCTTCTTAGAAGCAACTGACTTTTCCATTTAATGGGAAAGGTAGTGAGATCACGGGGGCGAATGTGGGATCCAGTGTAGCTGCAAGATGTCACCTCCATGGCACTGTGTTTAACTGGTAATGCTTTACATTAACTGAACCTTCATGATGCCTTTATAATGCTTTTATAGAACATTCACAAGCAGCATATAAGTATACCTAACATACCTTAACAGTTTTAATATACACTGATAACAACCCTTATATGATAATATCATGGGATAATATGATTGTAACTTGTGAATACATTCAAAGCAAGAAAAATAGAAAACTCAGGTGTTCAGATTTCAGGCTTAATCTATGCTTGTGATTATGAGTTACAACACAGAGTAAACAGCCAAAATCTGAGGGATTTGATAAGATCGCTTGTTACATTTAATTGGGTAAATGTTTAGTTTTTTTTGTACAGGCATGCTGGTTTTGACCATGTTGGTCCAGCTGCCTTATACATATTCCTAAATGGTCAGTTCCCAACATGGACTGACTACCGTGGAAGGTGTTTGTCATTTATCTGAACTGCTTTCTGTGGTGATGATTCTTGAGTGAAACGGCCAACTCCAAACATCTACAGTGGCGTGACTTTCAATCCCAGGAAGGCGTCTGCAGTGTCTGAAGACCAACAATGATTCAGTGAGGCCAGAGGGGACTGGAGTCTGCCTGGGGGATGACATCATCACACACTGGCAACCACATGCTGAAAAAAAAAACACAACGGACTTCAGGAAGTATGAAACAAAACCGACAAATAATTCCAAAATAACCTTCAAGGCATTTCAGCAACATTCCTATTTGTGGTAAATATTAATTTACTGTTTACAAATTTCTTTTTCCAATTAACTGACAATTATGATGAGGTAATCACATATTGTTGCATTTTTAAATTCTTGTTATGTTATCTTCCTTCAGCCAGACACCGAAGACATTTCCATCCGACTTTGTTTGCGTTTCCACCTCATTAAACATTACAGTAACACAAACAGATTGCATAGTATAATTTGCAGAGGAGGACGCCAGAGCAGGATTCCTTGTAGTGTGGTTTGTAGGACTGGTCTATCCCCTCCCAGTACCGCAGCAGTGAGTACTGTTTTTATAATAGCTTTATTAGAGGCTTCAAACTTCAGAAACTGTGGGCACCAAAAACATCTCTTGGTTTAAAGCATTTGACTCACATGACAAGTAGACTTCCCTCAAAAAAAAAAGGCCATCGACATCAATTACAGTTGAGAGTTACCATAAATACCGCATGGCTTCCCCAAAGCCTTAATTTTCACTGGCTGTGAGCTTGCGCTGATGTCACACGCCCTTCAGCTGACTTGTGGGGGCTTGTAGGACAAAGATGTTGGTTGTGGGTGATTGGAGCCAGGAGGGAATAGCTTCAGGGTCGACATGATTATGTTCCATCTCTACGTGAGGCAGCTTCTCCCTGTTTTGGTGGTGTCCCATATTATGCCTGGCCAGAGATTATTAATCTGTCAGATGTGAGCTAGGAAGTAGTGTGCACCACCCAGACCAGGAGAGGGGACTCACAAGGTTCAAGTGTAGGCCACGAGAAGCCCTGGGGGATGCCTCAGATTCCTGTCTCGTTTGCTCACAGAATAAGCGTGAGGACAGAACTCTGTTCTTAAAAACAGTGCTCACACCATCAGCGTGATGGGAGCTTGCGTTGATGAATCAAGCTCAGTTTCCTAAAACCAGCTCCAGGTTTCTATCCAGCTCTGAATAAAATAAGGGAATACTGTTGACTACCTAAATCCTGTGTTCACTATTTCTTTAACCCTCCCCCCCCCCCCAATTTGTTTGGGTTGATGAAAAAAACAGTTTACA
Source organism: Stomatorhinus walkeri (assembly GCA_026784285.1). Taxonomy (NCBI): domain Eukaryota; kingdom Metazoa; phylum Chordata; class Actinopteri; order Osteoglossiformes; family Mormyridae; genus Stomatorhinus; species Stomatorhinus walkeri. Next base: position 29,066,728 of record JAODUD010000040.1, on the reverse strand, counting down.
TAATACAGCTCAGAGGCCACATATCAATATATCTCCAATGCAACCTTTTGCATCCATAATGGATAAATAAACACAGAGAGATGATAACAGACACTGTAGTACCACAGAGTATACGAGAGAGTCTATTAACCATAATACAAAGCACACTGGACAAAGGGCATTTTAGAAGTTCTTCACTGAACTACAGAAAATATTTGTGCATTGGACCATCACAGGATGACTCAGCTAAAAACGCTTTGGTAACGATATCATCATTATTGTTATCCTTAAGTGCTGTTAGGTTGATGTCAACTCTTAGCAGCCATGAAGGTGGCCCTGTCAGAATGTCCTGTTTTTTGAGTCATTAGACTTCCCAGTGGAATATTTATTGTTATGATGACTGAGTTTGTCCATCTTGCTGGTGGCTAAAGTCTTCCTGTCTTACCTCACATTTGTAGAACATTAGTGCAATATGCCTAAAATACTTTCTTATCTGGTCATTTGTCCTTCTAGTGAAATTTCTGGCTTTATTTGACAAATATTCCATTAGTTGGGTTGCCTTGAGTTGCGTGGTCTTTTTAAGAGTCATCAAAGGCATTGATGCTCTTCCTGCTTCTCAGAGTCCAGCTTTCACATCCATAAAGGGTTCTTTGAAACACATCAGACCTTCTGAAAATGTATTTTCTAGCTCCTTCATTGCAGGTCTGATTAGTACCAGTAAGCACTCGTCTTGGCTCCTGGATCCTTTGTTGCTGGCGTGTGTCGTACTGTGCATTCTCTAAATAAAACCTTATAGTTTTTGCTAACTCTAATAACAATACTAAGCTGTTGTATTAAAATGTTACCATGCTTGAAAACAACTTTGACAAAATAATACTCTCAGAGCTTAAGGCACACAGGTTTCCAAAATGAGTTTATTTTGAGAGTTGAATGGAAACATCACTTTTTTTTTCTTCCACCTCAAAGTGCACTCAGATGATCTGTATGTATGAAGGATGCGAAGACATCCTCACATCCTGTGAGGGAACCAAACCAGAGTCGAGTCAATGATTTCATTTTCTGTTTCATGAACCCCACAAAAAGAGAAAACAATGTTAAACCCTGTCAGTGAAATTACAAAGCCCCAAATCGGAGTTCACTGTTGCTGACTTTTTAAGCCAAGGACTGGTGGTTTTGGAGTGTTCCCAAAACCCCACGACTCCTGTAACTTATCAAAACACATGGTGGCGTCATGTGACCCCAGGCGCATGACAGCAGACACTTAACACACTTTCACACAAGTACATTTGTGCACAGAAGAAAGTGCACTCCAACAATTTCCGTGGATTAGAGGATACAAACAGTCTATCCTCCTTTCAGGTGGGAATTTGTTTCCTTCAGGACCGAGTGGACGCGCTGTCTGGAACACGGGCTGACCGTGCTGCGTATTGAGTCATTCTGGGTAGGAGATTCCGCTAACGTAGGAATGAGTCTGCCTGTAATGTTTTGTTTCAAAGTGCTGCTAATGTTCCAGAATTTAAACCTCCAATAATTATGCTGAAAGCACACTGGCGGCCCCAAAAATAAGGAGAGCGTGATAATTACCAAGCTAGCAACTGGCTTCAAGCCAGACAAAATGTGTACAATAATGCTGTTAATGAGCGGCCTAAATTCAGACTTGACTTTACCCAGAAGCTCCCTTTGGAAGGATGATACAGAAATGAAGAGAATGCTGAATCAATAAACATAGCCTGGATCAGGGTCTTGATTGCAGATACATGCACATCATAGAAAAATCAGATTTCACTGCAACATCTGTTTTTTTTTTTTAATCATCGAGAATAACTTACCTGAAGGTTATATTCAACAATGCACACGGTTTAATATATATACATTTCTTTGGCTTCATTTTATCCTTTTCGCTTGTGGTGTAACATCTCTTCATACTGACGTGTGTGAATCCCTTAGCATAAACTCACGCTCATGATTCTAACCCTAAGTCAGGCTTAAATACAGCTAATGATCGTTCACACTGTAGGAGGGGCACCTTTTAATGACGAGAATTTCACATGCGTGTGGCCCCTCCAGAAAGAGCTGGAAATTTGCTCTGGAAAAAAGTGATTTTTTCTCTAAATAAATTATTATAGTTACCAAGTCTCTCTCTATCCACACACAAACACACACACAAACACACACACGCACACACACACACACACTGTTCTCTGTTTTCCTTTGTCATTATCCTTAAGGTTAAAAGACTGTTATTTTGAATTTGACCTAAACGACACCCAGCGAAGCTGACTCAGCAAATATACATTTAAAAAGTTACTAAATGCTCCTTTGTCAACACAACTGGATGAGTTGGGAGCTAAAGATGCTAATAAATCTTTATCCAGCATATCTTTAATAGTTGCTTTCAAGCCACAAACACAAATCAGAAGAGTGAGATGCAAATTAGCCACACAGCAGAACACTACGGTGTTCCTTCTGAACATCGCTTTGTATCCATCCCTCTACGCTTCGTTACTCCCCCAAGGCGAGAAAAAAAAATCCTTAATTTTTTTTTCCTCTTTTAGCTGTTGCCAAAAAGTTAAACGTCTGAAGTGGAAAACAGAAACAAACTATTATCATTATCACAGTAGGCCGACAGTGCAGACCTCCTCAGAAAAATTAAAAGCATCAATTTGGAACCACAGGACATAACTTTTGAAAACCTGGAATCAATCTCCAGGCTTCCATAACACCCCATGGGTGATGTCCTCTCTGCTTTAAAATCAGTCCTTTTTTTACTCCGTCTACACCTGTGGTTGTGCTTCTTGAACACGCTTCTGTACCCACTTCTCTAAATATACATTAATGCACCTCAAGAGGTTCCTTCTTCTCAAGTCCACCGCAAACCCCATATGGTGGTTTCCTGTCCTTTGTTTTAATTTTTATGGTTGGTTATTCTGTATTTTAAATTTTGATTTCTTCACTTTTGCATTTTTTTGCTTTTGGTTTCAGTCATCGTAAGAATGCTATCCTGTACCCTATACACAGGCACACACACGCAGCCCCTTAGGCAGTGCAAACTTGTCAGTAGTCATGACAACACCCCCCCCACCCCCTCTCCACTTATGACTGTGTTCCTCTTGGTGCTGGTGTTAATTATGAAGTATTTGTGGTTTTGAATACTGTTGTGGCCTCACCATTATTTGTTCCTTCAGAAAAATCCTAATAAAAGATCCCAGGATTTTTTTTTTTTTTGAATCCATTAATCAGAGGTCTTAATGTGAATAGAATTAGCCCCTTGGGAAAAAAGGCTTGGCACAGAGCGCTGGGGTTTTATTAAAGGGCTCCAGCATGCCTGGACTGCAAGAAAGGGCCCATTAACATCAAAAGTAGGTCCTCATATGGATTGAATTAGGTCACTCATCTTCATGTTTCATTTTAAAATCTAATAAACTACAACTTGTGATACAGCTATGTGCTCTAGATCTGATGTGCTGTGAATGAAAAACATAACCTGTGTAGCTCATGCTGCACTCACTATGTGCACAACCTACAAGCTGCAATATGGTGCATGCAGTGCATGCTGCATGTATGCAGTGCAACATTTGCTTATGAATTGCACCTCAATGGTGCAATACAGCTCCTCTCCAGCTCTGGCTATTGTAGCCTGCTGGTCAATCTAGGGACATATTGGGGCTCAATTGTTTTTTATTTCCTCACTTTTTGTATGAATGTTCTTTTAAATTTATGACAATCGGAAGCCATTACGATATATACGAATCTATGGTGTAAACAAATGGGCCAGAGGAATGAGCCTTGGGAGACATCGCAGCTTTCTTTATAGCTGCCGGAAAAGTAATCTGCTGTACACGCCTACCGCCATGTTTGTTTGTGCCTCATGTCGGAGGGAGGGTGGGGGGTGTCAGGTATTTAGCGTCTGTTTCATGCTGGAGCACGTGAACGCCAATGGAAACCAAATACAAGACAGGGAGATAAAGAAATAAGAAGTCTCACAGTGAGATCTGTCTGCAAAACAAATAGCACATAAGTTATTTCCCACAGCGATGCTGAATTTGGGGTAAACAGCTGAAAGGCATCAGCGATGTTGTTTTCCATCCCAAGGCACATTTGGTACTTGAGTTGATTAGTTGAGATCAGTTGTGGAGTAAAAAGTGTGTTTCCTGTCAGTGTAACCATTTAATCAATAGGTTGTAATGATTTCGCATTAATTTTGGATTTTCTCACGATAAAAGATGATATAAACGTATTTGAAGGTTCCATTTCAGCGGACATAGGGGATTAGAAGCCCTCAGAGGGACATTTAGCATGCCTTATGGAAGGCTGCAAGCCACTGGCAAAGAAAAAAAAATAGGAAAAAAAACTAAGCTGATCAGTCTTGTGTCTTTATAGAAAGACGTGTTTAATCATGGGTTCTCAGCCAATAAGATCGGCATGGATGGAGGACTGCCAGCCCTCTAATTTGGTTAAGAAGGAATGAAAAACTATTCCTAGAAGGAACTGTGGAGTATGACCCACAGCAGATGGGGAGCAAGGCATGCAGTCAATTAATATTTAGCAATTCAAACATGTAAAAGGTACCTGCTTTTCCACAAGTGTCAGGACTGCTACTGAGATCTGTGTGTGTGTGTGTGTGTGTGTGTGTCTGCGTGGAGCTAAAACCAACAGTGCATTTAAAAGCATGTACAGTCCCGTAACGCTCATGAGCGATAGTGATCATTGAGACTCTGTTTTGCACAAGAGCAGTCAAGGCTGCCCTTCAGAAATCGGTAGAATGGGGGGTAGACATGTGAGCGGCTGCCATCCACATTCTGGGTAGCCTGTTTATTCAGATGCCCCATTTCCTTCTTCTTACAGCTTGCTGCCTGTTTGCCCACCAATAGCTTGTGCCTGAAATGATATGGATCTGGCTCCCATACTGGCGTAAACCTGCGAGTCTACCTGGGCGCCGCTATGACGGCCCCCACAGGATGCACCAGTAGATTGAGCCTAGTCCTGCCTTCTGAGCCAGGAACTCGGAAAACACATGTTGCATCATTAAAACCATTCTGGTGGAAACATATAGGTGGAGCTGCTCAGCACAGAGGAGCATCCTGAAGCGTTTTTCCAAGATTCCAAATGGAGGCCATTCAAAGCCCAACCTACCCCAATTAAACGCCAGCCTTTATAGCACAGTTTGGAAAGATGCATTTTATAGACTCTGTTCACCACCCAGACAGAACCGCAGATTAATACGCAGCCACGCAGGAAGAGGGATAATGCTTCTTGTTTAGGCATTTTTCATTTAATCTTTTGATTGCGTTGAGATGACTGGAGTCTCCATTGATGCTCGTCGCCGTTTTCTCTGACCTTTGCGAAGTAAAATAAAACACACTCCTTTCTTAGACCGTGTCCTTGACCAAACCCCTGTTACACGCAGCAAGCATCTTTGTAGTTTATTGCCGCTGCAGGGCTGTCGACAGCGTAACTGCACAGTGTACACATCAGACGATCAATTTGCTTTTTATACTTTAACATGCATTTTAAGAAGGCCTCGTTAATCACTTTATGGTGAATATTGCAGGCATTTTATTAGCAGTGTATTTCCCATTGCCGAGAGTGTGGGGATTTCTGCCTGCCCCCCATCCAAGGCCATTAAAGGAGATGGGGCCATTTTTTATTTTTTCATGGCCACCCAGCGTTCGAGGGCCCGCTGCGAGTGCCTCGCCACAAATTAATTTGGATGCCGCGTTTTCCACGCATAGCGGCGGTAAACAATGCGATCAGCAGCAGCCTTTCACATTTTACAGGACTAACCACTTGCCGAGTCCCAGCCTTTTGGCTGCATGCTTAATAATAACTATACCACTATTTTGGACTCGTCAGTTTTGAAACGGTGGTTTTGGAATAGCAATTTAAAAGCCTTCCGTCTGGTTCGAGGTAAACTAGCCAGCGGCGGCCTGACTTGAAATTAGCAGACACCCAAGTTCACCCAGAGCTGGAGGCTTTTCCAAGTACATCGGCTCTATCAAATTTTACTTCGGTTCACATAGGAAAAACAAATCTACAGCACTGGCCTATCAACTTGCAATTTGTTATTTTTCTCATTTGGGCTTTCAACATTCGGTTCAAATTTACAGAAAAAAAAGACCTCAGAAACCAAAGTCACACAATCTCCAAAAAAGCTGCAAAGCTGTTTCAAATTAGACTCAGCAACTTTTTACACACATTAGCAACAAGAACAAGCTGTCCTCCTGTAAACTGGCCCTGCTTTGTTCTCCATGGTGGAAAATCTCACTTTAACTGCTCTCAAATGCTACTGCACCAGCTGCTGCCCTGGCATGCGATTAAACACGCTCTCAAATCTCTTTCTTTCCCCCCCATTTTAAAACACAAATAACACAAGTGCCAAAAGCCACAAAATCCTTTCTGGAAAATTCCTTACACTTCTTCCACAGGGTTCCTGAAAACCTGCAAGAAATCATATCTCAATTCGAATTGGAAACACACGCTTCATGAAATTGTTTCAGTCCTCCAAGTTTTTTTTTTTTGCTATTGGGAAATGAACCTATCATGGGACTACAGGCCAAATTCGAATAGGATCGGACCGGAAGTACTGGCCATTACGACATATTATGACGACAGACTGTATCTGGTCGATAATCACCATGGTGAAAAAATAGCCCAGTCTATTTCAAGGAAAGGTATGCCAACATTTTGTTCTGGAGTCTGTGATTTACAGCCAGTCTCTATTCTTTTCAATGAAGTCCAGTCAGGAATTGTTTTAATACAGATTAAACCAATTATATACTGAATAACAGTGGAAAAAAGGACATTTCCAGGACAAAAGAGTTGATTGAAAAGGTTTGTGTTATTTGGTACAGGAAAGAAATATGTGCTAAATAAATCACAAGATATTGAGATTTTATAATGCCATGGCAAATGTGATAGTATTATGACTAGACAACTGAAGTATATTTTCCTTGCGGTGTATGTTTGGAGCATGATGTCAGTTTTTAAAATTCTGCAGGCACAGCTGACAATTTCTGCAAGGTAAACACAAATTAGCGTACTATTTATCAACTGTAGTGTGGTAATGCACTCACAAAAGGAATATCAGCATGAAACGTGATGGGTTGCCTGGTGTTTTCCTGATGTTATTGTAGATTAATCTTAAATGTACTTTTTGTGAGGAGACGGGGGGATTTATTCAAAGGAAAAAGAAAGTTTTCAAGACAAACACCAATATGATGAAAGGGAAAAAAGAAATGCAAAAGTCTTTCTTATGAACCAGGTCTCTCTGTGTCTTTCTCTTAATCCCAGCTGGCTCATTGTAACAGCTTTTACCATCCGAATGCAATTAATTAAGAGAAATCAGTAGGTTGTAAGGGCTAAGACTGTATAATATATGAGAACGTTCCTTCAGCTGGTTCTTGTGTGATTACCTGTGCGTGTGCTCATGGAGCAGCAGGTGAAATTAAGCCATTTGCTTTGTCTAGCTATAGAACCAACTAAAACGAAATCACTGATAGTCAGGGAACTGTACTGTTTGCACATTTTATGTGATTCATATAAGATTTCTCTCACCTAAAACTGTTGCTTTTGGTTTGAGTCAGTGAAGCAAATTTGTTTTTTAAGGCACATATATTTAAATCTCTTGGTATTTTTTAGAACAATAACTGAAAAATTAAACTTAGAACGTATGCATGTATATATGTATGTATGACCATTATATTACATACACCTGCTTGTTAATGCAAACAAGCTACTCCTCAAAACCCTGATTTATGCGGCTGCTACAGACTAAATGCAACACACAGAAGAAATCGGGAGCTGTTCAGCTAAGCAATATGCCTGATCTATGCTATTCTGAACACGGTGTGATCTCCTACACGGTGGTTCTGTTCGTCTCAGAAAGAACCACCCTCGTAATATTTTTATGCATGTCAATTTGAATCTGCAGACTAAGCTTATATTCTATAGTCATGTGCACAAAGCTGATCTCTAATCTTACCACACATCCATATAACCCAAGATCCACTCAGCAACCTTCCTCGATCCTTGTCCTGACCGCCAGCAGTTGAGATGCACTCTGGTATCATGAAAAGAGCACTGGTATTGCCTGTAGCTGCATTTGGTTTTATTCTGCGGTGGCTCTAGACAATAAAGGCTGCAGTGCCCGATTTGGCTGATTCATTAGACAGGCACAGCCTCTGTTCATTTCCACATCGAAGGATCCCTTGGTTTCAGGGCACCCCTGGCTCAGTCTGCATGACTCAGTTAACTTCTGGAATCAAAGAGAACTACTGGCATATAGACCCTGGTCCATCTCTGCCACGCCACCCCCATAATATCAGTTCGCCAAGAGTCCAACCAGAATATCAATTCGAACAACTGCAGTAAGGATCCGATAACCCTTGAATCCTTAAATCCTTTCCCATTCCATTAGCCAAAGGACTGTGACCTTCTTCCCTGGACCTCTCCCGGTCAAGGTCAAGTAAATCCACTGTTTCAGTCTGAGTCTGAGACCATGTACCAGTACACTAAGGGGAACTTCTCCCTGGGGGTTACCAGGCCATTTATGTCTTTGACTGCTCCAGGATTTTTCCTTGTTGAATACAAGGATGAAGGTCTGTGGTCCTGCAAAGATGGCTGGGGTCTTAATAATATAATTCATTTTGATATCCTCCAAATCCCCACTGTTTAGAAATGAGTCAGAACAGTTAATACCCTCACAAAGTTAAACCTTTATAGTGCTTATGACCTTACCAGGAAAACAATGGAGAACAGCATTTATCACCATTAGGGAACAGTATAAGAGTCAGGTCATGCCATATGGGCTTCCTAATTCATCTTCATTATTTTTATGAATGAGATCTCGCAAGACATGATAGATATATCTCTAATTATGTATATTGACACTCTACTTATTTATTACCTCAATAGCTACCCACAGGGATCACATTAGACAAGTTCTGCAAAGACTCAATATGTAAGGTAAGGCTCAAAAGTGTGAGTTTCACAAAACCACCATCTTCTTTCTGCGATATATTTTAGACCTGGGGGTCAAAATGGATCATAATAAGGTCATTTATTATTATATAATAATGTCAAGGAGCTGTAGTGCATCTTAGGCTTTGCAAATGTGTACCGAAGATTCATTGGAATTTCACTACAGTCACTACCCCATTGACCTCCCTTGCTTGCAGGGCTGCTAAAAAGTTCCTGTGGGACTTGGAATGGCAACTCAAGACTCCTTTCACTTTTGTGGTTGTGTTTAAGCAACTTGACTTGACTCTTTGAATTTTGTCAAGGAGGTGGATACCTCAGAGGTGAATGCAAGTGCCATTTTGTGCCAACATTATGGCTCATCCTCTAAACTCCTCCCGTATACATTCTATTTTCAGAAGCAGATATTTCCTTGCAGACACAAATTGTGATACGGGGAACTGCTGACTATGAGATTGGCACCTAAAGATCAGAAGCACTGACTTGAATGGCTAGCTAATATTCTTCACTAACAAAATCTGTAATATCAAAGAAACGTAAAGAGACCAAAACCTTGCCTGGCCTGGTGGACCCTGTTCTTCACTTGTATTTCCTGGGATACAAGCTACACCATGGCAGACACCCTTCCCCGTCAATCTGCAGCATCTCGATATCCTGCCGACCCGGAAACCAAACCTCCTCTTCAAGTGTGGTGGGTCCCGTTTGATGAGTACCAGGCACCCATGCTACAGAGCTTGAAATTCTGGTGGCTGTATTTCTCAACTGTGTTCAGTCCGAGACTCCATATACTTTATCAACGGGGATACTTGAGCCCCCCATTTATCCCTCCAGTACCATGATCACATACTGCAACAGATTTTATCACAGATGTTTCTCTCTCGGACTGACTTACATCTGTCCTGGTAGCTGTGGATAAGTTCTTAAATGTAACATTTAATGCCATCCTCAGTTCTGCTGAATGCAGCGGAATTAGCTGAGTATGTGTTTGCGTTTTACTTTAGGTTTTTATGCTTTTGGGATTCCATTATACATCCTCTCAGACCAAGGCTGCAAATCTCGAGAATGGAAAGTATTCTGGTCCTGTGGAGTGTTGGCTCCCGCCCAGGGTTGGTTCCCATCTGCGCCTGTTGTTCCCGGGATAGGCTCCGGGCCCCCGCACAACCCCTGTGGAGATTAAGTGGTCACAATAATGGATGGATGGATGGAAAGCATTCTGTACCTGTTTGAGAGTTAGTATTAGCCTGTCTCCTGGGTATAATTGGGGTTTATTTGGGGCAGAATTTCTCCTTATGTCAAATGGGCTGGAACCCCCTTTATTTCCATGGAAGATGGAGAGTGGTGATGTTCCAGCCTTTGAACAGTGGTTTCATCTAATGGCCAGAACCATTGTCCTATTCCTCTGATGCCCTTAATGTTCCGTGTTTGTCCACTTGCGACATGTAGCCCTAACGCCCCTCAAAGCGTAGCTCCAGGACAAAGTGTATTAGTCCATTCGGGACCATCCAGCATATTTTCCCGGTGACCTCTTGCTTACAGTTGACCCCCCATTGCTAGATTGGCAGTAGCCATGTCTCCCAGTTAAAAGTCCCATGAAGCCACCCTCCACCCCTGCTGATCCTCCCTTCCTCTAGGGTGGAGTATATTTAGTCCAGACCCAATCTTGCTCCAGGTGTCACAGGGGTCAGCTGCAGTTCCTGGTGGACTGAGAGGACTATGGCCCTGAAAAGCAATAATAGGACACTTCCAGTGTCATTCCAGACACCTCCATCACCGCGGATTCTCTAGCACGCTCACACCAATTTACCTGCTCCTTTCCAGCAAGTGTGCCTGCTGGGAATGGAAGTGAATTACTGTCGCACCCATATCAAGCAGAATGTCCATTCATCTACGCGCGGTCTGTCCCTGCCCTACCTATACTAGACACACTTGTACCTCATCAGTTTTAATTTTAATCTTGTGAGCTGGATTTGGTGATTTTGCTGTGTGGCTCTAATCAGCTACTGTACGTGACCTTCTGACTGCGTTTCGGAAAATAGATTTTATTCAAGATTTGGATTCTGTTTCCTCTCCTTCTACCGATATCCATCCTATGACCTACAGCCTGTTTTTCACCACAACATTTGGAAATAGTATTCTGGAAATTATGCCTAGCTAACTAACACTATTTCACTTGGATCCTCTCCCATACGATCATTACACGTTGCAGTTTTTAAGGTTCACACTAATGGGATTATGGGGAAAAAAAGCACATGGAAGTTCTGTGGTTGAAAACAGCTTATTAATGGGAAAGGTGAAAGGAGAATGTCCATACTTATTAAACGTAACAGGGAAGCTGCATGCGCAGAAATCAGCTCTGAACAGTCTGCAGAAAGGCTTCTCTGAACACACATGGCCTACCCTTGAAGAGGTTCTGGGACTAAAGTGGATCCCATATTTAAAATATATACCTCTTTATGAAATGATTCAGATAATGGGGCAGCACAGTGTGTGAATGGTATGTGAGTGTGCCCTGTGATGGGTTGGCACCCCATCCTGGGTTGTTCCCCGCCTTGTGCCCTGTGATGGGTTGGCACCCCATCCTGGGTTGTTCCCCGCCTTGTGCCCTGTGATGGGTTGGCACCCCATCCTGGGTTGTTCCC
>JAODUD010000040.1:29023476-29035809 GCA_026784285.1 Stomatorhinus walkeri | reverse complement strand
GTGGAGTGTCATGGTGTAGAGTGTATGGAGTTTGTGTGGAGTGTCATGGTGTAGAGTGCATGGAGCTTGTGTAGAGTGTTATGGTGTAGAGTGCATGGAGCTTGTGTGGAGTGTCATGGTGTAGAGTGCATGGAGCTTGTGTGGAGTGTCATGGTGTAGTTTGCATGTTCAGCTGGGGTGATGGACACTCACCTCTTCAACCTTCCTGAGCTGTTTATCTTCTCCTGATCTGATGATGTGCATCGAGCAGCCTGCTCCTTGTCGACTGTGTAAACAGGAGGTTGTGAATGACTGTCCACCACTGCAGGGTCATAAGATATCACCCTGCTCTTCCTTGTTATGGCCCTACCACACTTGGGTGAAACCTAATAGATAGAATGTATTGCTGTTTGGTTTTGCTGCCATGCAGTTCACGTTGAGGGGTGGCATGTTGATTTAGCAGCATAGTCTTACATGTTCAAGGGGTTTAAATAGCTCGTTTGCACCCGGTCCTGGTGTTTGTATAAATTTAGTCTAATAGTCCTCAAATACACGTGATGAGTTAAGTGGTGCCTCTACACTGTTCTGTGTGTCCCCTCTGAGGGCTTGATGTGCCGTCTGGGGTCTCCCTGATTTCTCAGGTCATTATTATCTCGTACTGGCTAAGTGCTTATGGATGGACTTTGGTTTTACTGACTCATTCAGTCAGATTATTTCATTATCTCACATTTAATTAGCGTGCCTCTGTACTACATTTACTGTCTCGTTTACCTAAGAAAGTGAAGCTTCAGGTGGCAAGCACAAGGCCCCTTTGATAAGTCTGAGGGACGAGAGGCTTCAGGAGTTCATTAACTGGTAAAATAAGCCAGGTACACAGGCCGTGCCGCGAGGAAGCAAGGAAAGCGAAGGGAGGCCTCGGGCGCGGCGAGGAGCGCCACACAAAGATGCCTTTGATAAATGGAGCGGGGCTTTGGCTATATTATTCTTTCTTCAGCCTCATTTGTGTTCATTTCGCTCGGGGTTGTTTGTGTATGTTCCGATTCGGTCAAATTGCCCACAGGTGGCCAAGGTTTATTGCCCAGATTTTGTTGGCTTTGCTAATTAAGATGGTTGAAAAATGAGCTGAGTCTGGGCCAGATGGAACGAGAGCAGATTAAAGGGGGAAGTGTGTGTGGTCTGCGCCCCTAATTTCTCCACATTCGAGGCAGCCGGGATCCGGCTGAAATCCTGTGGTTTAGGTTTGGGTAGGTTGTGGGAGGGGATGGGGGGGGGGGGGGGTCTCTTTCTTTTCCCCAGACTAGACTGAGCAGCAAGTCGCAGGGTCTACAGGGGCTGCACGATTCACCAGCGGACGGACAACACGGCTCCAGAGTTCGGAGCTGTTCCAGAAATCTTAATGAGCTCTTCAATGGGAGGGGCAGCGATCCGCGTCGGAAACAATGCCACTACATATGTAAGCAAACAGCCACCTTCCCCCCGTCCCATATCTAATCCACATGGAAAAACCAACAGAACGTCTATTAGGCATCTGGTTGCGATTTCCCTGTTAGGACAGAACGAGAGCACATGCTGCAGCCTTTGAAGTGAGCCTCAACAAAGACATGGCTGATGAAACGAGATTTTCTGGGGGAAAAAAAAGAAGAAGAAGCAAACAGAGGACTGCCAATGTGTCATTTCCATAAAGTGTGATTAGGGCTCCGCAAGTGTTCCCCATTTATTTCCACTGCTCTTCTGCAATATCTCATTTTACCTTATAATGGGAAAGTGCCAGATATTCTGCATGTACAATCTCATTGCGCTTTAGCTGTGAAACTCTTTCTCCAGATCCGCACTGGAATTCTGGGAGCAAACTGGAGCTTAAGTCGCATAGTGACTTGTTATGGTTAATCGTTTCATTCACCAGATTTTTTTCTCCTCTTACTCATCCGGGGTCCCACATCATATAAAAACAAATTTCTGTTGATAATTTTTCAAGGATTTCAGAGAATTGTTTCAGAGAAACCTTTTGTAGTGGAAATTAATATGAAAAATGTAAATGCATAACAGCAAAACTGAATTTGGTGAATTGTTTCTGTAAATTTATGTCTATTTTTTTTTTTTGTATTCTTATTTTTTACTTATTGTTGGCAATTGTAAGTGTAAATATAAAGAAATATAAGTAAATACAAGTAATGCAGTATTCTGTCATACTCAAAGCATGTGTGCTCTGAGCACATAACACACAAGCATGCAACACAATACTGTGCCGCAAACAAGATTGATGGTATTTTTTTCATGGTGCCATAAGTGTTCTTCGTGACAGTATTCTTAAGTGCAACCAATCAATTGTCTTTGCTCCCCCTTCCTGTCATGTGTGTGGTCTGCATGGTCATAATCAGGACCATTTGGACCTGCCGTTTGATCTCCTGATCAGTCCATTGGGAGATATCTGCATGGCGTGGGGTGCCTCCTCCGTCAGTGCCATTGCATTCCTGCTGGACTGTGGGGGATGAACCCAAGGCCTCTCATCAGATGTAGAGCGGCCTTGCCTGGCCCAGTCGCAAATGATCCAGACTGGCTGCCCCTGCATGACCGAAAGAGAAACATGCCCTGTGCAGAGGAACCACTGGTTAGAGTTGGGGTGATGTAGAGGGTTGCTGTTGACTGTGATGTGTCAGAGAATAGAGTGTTGATTCGGAGTGTTAGAGAATACAGTGTTGTTAGAGAATGATACAGAGTACAGTGTTGTTAAAAGGAGTTCTTGCAGCAGACTGGTTCTGGAGCCGTGGTAGGGATGCCAAGCAGGGATGGATAACGACAGACAACTGCTCGTTTTCCTGTACAGCTCATTGTTTTTGTTTCAGTTCAAGCACAAGGAACACCTCTCTGGCTTTCTCTGATTTGTTTTCTGGTCATTGTAGGCAAATGTCGTCCTTGAATAACCTATTAACCAAATGAGAAAGGAGCATCTCGGCAACATTTGAAATGTCTGTTTGGCTCTGTCTGCAGGTGAAATCTGCTGCAGGATGGTTTCAGTTTGAAATCATTGTGAAAATGTGATACACTTTGTCAGGCCGATCTGCTGACTCACAGGGATTTCGCATCCTGGATGTGGCGAAAGGTGACGATGGAGCCAAACACAGAGATTGATTAGGAAGGGGTGTGACAGGCCCTTGTGTTGATGATAACAGGGCAGTATGAATTCTATTTATCCATGGACATGCAATAGGAATCTCAAAATGGCATGTGCTGACAGCAAAGGATGCACTTCCTGAAGAGACAATTCTTTCAAGTTGCAACTAATCACATTTCCACTGAATTATGGTTGATATCACCCTGTGATGAATTATATAAACCTTACCTCCTTTTTGTTTGGAATTTCCCATTGGGATACCACAAAAATATCAAGATTATAAGCTAGCTACTTAAATATATTAAGTGGATTGTATAATGTGCACCACATATACAGTTATTACTCCAAATTGACTGTGATATTTATTTTAACTTTACATACTATATCATACAATATGCAATATTACATACAATATACAAGTATAAAAAACACATGTACACTGCAGTAGCATTAAATAATTTATTGCCTGTGTATTAACATTGTACCCTTTATTTTGCATTTAAAGGTTAATATTCTTCATTCAAATAAATGAAAGTGAAACGTTAAGGAAGCTGCTACTCTGCATGGTGTAAAGAAGCTTTTCAAACTATTTGTTTTGTGTCGTCAGGTGGGTCTCCTAGTTTGCTTGCCCCAGTGCGAACTTTATTAACTTTATAAATATTACTAACTCGTGTGAAAAAAAAAAATCATCTATATTCTTTAATCCAGTTACTCAGGGAAGAGTGAAGAAAGTCAGATTTCTTCCTTAAATAACATCCCCAGTGCAGTCTAAAGTAAGTCAGGCTTTGGTTAAAATAACAAGTCCTTATTTTTTGTTTAAAAACACCTGTGATTTGTTTAGACGCTAAATTCGAAAAGGATCATATTTGAATAGCAAATATGTGTTGTTGGTTGTATATACGACATACAAAACAGACAAATGGCCTTTGGTTGCATCCAAAATAATGAAATTAGAAGCAGCTATGATCAATGAAGAATGTAGCTATTTGTGAAGGAAATGAAGCTGAATTGCAATGAAATGCAAAATGTCTCTAGAAGACAAGACCCGACGGAGCATAAGAACATGATGCAGGGGAGCGAGGTCAGCAAATGGGCATGTCGCTCATTGTCTCTGACGCAGAGGGCACTAGGACAATCACGTAGCTCTGTGTTTGTTACCCGCTAGCATTCCAGCAATATTTTTCTTAGTATTATGAGAAGGCTTTCACATCACATCATGATGCCAGTTCAAAGCAACTAAAGGAAAGTATAATGTTAATGGCAGAATGAACAAATGAATACATTGTCATGTCTGAAGCCTCAGATGTATTTGAAAGACGCAGCTCATTGTGCAACAATTTATTGATAAATTAGAGTATCGGACACTATTATGCTTATGTCCCCTGCAATGGACCACTTAATTGGGTTATTAATATCTTAATAATCCTTCCCAGCAATGGCTTTAATAGCTAAACATTTTGATCTAAATGAACAGATATATATTTTGCTGTCTGTGTAAAGAACACATTCATTTTTTTTTGTGCTAAACACTGACCTTACCTGGTGACTCTGCCTTGGTGTTGGACTCAAGCACCATTGACCCAGACTTAGCCGCAAACCCAAGTGACTTATAGTCAAGCTCAGTGACTAAGGCTCCCCCTGAGCCCTGAGCAAAATGAATGGTTTTTCTGCTGATTTGTGAAGTGCACATATTGTGGGAAGATTGTTGAAGGAGACCTCTGTTTGTGTCTAATGATGGGCATATAAGAAAAATACAGCAAAGAAAAAAATTCTGCCATAGACCTGCTATAGAAAGATTAATAGTCTTCAAACGCTGTGATATTTTAGTCCAGCAGACCTAAGCTCTTCAACAGGGAGTGTATTTCTGCTATTCACTTCTGTTAATGTACTATGTGTATTTTTATTTAAAGAGTTTAAAGCTCATGTGAAGCCAAAAAAAATGTATAATTATGCTTAAAGATGCCAACATCAATAGACACTAATTATTAAATATGTAGCATGATGCACAATCTGTAGATATTTTACTACTTCAAGGCACCTCTATAGAAAATCTTTCATTCATAGTAATTTCAGATAAATTTTTTTCTCTCTGAATAAACTTTGTTCATATGCATCTACCCAAGAAGCCATGAAAGCATGAACTTAGAACTAAAGTATTTCTGGAAATGACCCAACATCCTTCTGTTTATTCCTTAAATAAAGTCCTTATATTTATTCAATAAAATGCCTAGCGGTATGGAAAAAGAAATAATAATAAGTATTATTATTATTATTGTTATTATTATTATTTCTGTTCCAGATATTTGATGAATGTTTACCATCCATAATAATAAGCATATAAGGTGGTTAGGATGAAATGCTTGTCATGAATTTGGATCACTGTGTGGAATTTCTGCTTGCTTACAGTGGCCACAGTTTAGCATGCAAGACGGCAGTGAAGCCATTAGTGCTGCGGAATGGGGATCTCTGCTACTGTTTTACATGCTTCAGAAAACAAATCAAAACATTTCCCCGCAGTGCACACAGGGGGAAAAAAAGTGACAGTTTTTGGCTCAATAATTCAGTAATGTGCACTTCATTAATTGGCAAGCTGAGAGCGTCGGCATGTCGGGATATTCTTTGCTAATATAGAATAGTGCAGCAGCGTCGTGCATACAATGTGATGCAATTATAATGGAAGTGAAAAGCGTTTGTAAAATGTGATGTGCTGACAGCCATAGTGCAATTGTGGACAAAATGTGTGAAAATTGCTTATGTGAGCCTTTGGGGTGGCTTGTGCACCAACATCCCTTTGTGACTTAAAGAAAACACGGTGCAAATTGTGGCAATTAACCATGTTAATTAATCTGAGCCAGCGCAATCTATGATAAATCCTTCAAAGGTTCCAGTCGGTGCTACAGGGTCCTGGGTTGTCAAGTCAGCTGGGGGGGGGGGGTGGTGGTGCGGGGCAGTAGGGGTGAGTTGTGGGTGTGTAAGAGGCCGTTCAAAAAGAGGAGCATGAGGGGTTGAGTCACTAAAAAGAGCCTGTCGCTCTTAATGCACAAATGGGTCATCGAGAAGTGAGAGACTGCTTACCGGGGAAGGATTTCCATAAATCCCTAAGATAGAACTGGAAAGGGGCCTCACACTGAGGTGCCAGGGGCTTAGGGCAGAAATACACGCTTTCGTGAGAAAGAAGAAAAAAAAGTTGTTTCCTGTGATTCCTTGCCAGCTAGGAAATTGTAACACCTGCTTTTGTCTATCCCCCAGAAGCGGGGGCAGTTGTTACTAGGACCAGAGGGAGTTGTTAGTGACCTGCATTTGACATATGTGACTTGGACCGCAGACAGAGAAAGGGGTTTCTAAATCCATACATCTGCTCTTCCAACCTTTGCTACTGGAGGTGAAAATGGCGCACCTCAAAAGGGGGGGGGCACTAAAAAAGGTGGAAAGGTGGTCACGGTCTACCTTCTGAAGAGTAGCCCAGCAAGACAGACGGCTTCCCTATCAGTATGTGTGTTCTGGTCCAAAAACCTTAAACAGGTGGTTTAGGTGAATTAAAGCCATCTTGCAACTATCCAGTTGAGGGCATCTGAGTGGGGTATCTGGCTCTCGAGGAGAGCAGTTTTACACTTGCAAATAAAAACAATGGTGGGGGGGTGGGAGGATTAGGAGGAAGGGGTGACATGAGCATCTAGATATTTGCAAACTGTCACTTTGAAAAAAAGAGAGGCAGCTTTAAGAAGCTTATGTTATTATAATGTATAAACAAGATAAGGCTGGGAAGTTCAGTTGCGGTATTTGGTCTAATGGGACGTCTTTCACGCTCAGCTCCGCTTACACTGGCCTTCTCCAAACATGAAAGAAAAACCTTCAAAAAGTAGCAAGTTATATATATATAGAATAGATATTTATGCCTTGTTAATCTACTCAAGCCTATGCTGCTAAACCAAAAATGCCCTCTCTATCGATGTTTCTTGGATAGCAGAAGATGTTTTCTGAAATGTAATTTATTATACATGTGAGCAAAGCTGAGCAGTGGTTGTTTTGGCCGTGTTTCCCTCCACACCAGCTACCCATCTGCTTTCCACCTCCAGCACAGAAACTCCCCCCAGGGCATGTGTTCTGACCCTTGACCCTGCCACATAAGGTTGGCTGCTTGGTCAGTTTTTTTACTTCCCACCACACCCGGGGTCACCTCCTCCCCCATGACTTGTATCCATCCTTCTGTCTGTTAGATGAACTTGTACAATCTATTATTTGCTTCCTTTTTACTACTCTTGCATCAGATTTCTTTTAACAAACATTACGTCGGATTTTCCAATTTATAAAAACTGAGACTGAAATAATAATTTTCGATAAATAAATGCTGCTGTATTTTCTCTTGGCGCATTTATTTTACTCTGTAGAGTTAAATTAACATATAAAGTGTAATTCAAATTATATATTATTCATTTTATGGCATAATAACCATAATATATTTAAAGGTAATGCGTGCACTCTTTGAACGTATCAATTAAATGTCGCTGGTGACGGGATCATAAAATGTCTTTTTAAAAATGCAAATGACACAAGAAATTAGTTGCTCACAATTATTAGGATATGAGTGATGCAATTGGTGTGAATGGATAGAGACAGGGAATGCATTGTTCCAAGGTTATTTTTCTCATTAAACCCAATTTAGCAGACGTACTTGTTGTGTCCCCGTGATTAATCTAGAATGTGCACAAAATTATCATCCGCAGCATTCGTCACATGAACCGACTTCCTCAAAACAGGCTGATGCACTAAAAATCCAGGCTTTCCAAAACATAGAGCGGTGGTGTTTATCCCTTTAAGAACTGCACACTCCACCACGTTACTTTGATTGACAATTGAGAATTGTCACTCTCCTGTAGCCCGACTTCTCGTTCTTCATTCCAATCTCAACACAGCAACCCATTCCATTGGTTGGCGCCCGCGTAGCTCAACGTAATCGACGTCTTCAACTCCAGAGCAGTAATCCTATTGGTCATTCCTGCTCACTGCGTCATTCACCCACGTGGCGAGATTGCTTCCATTGGATGTTCTCAGTTTTCGGGGCGGATCTTCGCATGGTTAGCTCTGAGAGTGTGAAACCGCGTGTGAAAGTGACCAGTGGAGGAGAGTAGGGTAAAGAGCGGTGTTGCTATTCCTATTATAGAGATTATTATTATCACCAATACTACTGTTTTTTCATTGCATGATTTTATTGGTATGATATTCTGTTGGACACGTACCGCTGAGTACTTTTTGGTCGCATAGGGTGTTTTATACATGTCAAACATTGCCCCGAGCTGATCGTTAATTGGGGGCACAGTCGCAATTAACTTTTGATGATTCAATTGCGTGCGATTCTGGATGGGTTTTGGACTTCTGTCGGAATAGTTTTTGTTTGTTTTTGTCGTGCGCTCCTTCGCTAGGCTTCTTTTGCTGGATATTGCTATCCGGAGCCAACATCATCACATTGACAGAAAATACATTTCAGTGGAGTTTTCTCTTTTTTACATTTCTCTGTTTTTGGTTGTTCGTCTGGTGATATAATTTTTCTCCCCATCGTTTGATTGTATTTCTGTCTCTTCGGTGGAATACCAAAAGCAATCGAGAAATAGCTCGCAGTTGGATCCGAGTTAGGTAATTACAGAGCAGCGGCGGTGGAAGCGCCTGTTTTTGTTGTGGGGAGACACCGAGCACGGGAGAACGACGGGGGGTCGGCCATCGGTGCTTCTTTTGCGGCCCCTTTTCATCGGGGACGGTCCAGGATGAATTTATCCTAATCTCGAGTTTTCCTTTCGGCGATTCCGAGTTCTTCCTGAAACGAGCTTAAAACGTGAACAAGCGAGACTTTCAGATTCCCGGAGGAGCTTCAACGATGTTTCCCCAAAGCAGGCACCCGGTGAGTCAGTCGATATCCGGATAAAGAACAACTTTTCTCTTTTATAGTTTAACGACGGTGTGTTGCGTGGGTTGTTAGTAATGCCGACCGATGCATTGGGAGTACAAGCCGCTTTGCCCGCGACACCGTGCCGCATGGTCGGCTACGCGCGATCGCCGCGGTCCTTTGATCGGCGCTACTTAGTGGCTCCCTTGTTTCAAGCATCCCCTTTGTTTCTCATTAGATGACCTAAAGTAACACGGCCAGTCGTGCTGTAGCGCCCCTTCGCATGTACTGTTGTCGGAGGCCACATCCCAGAAGAGTTGCACTACAGTTTGCCCGATGTTTTTATGACTGTTGTTAATAATCATTATGGCAGATCTGGCTTTTGGGGGTCTGGGGGAGGGGGGAAACGGGTCCCCGATGTCACATCTGCGTTTCACGGCTTATTCAAAAACACACGTTTTTTTAGTATAAGAAAGGGATGTTGTTTCGGATTTTAAAAATAACCTCTTTCTTTTACAGACCCCGCATCAGGCTCCTGGGCAACCGTTTAAGTTCACAATCCCGGAGTCCTTGGATCGGATAAAGGAGGAATTTCAGTTTCTACAGGCCCAGTATCACAGGTTTGTGCGACATCTGATTAACATGAGAAGAGCTGAAAGGTCCCCCCCATGTAGGTTCTTTGTGTCCAGTCTGCGGTAGGTAAAGCTGCGGTATGGCTTCCGAGCCAGACGGTGGCGTCTAAATCACTTTAAATAATCTCTGTCCCCCTCCCGTCCAAATATGCCATGCGACTGTCTGTAAGCGCTGTGTAAATATACTCTATACTACAGCATTTTTGGATTGCATATTATTATATGTGCATAATTGACCTTTAATTAGGTATGGTTTTAAACGTGTTCTGTGCCGATAACTTTTAAAAAATGACATGTCCAATCCTTTCATAATTAGACAAATACAGAGAATATCTGCAAATCGTTATTGTAAAGTATGTATTCCGTTGTGTGTTTGAGGATTTTGGTTTCTGACTGGGGTCTTGACGCTTGTGTGGATGTAACCTGAATTTGTTTAAACCCATATTTGACCTCGGGAGCTGCTGAATGGCACTGAATGGTTCCCTGTTAGAGACAGCTGCTCAGAATGTCATGTTGTGATTACTTGAGTCTCCCTCCCTCACACAAAATGCTCTGAGATGGGCACCACATGTAGTGGTGGGCCTCAAGTTGCTATGGCTGTAAATTAAGTATTAAAGCATCGGGTTGACAAAAATTGGCTACATGCTATAGAGGGGGTGCATTTTACAAGATAACTTGGTTGGGCGTTGCAGCTGTCTTCCGAGGACCTCCGTATTTCATTTAATGGCTTCTGGCAGGGGTGGGTGTGGGATAGTTGATGGGGAGAGGATAGTGAATATTCCTTCGTGTGTGACGGTCTCGTGAGGCTTGGAATCTGCACAGAGGTTTCCACCTGATGTCTTTTGGTGGTGACCTTTTTGGTTATTTAATTTTTTTTTTTAAATGTACGTGTGCTATCTGTGTGTTTTGTTTGCAGCCTGAAGCTGGAGTGTGAAAAACTGGCCAGCGAGAAGACGGAGATGCAGAGACACTACGTCATGGTGAGTTTGCGGCCTCCTGCCAGCCCATGAAAAGCCCCGGTGAGCGTTTTGTACCACCGATTGGCGGCGAAGTGGGCGGCGCATGTGCCCAAACCGATGTGTTTTATGAATAAACTGATGCTATTGTGTTTTTGTTCTTTTTTTTTGCAGTACTATGAAATGTCTTACGGGCTGAACATTGAAATGCACAAACAGGTAGGTGATGCATTACTTTGTTACCTTTCCCTGCCAATTCTCTGCACTTGATTTGAAACTGGAGTACAACTGGCTGGGGTTGGGGGGGGGGTGGGGATAGTGTTAAACCTGTGTGGCAAATCCTTTGGTGTAATGAGGAAAGCAGGAGACTCTCTGAGCTGGTTTTTATAGAAGATCTCTTCTGAAGTTGATGGGGAAAACGAGGGCTTGGTCAGGGGTCGAGCCTGGGTGACACTCCTGAATCAGTGGGCGGGGCTTTGTGGGCCTGGTTCATCATGGGGAGGGACGCCAGCATAACTCACAAAGCCTTCAGTGCTGTGACATATGAGTGATGTCTTGGGACAGTTGACTGAATGTCTTTTGTGTTGGGGTGACGAAGCGGTTGCTCAACATCCACATTCTACGTTACAGTGGTCATCGTTTGGAGAGGAGATGTTTGTGGTTGCGGGGGTGAGGGACGCTTGTTTATGTGCTCACTAGTGCACTTTATAACATCACAGTCTTGGCAACACCGTGGCCATTAGGAGCTGATTGGTGCTTTATCAGCAGATCATCGTTAGTTGACAGCGTGGTGGTTCAGCCGTGGAATGAAATTCTCACTTGATGAATTTGTGCTGCCTTGGCGACCTCCCACCCCCCTGTTTGATTTCATTACCGTGCCTGCCTGGCCCGGTCAGCCAGTGTGCCGTGGGGGGGTGGCAAGTGGAATTGATTAGTGGAGTCCACTGTTCCTGTTCTCTCCCCTCTGTCATGTTTGGAACCATTTATTAAGCTTGTTTGCTGGGAATGTCACAGAGTCCAGCTTTGTGTGTGTGTTTGTGTGGGGCAACTTATTTCACTTCGAAGGTTCCGAGGCATCTCATCTCCGCCCGCACGGAACCTTCTGGAGGATTAGCAGGGCTGTGGGGCCGACCGAATTAATTTTCTCGTAATTGCTTCTAAAGCAGAGAGGGAAACGGGCATGGCAGAGTGAGGCGAATTCCGGCGAGATCCTGTTGGGTTTGGCTGGAGGGGGGTGGTTAGAATGGCTGGGCCTGTGCTTACGGGAGGGGCGGGGCGCGTCACGCTTGCGGGGAAAGACCTCGGTGGGAGGCGGGACGGGCCGGGCTGTTTCGGGTGAGTCCCGGGCAGCCACAGACGAGCGGTAACCTCAGGGCGTTGGCAGCGCCGTTGTTTTGGCCTTTCTTGTGCCATCTGTCGTGGCAGAACACACGCCCCGGTGGCCCGCCGGAACCCGTCTGCGGTGCGGGCGCGTCCAATGAGGCCGGGAGGTGTGGTAAAAATAACCGCCGTTATAATCGCTGCAATAATGCATTCACGGCGCCTGGTTAGGTGTCTGCTGGGGACTCTTTGGGGGCTCGGTGGGTCTGACATCCAGGCATCAGTGTTTCGGTAGCGGGGGAGGGGGCGGCGAGGCCTGCTTTCTCCCTGCAAGCCAGCCAGCCCTAAGTGCTCATTATGTTGTATAGACGAGCCAGGACGGCTCCCATTACTTCTGACAGCACTTCTCTCCAGAGGCAAGCAGGCCGGGAGCGCGCCCCCCCCCCCCCCCCCCCC
>JAODUD010000040.1:28980334-29000474 GCA_026784285.1 Stomatorhinus walkeri | reverse complement strand
AAGGGTTGCGTCAAGGTCTGGGACATCAGTCATCCCGGAAACAAGAGCCCCGTATCCCAGCTCGACTGCCTGGTGAGTGGAGGACGATTCCTCCCGATTCCTCACAGCAGAACACGTACTAGGGCTACTTCTGGCTTGTTAAACCTTCAGACCATTTTTATCGGTATTTAGAAAAGCCATCCAAGTTCAGACCACCCTTCTGTGAGGGATACAGCAGCTGTTGTAACTCATTTGAACCTTCAGCCTCACATGTGATTCTGGTTCCTTGGCCATTGCGCCTCCCGCTGGCTGGGATGTGCATTCAAAAAAAAGCAGAATCCTGTTTACCCCCCCCCCCCTCCCATGCTGTGATTTGGGGTGACAGGGGAGCAGGAAGTCAGGGATGAAAGCGAGATGCCTGTCCCTTCAAAGCGGACGTCATGGTCTTTCAGTGACGCCTGTGACGTTGGGTGACCTTTTCCTGACTGCTTTCGGTTTGGGGAAACCTTGGATCGACTCACGCTGGGTCTAGTTTGTTTTTTTTTCATATTACTTTTTAATTTCTCCCGTTGCCGCCTTTCCCCTTGTTCACCTTGATGTTCGCTTGAATATCCAGTTCCATCTCTTCACTGCTGAGAGTGAATGTTGTTGGGGGGGGCGGGTGGTGATGAGGGGTCATAGTCATTCAGGAACCGGTTCTGGTTCCTTGCAGAGTCAAGGGAAAGGAACAGCGGGGACAAAGGCACCCTGATTGGCACTGACCTGGCAGAGCTTTAAGCGAGGGGGCCTTTGCGTGAAGGGGGTGGCTGGATGGGGTCATTCCGCGATTGATAGAAATTCAGAGGATGATGCATAATGAGCAGGCAGAATGATTTGGGGGCCAGATATGTGCTTCTGGTTGAAGGTCCTCATGTGATTTTGTGTTAAAAATAATAAGTAGCGAGCATTACTGAGCTCACAGGCAGGAGAGCAGGGTTTGCTGGGTGCAGGATCGCCGTGGGGACCGAGTGCCGGGATGACACTGTGCGTATTTGGCTGCTCACAAATAACCCGTGACCCGTTTCCCCATGTTCTCTGTGTGCACCCAGCCGTCAGGGCGACAAAAGGTTTGCTTTTGCGAATGAATTCCACGGCTGCGTTCAAACAAGCCCCACTTGTTCACTTTAATATTTAATCAGCTTCTCTTTGTATTCTCCGTTCTAGTCTATTAGCAGGTTAACCGCGTGTTTCCTTCTTGCCTTTGGTCTTTGCTCTGCAGTGATAATTAAGGCTGAAATTCTTACTGTGCAAAAGTGTAATTAAATATTATTTACATGCTCGTTATATACTGTGTAGTGTGTACACATTCTCTTTTTAAATTGTCCTGCGTGTGTTTAAATGGTGACTTTTATATATTAGTCTGTGCGCATAAACATTTCTTTTTACATACGTGGCCAACGTTCATTTAATCCATCGTTCGCTCTAATGGAAATCAGTCATTAAGGGTAGGAGGTATAACTGTAATGCTGTGGACTCCGGTCCCCCCTTGAGAGTGACTGACAAAGGCTTCCATCTCCACAGAACAGGGATAACTACATCCGGTCCTGCCGACTCCTTCCCGACGGCCGCACCCTGATCGTGGGCGGCGAGGCCAGCACCCTGTCCATCTGGGACCTGGCCGCCCCCACCCCGCGCATCAAGGCGGAGCTCACGTCCTCGGCGCCCGCCTGCTACGCCTTGGCCATCAGCCCTGACTCCAAAGTCTGCTTCTCCTGCTGCAGCGACGGCAACATCGCCGTGTGGGACCTGCACAACCAGACCCTGGTCAGGTGAGAGCGCAGCGGACACCTCCCATGCCTCCCACACTCAGGCCTGGCAAAATCTATGAGTAAAACCCAACCCCCTACCCGGTTACTGAAACATATGGAGGGGACCCACCTACCCCCTCCACCCAAAAAAATATTTCTGGCTGTGTGCCTGCCTAGGGCCCCTGAAGATCCGGCCCTGCCCACAATACTTTTTGGCATGTCCTATATTTGTACACCATGAGGTCAAGGTGACCTCTGCACAGTCTCTTACAAAAATGTGAACTTCTAAGGTTTTTCCTCAGGAGCCAGATATTGTAAACATGCAGTTTAATTTAAAATATAGATCTAAATTAAATTTCTGTATCTGCAGTTAACTAATGGAGGAATAGCTACACTCTGTAAAAGCTTTAGGCTGCTGTTTTTTTCTGTTGATGTTTACATGCAGGAAGAAAAATCCCCTTAATTTCTTATAATACATCGCAAAGTTTTTCGTTAAGCGTCGTTAAGATTTTCCTTGTGTGAAATCAGGCAGTTCCAGGGCCACACGGACGGAGCCAGCTGCATCGACATTTCCAACGACGGCACCAAGCTGTGGACAGGCGGCCTGGACAACACGGTGCGCTCCTGGGACCTGAGGGAGGGCCGGCAGCTCCAGCAGCACGACTTCACCTCCCAGGTAGGGCCCCGTCCCCTCGCCTTTGGCCATCCCACACCCCCTTGCGACCCCTCCCCTTCCCTTTCCAAGCCCATTTCCCATCCGGGTATGGTTACAGCAGCGTATCTAGAAACCCGAACCGCTGTAATCCCAGCGGAAGTGGGGCCGTAACGTTGTTAGCCTCCTCGGAAATCACCCCGACGGCGGCGCGTTCTGGTACCTTCTTCTTTGTCTGTGTCTGGCCTTAGCTGGGATGCTCGGACGTGGCTGCTTTCTCTTCAGGTTGCCTGAGCTATCAAGTTTTTCCTGCGTGTCATTTCTGTTTTATCAAGCCGCATTTAAAATCAGCCGCAAACAAAAAATGCTTTGTGTTCCTATTAAAAAAAAAAAATATATGTATACATCAGAAATGCAATGGAAGCATTTTTAAATAACTGCGACGGGCAAAAAAACACAGGTGTGGAATTAAATAGTAACTGTGTATTCTGCAATCAGTCATGCCGAGTCCCACCTTTGGCACCTGAATGTTAAGTGGAGGTCCACGTTGTCCCGATGGGTGCCCTCTGACCTCTGTCCTCTTCCGACAGATCTTCTCCCTGGGCTACTGTCCCACTGGCGAGTGGCTGGCCGTGGGCATGGAGAGCAGCAACGTGGAGGTCCTGCACGTCACCAAGCCGGACAAGTACCAGCTGCACCTGCACGAGAGCTGCGTGCTCTCTCTGCAGTTCGCTTATTGCGGTGCGTGCTCCCCTAATACTGTCCCCTGTCACACCCCCAGCCAGTCCCTAACAGGCCATTAGAGTGCGGAGTCACACGAGTGTATGAGCCTGTTTCCCGGGGAAGGGACGATGGTGAGGGTCACCTCTAAGATCTGCCCCTGGTACTGAATTCAGAAATGGCATTTATAGTATACGGCTGGACGATACGCAGTATTAACAGCATTGTTGCATGTTATGCACATGCAGTTCTCACGCTGCAAGGACTGCGACAGTCAGCTGGGTTAGATGTTTTCATACTGAGAGTGCTTCTTTTATCGCTTGATAAATATCACAATATTTATCACCAAAAAATCACATCACAAAATATTTCCAAAGACTCGCTGGCCTATTGCCTGATAGCAAATACAGTATTTCTTGTCTTACTATTCGAATCCCGCCAACATTTCAAAACAGATCGCAGTTGGGTCACCACTTCGGTCTCATTTTTCCACGCATCCATTATTACTTTATTTATTTATACTTTGTTTATCATTGTTTTTCTTGAGCTTGTAACTACACTGTTTCATGGTGGCGGCTGTTTTTTTTGCGAAGCAGGATATTTGCATGATTGATTGGTGATTGACAATAAACACCAAAGTCCCCAGTGAGTCAACCCAGCTGGTGTACTAGTACCGGACCAGAATTCAAAGGGGAAAAAGGCAGTTCTGATTTTTTTTTTTCTTTTTTTTTGTACTCTGTGTGGTGGAAAAGCACCCATTGCTGAACTTATGCATTTCATCTGCAGGCAAATGGTTTGTTAGCACTGGGAAGGACAACCTCCTTAATGCCTGGAGGACACCGTATGGAGCCAGTATATTCCAGGTAAGAACCAGTCTGTACTGTGACCCAGCACTATATAATGGAGCTGGTTTTTCAGTTAGATGCTAGGAACTTGTAATTATCTTGTATAAACACCTTCTATGGAGAGTGAATGCATTCATCATGGACACAGGGCCTCGTGCACTCTGTCTTCTGGCGACTGGTGTAAGGAGACAATTTTTTTTCGCATGCCGAGTTTGTTGATATATTTGTAGGGTGATTCGAGACCACATATGGCTTTGAACGTGGAAAATTGAACATGGAAGTGTTTATGTCAGTGGTACATAAATGCCTTTGTTCCCTTTGGCAGAGTCCTGCTTAATCAAGTGTGGCTTTTCATCTGGAATTACTTTAAAATGTATAATGAAAGTATTACAGGCCTTAAATGTTTAAAAATGTAAATGTGAACAGCTGTTCGGGGAGTGCCAAGCGTGTCGAGCCCATTTCCCTGACCCAGTTCTGTTCTCCTTCATTCCCAGTCCAAGGAGTCGTCCTCCGTGCTGAGCTGTGACATCTCTGTCGATGACAAATACATCGTCACGGGCTCCGGGGACAAGAAAGCCACAGTCTATGAAGTTATCTACTGAATACCAAAGTTTTCTCCTCCCCCGCTCTGCCCCCACCCCCCAGTGCCAGGGTGTTTTTTTTTTGTAAATGTCTGATTTTCTCAGAAGGCTCCGCTTGTCTCTTTCCACCCCGGGAACTCAGCGGCAGAAGCCGATTCTGGGATGGAGACTCTGAGGGAGGATTCGGACCCATGGCACAGGAGTTTCTTCAGGATGTTTATGCCGAAAGAGGGCTGCTATACCATCAAGCCCTCTCGCCCTGGCTCTTAGTGACCTCTGACCTCCTGTGACTTGTCCCATCCATTTGTACCCATTTTGTTTTGATGGTCTAGCAGATGTACAAATTGTAAATATTCGGTTTATTACAGCAAATGCTTTAGTTACTGCAGGAATGTTTGGTATACGTCTTAAAGAATAACCTAGTATGGGTAACTCTTGGTCTAAATGCTATCTAATATAATTTGAGGGATTCGTCCACACAGCAAATGTTTTTCTAACAATGTTTCACACTCGATTTCAGAAATTTTGACTGTTCAAGGTGTTTTCGCCTGTCTGGGTGTTGCTATGGTAATACAGGGCAGTGACCTGGTGACTTGCAGCTCTGTGATGAAGCCTCGTGAATACGCCTGGCGCCGTGGCCCCTGCACGCCCCTGCAATGCTGATAGAGCAGCCCCGGGCCCTCAGCCGTGGCACGGACAGCATCAACCCACGGGGTTTCTTAACGCAGATACAAAACGGGTAGCGAGGTCCAGGTTTTGTATTATTCCAAGAACGTTGTCTCCGAATGTGATGTATTAAAGTAAAAATGTTTTAAAAAAAAAAATTCCTGTCACATGTATTTCATTACAGAAAAGGATGGTCTTCCTTGACTACTGGATTTTACTGGAGGGTTTGAGAAGTAAATACATCACTGGGTGTAGAAACAAGCTAACCGAAATGACAGTAGACTCTGCCAATGCACTGTACCATTCCTTGTGTGAAAGTATCTGTTTATTTGTACAGATTACAGAGAAAACCATAAAATTCCTCCGCATGGAATAACTTTTTGGTTAATTACCTGGTTTCTTTGTGTGTTGGCGTCATTCCAGAGGGAGGTGGCGATACCTCTGAATGGCTTCGACACGCCGTGCCGCGTTTTTGGAATCCACCTTTCTATACTTTTAATCGACTTCTAACGTGCTGGAAAAATATGAAGGAAACTCGCCTCTGTGCTCAAAAGTGACTTGCATTCTTCCGAAAGTGTCTTCAGAGTAAGGTTGTCGTCTATCTGTGATCTTTTCTTGACCGGTGATGGTGCTGGCGATCTTGGTTTTCCGTGGCTGTTTTTGACTTGGGGGGGCTCTTGGATATGCCGGTGAGAGTATGTTGCCCTGCCAGGGCGGATTCCAGTGGATTTGCGCATACGTGGGATTTCCGGTTTCTCCCGCTCCTCAGACACTTCATACCAACCGATCTGCCCTGGAGTCTGTGCAGAAGGCAGGAGTTGTTCCTGATGCTCTCTTCACAAAGCTTTCGCATGCAGCCAGGAATGCTGGCTCGTAGTTTAACTCCAAATACAATCAAGTTGAAATTAAACAAGGCCGCCTCACTGCGCCAGCTGGGCCCCGAGTGGATCCAGTGAACCGCCATGCATCGTGCAGTTTGCAATGCATCAATACACCCACTCTGATCCAGTGAGCCGCCATGCATCGTGCAGTTTGCAATGCATCAATACACCCACTCTGATCCAGTGAGCCGCCATGCATCGTGCAGTTTGCAATGCATCAATACACTCACTCTAATCCAGTGAGCCGCATGCATCGTGCAGTTTGCTGTTGCATTTTGAAGTCTGCAGCGGTTGTGATGAGTGACCTGCAGCCTTGACATGGACTCCTGAAAGTTGTCATTTGGGATCAGAGGTCAAGGGCTACTGTGTGTTTTCGGAAAGCTAAAACAAAGCGCGGGCATTTCCTCGCTGGAGGGGGGGTATGGCAGCTCTCGGGTTCCCTCACCTCCAGGAACCTGAGCATGGAAATTCAGAATGGCTTATCTTTTTTCATCCCTGAAGTGTGTTCATTTTTGCTTCGTGTCTGCTTTTTTTTTTTTTTTTTGGTCAAATTCTTGGCGCAACCACCGGACTTCTGTGTTTTTCCAAAACTGGTTGTCATTTATCTTTTACTCTAGGATTTTGGGGTGGGGGGTGAAGGAAAAAATGGTTGAGGGAGTTGAAAAGTCCAATTGGGTCACTTTGTGTCTGTCTGGCTATTGGGGTGTAAGACTTGTGTGACAAATTAAGCATCATAAAATAATGTGATTTTATTTTAAACATTCCCTATATCAGAAAAAAACATCAAATATGAAAGCTCTGTGAATAGCGCATTTGTTTATCAAAAGATCTGATAGCAGAATGGATTCTGTGTTCAGTTCTCAGCTGACCTCTGAATGCTTTGCTCTCATCAGGAGACAGGCCTTGTTATCAGCCCGTTTCATTGAACCGGATTGAATAATTAATCAAATTTCTGCTCCTCGGATATGGCAGATAATTCCTGTCCGTGTAACACGAGCTGGCGGAGGGCTGTGGGAAAGGACAGCAGTATGGCATTATGGAGCTGGGAAGTTATTTAGACGAACAGCGGGATGCCGAAATGAGTCCTGCCTCGCTGCTGAGAGGCTTTGTGTCTGGTCGCCCACGCCCTGTGTACGTGACCTTGCGGGAGACTTTAGCCAAACAACCTACACAAGCGTTTACTGGACTTAAAAAGGAAGAAACCAAGTGTACCCCACCCTTGATGAAGGAAGGTCTTTTTAATTGGCTCCGGGGAGAAGTGGCCATAGTTGGGCTCACGCAGCGTGTTTATTGTTGGTCACGTGTTGCTCGGTTAATGTGTTTGTTTTAAATACCCTCACCTTCACTCGCTCGCTGACACAGACCTCGTACAGGAAGGGCCACCTGCACGATGTCATCGGCCGGTTGCTGAGGAGCTGTCCTTCCCGGCCAGTGCCTGAAGCCAAGTTGGATCAGAAAGGCAGTATGGAGAGCCCCCCCCCCCCCACCCCTGGCTAGGGTGAGGAGAGGAGATGGGCCAGGGGCAGCACAGGAAGACAGGGCGTGGACTGGCAGCCCATCTCCCACCTGCGGGAGGTCAGGCAGCACTGGCACTGCGGAGACAGTCACGCACTGATTACCCCCCCCCCCCCACCCCCTGCCGCTCCCGTCATAGACGGTTAGCTTCCTGAGCGAATGGCCGGGAACCAGCCGACAGATTGCAGGAAATTGCAACTCCAGGCCCCCCCGGGTGAAGAAAGAGAAACAAAAACAAAAAACAAAGCAACAGAACCTCACGACGTGCCTGCCCCCCTCGGCCTGCCCTCGGCACACCCACCGCTGAGACTGCTGTCGCTTTCACACGTAGGAGAACAGCTGTAGGCCTCATGGGGGGGCTGGGGAGGCAGGACAGATGAGGCACTCAAAGTCTTCTCCCGCCCTAAAACGGCTACTGTAACAGAGGGGGGAGGGCGGTGTATGCTTTTTAGTCAGTGAGGATGGGGTTTATGCGTCCTTACAGATCATTCGTTAGCCACTCAAAGAGCAGCTCCCAGCTGTAGGATCAATCACCAGTAAAACCACATTCCTCAAAGTAAACAAGACACCAGATCTCTAGTGAATGCTGAAAAATGATCCCTATGGGATCCACCTGGGGGATCAACCACAGTCTGCGTACTGCGATCTTGGGCACGATTTAACCCTCATAAAATGATAATTGATCAGGTTCCTAATTTCCTCTGTAACAAGCATCGGAGCATTTCAGCTTCCTGTTCTGTGGGTCCTTATGTACAAGAACAGTATCTGACTGATTCCCAATTAAGCGCCGGTCACGACAACCAGAAAGCCAAAAAACGTTACTGAAACTGCATGGTTTGCATGACGCTGCAGAACCATTAGCCGCATTGTTGTTTGGTTGTGGGATGGGGGGTTTTAGTGAGTTGTGGGTCTAAATCTGGGCCTGACTCTCTGACGTGTATGTGTACTAAAATCCTCTGAAACTTCTCCGTACAGAATTGGAACCGGCCTTGCTGTTTGAACAGCTCAATTTAATTTGATAAATTTAATTAAAATAACTGCTTTACATTTGTAATGCAATCCTCTATTTCACCGTTTTGAATCCAGGTGAATGCAAATGATAATATGACTTTACTGCTTGTTACCATGCTGCTAAAACTGTGGGTGGAAGAGAAAGGTTTATTTGTAATGAAATTCTTGGTGGCAAATTTGCTGTGCTGGATCAAGCACTTATTCAAGGGAAAACCTGGACCGTACAGGAAGGTGCTGGGGGGAGGATTGACCCACTATTTGCGTGAGCTTGACTCCCCACCCATTTTCCAAATCCCTAAGTTACAAGTCAATCTCTCAATTTATATTTACCCAGAGGATCAACAGATTATGTAAACCGCATCACGGTTTGGTTTAAGGACGCCGCTCACCTTCACGATTCGTTCGTAGCTGATGCGTTGATCGGTTTGTTTGTGGACTCTCTGTAAATCTCTTATGGATATCAGGCAGACATGACACCCGCCCCCACTACGCCAGGGTAACCACGGCACCAAGTGGCTCGCCTCCAAAATTTCCTCGGAAAATTAAATGTCAGCATGAGGGAGCTGTGGTAGTCGGGGGGGGGGGGCGGCAGTGTTCTGAAGTGGCTCCAGAGTCACGCGTCACCGGGGTAGCTGGCAGGGGGGGTAGCCGGGATGCCTGTTAAATGACCAGTGCATCTGCCCGCCAGTCGGTGTCGGAGAGCGATCCTATTGCCCCGAACACGGCACAGACGGCCGGTGTTTATGTGATAGTCGCCTCTGATTTCCGACAGACCCACCTGCTTTAACACCTAATAAACACACGGAGAAATTCATTTATATTTGTGGCCAGGGGTGTATATCACAATTCTGAGCCCCCAAAAAAATGTCTCCTTAGATTCCCCCCTCCCCCCCATAGTCAAGGGTCCCAGTCAAGCACTGAAGCCCCCTAAATCTGCCAGGGTACGCGTGTCCCTCTAGCAGCCCTGTTTGCGACCCAGTAACGAACCAACCTGCACAAATGACACAAAAATAAATAAGAAAAGCTGGGAAAGGGCCAGACTACATTTGTCAGGATCCCTGGAGCCTGTTCCAGGCGGTATGGAGGACGGAGCAGTGGACACCCTGGGTGGGATGCCACTCCAGTGCAGAACAACTTCATATATTTCATATAACATTTGCTTGATGCCACAGAAGCATTGATGAAACTTCAAGACCGGTATTCATTCCAAGAAGCAAACCGGATCCGATGCCTCTGGTTATCCGTGTGCGGCTGTCAGATGGCGGAGGACCCGAGTTCCTTTGGTGGTGTCATGTGACATCATAGACCATGCATCTAAGAGCACAGCCACATAAAGCAGCCTGCTCATGGGGGCGTGGCTCAGCGTGATTGGCTGCTGGCAGGCGACCACATCCCTTCTGCTCCACCGCTTATACGCCCGCATCAAACAAGCTTATAAAATCCTCATACAATAACTGTCGTTAATTACTTATTTCAGGCATGGTGGATTATTCCCGACTGTTGGTGAATTAAAAAAAATATATATATTATAATGAAATGGTGCCCAGATTTAACTTTAAAGAGCACCGAGGAGGGACAGAAAATATAACATGGCACCCGAGAGCAACAAACAAACAAAGCTGCTTGGTTCTTTAAAGGACATAAATAATGTAATGGGATTAATGGCGTTAGGGGCCCACCTGAGGGGGTTACATAATCAGGTGATTATTGATGTCTGTGTGTGAGGTATCTCCCAGGAACACCTGGCCCTGCTCCACTGCAAGCGTGTGCTGCAGCCCTGAGATATGAATATTCCTGTCATGTAAAAAAACACCCTAAAAATAATCAGCCTCTGGCATTTTGTAAGCTATATTAATCCACAGATTTTGCATTAAATATTTATAGCGTGGGAGAGTTTGTCGTTGCGAAGGTGATTAAAAAAAAGGATTTGGGGTGGCTGGTGAACCCTTGGAGAGCTCGCTGTTTTTGTTGGATGGTTAAAAAATCCCCTGTTTTATCATTTATAGAGAGAGCTGCTCTCTCTATAAATGATAAAGCCTGGATAAACCTGCTCTGTGCCTCCCAGCCTGTCACTGCCGACATGCACAGTTTCCGTGTTGGTACCTCTGTGTGTGTGTGAGCCAATGAACATGTTTGTGCATGTGTCTAGTGCTAGAATGGGTGAGTAACAGTGAGGATCTGAAGGACCTCAAAATACACACCTAGAGAACAGGCTGCCTACAGATATGCCTGTCAGCGCTGCCCATAATAAGAAGAGCCTGCAGGAGTTTGTGTGGGTGTGCATGTTGACGCCTCTGTGCGAATGCGTTCTAGTGTGTGTGCCTGCATGTGTATTCGGGATCTGCCGAATGCTTGATCATTAACGGAGCGAGCCTCTCATCCCTTCACTTCTGGGGAGAAAAAAAGGCTCGCAGTGTCTTTACAGGTGTATGAGATGGAGTCCCAGGCACCCCTGGAGAACAGGTTATCCACACTTACACCCCGTCATCGGCAGTGATGCAGCGGCAGGTCCCAGGCGCACTGTGCTGCTCCAGAGACACCACAAAAGGTGCAGGAGGCTTCGGTTTCCCTGTGATGATCTTGAGGCGAATGCATGACAGACAGAGAGAAAATGGTCTTGTAAATGGTCTTGGCAGACAATCCCACAGCTCGAGTCATTATCTGCATCCAAACGGTCATTTTGCCACCATTTTCCCCACTTTTGCAGAAGTGATATGAGCTGTAGATCCTTTTTGTCACTCTTTTGTTACCCCCTCCTTGCCTCCGCAATAGGCGGGGAAAGTACCACGAAATAGTCTGCTCTTACGGTGGTTACCGCGGTAGAGAGAACAGTCTGTGTCAGGGAAGGCTTCTGCTGAAATGGGCCTGGAACATAGTGAGTAGCCTAGCAGGAGAAGGGAATCGTCAGAAAGTGGCCGCAGGAAAGGTGCTGTAATAGAGCAGGAGAGGGAAGATTGTAGCCACCAGTAAATTTTCAGAGGCGAGAGGCTGCTCTCCAGAGTGGCCACAACCACGCCCCCCCAACGTGAACACAGACGTGGTGAACAGGGTCACCTCTTTTCCTCCCCTCACTGCCTTGTGTGTGCATCCGGGAGACTGTCCTTCGCTACTTATAAATCACCCAGAATGCCTTGTTCTGCTTACACTGATCACAGAGTGTTTCTGTACCTAAACACAGGCTTGCTGAGCTCAGGCCTTTATTAAGTCCTTTGTTCTACTACTTTACCAGCACTTTGATTCCCGGCTGCTCGTCACATTTGGTGCAGAAACCACGAATACCACTGAAACAAAACTGCCTATATTGATCTGGCTAATTAACTAGGAGAGGTATTCAACAGAGATACGATAAACACTGGTCTGAAAAGATCTCGCTGCAAACTATCCCAGCAATCTACAAACTAGTGATGGTGAACACTGCATATA
This sequence comes from Stomatorhinus walkeri, assembly GCA_026784285.1. Lineage (NCBI taxonomy): Eukaryota > Metazoa > Chordata > Actinopteri > Osteoglossiformes > Mormyridae > Stomatorhinus > Stomatorhinus walkeri. The sequence continues at coordinate 28,988,414 of JAODUD010000040.1, read as the reverse complement.
ATAATTAATTATTCTGAACTGGAAGTAAATATACAGTATACAGTGGCTCCAGTGGGATAATATCCTTTTTACTTCACCAACGTACAGTTGGAACAAACAATGACGCTATATACACAGATACACTCCATAAATCATTTCAGCCATACAATAAAGTTCTGGAATTCCCCGTTTCCAATGTATTCAGAGAGGTTACCCATGGGCTAGGCCTTTTAAATGTCTAATCTTGTTTCCAAGCACTTAACAATCCCTTCTTTGGAGAGCAAATAACAATGTTGAATTGACATCAGATCTGTTACAGAAAGCCTGTAAAGTGCAGCCTATTTGACTTACAGTGTTTATGGAGTTTAGGCTGCTCTGCAGTAGCAGCCAGTTTGACCTGTTTTAGACGTACATTCGATTATCCTAAATGCTAATGTAGCCTAAGCTTAACTAAAATGGAACATGAAGGCGAACTGTGGTTTGTCTCTTCTAGTAAGATTTGCAACACAACTTTCTCACTGCATCGTCCCAATAGAAAGGGTTTACATGCTACATTTCCAGACACAACCAGGAGGGGCAACTTTTTGAAAGTTAGACATTTTTTGTGGTGCAGACTTTGGTAGAAAAATAAGCTACAACAATTTTACCCTAAAATTAGTAAACAATGTATCGTAAATAGAATTCTGGAATTTTCGGATGATACGATGTTCCACTGTCCACATTGTGATGTCACACATCCATAAAGAGCTAAAATGATCATCTCAGCTGCAATCAGAAACACACATTGAGTATGATAGTTAAAAGCAGCATGTATAGCATATCTTCCTAAGCTGTCTCCAGATTGTGTATTGCTGGAAATTAAATCCTTTAAATGATTGAATAAGAACCACAGCAACCTCAGCTGTTTGGTGGCTCACTGTGTACTAAGAACTGCCCTCAGGAGACATGGGACCACACAGTCTTTCATTCAGCTCATAACCTGTACAGGAAATCTAACAGCACGTGCCATGAAAATTTCATTTAAACATTTTCACAAACGTGATGCGACAAACAGAACAAATGATTATGGTTATTTAATAGATACACATGATCAGACAAGCAACTTCCACTGGGTACAGTGTGGCCTGCTGAGAATCCACTAGTGCTAAACAATTGAGCTGTCAGCTACCAGCTGCAAGGCATTAACGCTCATGCTGAAAATGACAAAGTAAGCATTTTGCTTAAAGCTGTGTGCTTCATCAAGAAGGATTGAATAGCAGCTGATACAGTTTAACGTGGACCCTCAGTTGGGGCATTTCATCATATGTAACCTTATTATTTTAAGTTCATTCAGTTATAACCATGAAAAAAAAGTTACATCATTATAGAGCATTTGGTTACCATGAGTAACCAAGACACCCTGATAAGTTCCATAAGCTTCAGTGAAATAAGGAATAGGTTCCACAAGCATCTGGAACTCGATGGGGTGCAACAGTTGTTTCCACATGACTACATTCAAATGATGGTGTTTTCGTTACTCGATACACGTGTTCCAGTGGGTTGAGGTTGAGAATGCTGGCTAGCCATGACATCAGATTATTCAGTGACTGCGCTCTTTCAGATTATGGCTTTGCAATCACGGGAGAATTCACTCCAATTGGGGTGGAAATGCTTCTCTGTAGAATGCATCTGACCATTCAGAATGGCTTTACATAGATTTGTGTTTACGTTGAGTGGACCTGTGTCAGTAAGACGTGTGTGCTGTCCTGAGACATGGCTCCCAGAATCCTTCATTGTGTGAAACAAGTGCTTGAACCAAACACTTCTCCTGGCATGTGCCATTTATCTTCTGGTCTGACTTGCTGATTCATTTGACCAGGTTTTTCCCCACCTGCTCAGTAGGCTGCTCACTGTGAGCTTAACTCACTATAGTATGTTTTTACCCCTCCGACAAAGTATATCTCATGAAACTGCTTGCTTCTCTCATCTGTTTTGCCTCGCATGGATGTCACGGTCGTGCAGCATGTGATTTCATCCGCAATTGGCCCTGGCTGGTCATCTCCTTCCCTCAGACATCCATGCTAATGTCGCACACTTAGTCATTCTTTCTTGTGAATAATCGGCACGTTGAAGGCTTCTCACCCAAGCTCCTGCCAACTGCGTTCCGACAGTCATCCTTCTCTGGGATCACCCAGTCTCTGAGATCTGTTCCTCTACCACAGGAGCCAAAATAAATGGCTCTTTTATGCAAGACCAAAAGCATGATGGGATGCTGTTTACTTACTGTAATGCATGAACCTCTTTTGAGAGAACCTGCTTTCAATACCGCATACTCTCCTCATTTACAAAGTGACTATCACTGTAGTTACCTTTAAAATTCAAGTCACGATTATACAGTTATCTGGTAGAACAACAGTATTTATGTCCTTTGTGCCATACTGATGGGATGAGCAAGTTTTTGATGCAAATGTGTGTGGCTCTGAATGATCCTCAGTTCTGTATTAGCTGGCACAGAACTTGGCACAAACCGGTGTAAACCCACAATAGAGCCCATACGTCTAGCAACAATAAGCAACAGAGAGGCAGGCTTTCATCGCTCACTGACTGTGGCATCTACAATCGAGCTGTTGTGTGAAATGGGAAGTGGATGGACCGTCATTTGAATTCTAATCTGGAAAGCGTAAAAAACAGTTTGTTAAATAATAAATACATTTAATTCAACCACTGTTTGCACATACCCAAAAACATCAATCAAAAGTTTAAAGCCTTCCTTAAAAATATATGGTTCCTCCAAATTTGTCCATTAATTAAAATCAGGTTTGTTTTTTTTTTTAATTTGTGAAAGTTGTAGTAATACTTTTGACCGCATCTGCTTTGTGTTTTAAGTAGGTACCAGTGGAAAACACGTTGCCTACATCTTGCCAAGCGTCAGGAAGTCTTTTCTGAAGCTAACCCAAAGCAATTAGCTTCCTACTTATTAAGTTAAATTAAATCATAACTGCATTCAATGGCATATGTCTCAGGATCTAGCGGTAGCACCATCTGCTGTTTTCACCCCCCCCCCAACCCTTTTTTTGACTCACTGGTCTCCTCTAAACAGCTGCCCCCCTCCCTCCTGCCTTCTCCAGCTGTACCTTGCCTCCCCCACCCCCTCCTCCAGCTGTCTTTCTCAATCAGTCAGTTAGTCATTAGAAAAACAAGCCGACAAATTGGCAAATAAAAAAACCCCAATTGTTCAAACAGCCTCCAAGAGGCGGGGGGGTGTGTGTGTGTGTGTGTGTGTGTGGGGGGGGGGGGCGCCTGACTTGTCTGGGCTCTACCAAGAGCACAAAGCGTGTCTTTCACAGTTATGACTAGCTGGCAGCTCCCCCCTTTCAGATGTCGGAGAGACGGTGGTCGTCCCCATCGCTGCTTGCTGACAGGAGTGGTGGGGGCGGCTCATTCGAAATTTTCATTAATCTGCATAATATTATTCTTTCCCCCCGTCCCCCTCTTTAGAGTGGCGCATGTATAATTAAACTAATCAAGGTTGTCTGTGAGAGTGATGTTGTCATTAATGGCGCTAAATTCCGAGACTCCGCCAGGTCGTTGGGGGATAGGCAACGCCGCCTGCTTCCTTAGCTTCATTTCAGATAAGTCGCTAATCGCGCTTTTAGCTTCTTTAAGGCACGAGTGAGGCAATCCAGCTTTAATCGGTATCTGCGCTCCGGAGAGCACGCGCTCGCGCCAGCCGCGCCAAATGGGCCCTCAGCACGCGGAACAGGTGGCCTCGCAGGATAATTTCACGAATAACGTTGCCACTCATCAAAGCCCGCTTCCTTAACCTGGCTGCTCTCATTTATTTATTTTTCTAATTAAATATTTAGTTTTTTTTTCTTCTTGCTTTGCCCCATGACTGGTGACGTCGTCAGCTTGACCTCATCAGGCTGCATGTGTCTGAAGGCTACTACCTCTATGACGAAAGCGTGTATCGAATGCTGGGCCTTGCTGCACTGCCACCCATGTCTGGAGGTGGTTCTCCAGCAGCCTCGATGGCCGATACCCTAAACTAGCATAGGACTAGGGGGGGGGGAATATAAAGAAATGTACAGTTTGGACCAAGGCACATCAGTGCATTTAAACTGAGCTTTCACCCTAATGTAAATGCAATTAAGTAATTATAATTTAAAATGCTTGAGGGAATGCAAACTCATTACAAACACAATGTATACTGCATATGTAAATTTTGGGAAAGGGCTTATTTTTTTAGTCGCGGTAATTAGAACGCGACGTGGCTTTTAACCAAACAATCACTAATTATGCGGATGCTAATGCGGGATCCTGTTTGTTTTGCTAACTTGCGGACATGTGCAGGCATTAGCATGCTAACGAGACTGAGGCAGCGGGAGAGGCTGCCCGGAGATTACCTTATTTATTTGCTCGACAGAGCCGTACATCCGAGGCGGCTCTCAGCTTCGCCGAATTGCTTACGAGGGTCCCCCCTCCCAGCTGGCCGTCCTGGAGAGTGGCGTCGCTCAGCAGCGATTGTGGCACGATCCACAACCCCTCCCATCCACGCATTTTGCAAAAAAAAAATTAAAAATATCTAAAATTATCCAAGGAAACAACGGCAGCACTCTTCTTAGACTCTGAACTGCAATCTGGAGCTACTGTTCAAATCTGGTAAAAATAAATAAAAAAAGAAAACTCATTAGCTTCACCACCTGAGCCACCCCCCCTCTGCTTGATGAGCACGACCCTTTTGACCGCAGACTGAAAGCCCCCAGAGTGCCCCCCCCCCCCCACAACGATTCAAAATCCTATCATTGGATCATTGGCTAAAAATACATTTGGCTCTTCTCTATGAATTATGGCCTCTCTTATGTCCCCCACCTTAAAAAAAGATAGGAGGATGATCCCAAGGACCTCACTAGTCACCGAGGCCCCTAAAAGCTTAATTGGATTGGTCTACGTTGAGGGACCCATCGGGCTTCCATGGGGCCCAGAATCACTAGCTGCACTCCTGATCGCCTCTGATATGGGCTATATAGCTGTCTGGATAAATGAGGCCTTAATCCTGGTCACAAGCAATAAGAACTTCTGAGCGCCGTAAGATTTCTGCAGCGTAACATCACCTGTTTCCTGTGTGTCAGGAATCATAGGCATCCAAGTGAGGGACTGTGTTCCCGGCACCTCACCAGAAGTGCCTTTGCTTGCTCGCTGCCTTCGCTGCCAGTTGGGTGATATCCATTGTGCGCTCATGTTGATTTATGCTTAAACAGTAAATGAGCAGAGCTCTGTGAGGGATGTATGTCATCGCTGTGTATACTACCAGCAGACAGCGTGTCTGTGTTGTGTGATGCGTGGCTTATGCTGGTATCTCGCGGAGTGTTTAGTCTGCGGCTGTATATGCTGGTTTGCGGCGCTAGGCGGTGTGTCCGTGGTAGATGGTATCTGACCGTTGTTTAATGTAAACCGTCTGTAGTGGTTTATGGCATCGGCGTTCCGAGACGTGGCGTTGTGCCATTCGGCAGGGCATGTTTGGCTGCGGATGTGCTTGGTGACAGATCTGGGGTCAGGAGTTTGGTGACTGGGCCCTCTGCTGGAACCTGCTGGAACGTTATTCTTCCTGAAATGGTGTCCCACCCACATTTGCCTCCCTTGGCGAATGTTGTTTGATTAGCATGCAGAGCGTGTTCATTTACCCACTGGACTGAGTCAACACTCAGGGGTTGGGCAACGATCTCGCACTTGTGTCCGCAGGTAGATGGTGCTGAGTGACTACAGTGTGACAGCGGCAGGACTCAGGTAGGACGTATCACATTTCAGATGGAGGGGTGATGCCTGAGTTGTGACAGCGAGGGTGACATCAAAATGAGTGGCAGCGGGGTCGGACGGAGCGGCAGGCTTCTTCATTTCTAGCCACTGTTGAAGAGGAACGTGTCGAGCGTGAAATAGTGCAAGGATCCGGATGCAGAGGGCACCAAGGGTCCACTTGATGGCAATGTGGTGCCACTGCTGTTAGCCCGAGATGGAAGTGGGAACATCCGCAACGAGTTCGTGTGGGCAGCCACACGTCAGCGAGCGACTGTGCGACTCCTGTCGTCGGGTGCTGATAAGACTGGTCAGTCATATGAACATGGTTACACCTCAGTCCAACCACTGAATCACAGGTTTTACAGTTTCCTATAAATAACACACAGGTACCACTTCAGTGTTACCTAACACCATTAGAGACAAATGTCACTAAGCTTTGATTGGGCTGCCAAAGAGTAATCTAGCCAAATTATTGCCAGGTAATAAATTATGTAAATATGCCGTCTCATGCAAAACTCTCCCTCAGGCTCTTCCCAGAAGATGTCCGGAGGCAACCAGCGCAAAACACAATCTAAATGGAAATAATGGCTGTAAAATATATTTATAAGGAAACACAAATCATTTAAGGAACTTTTTTGTGTGCTGATGTTTGAATCATACCAGGGAATTTGTACCATGATGGAATTTCATTCCAGAATCTTCTGAAGCACTGTCACGGTGACCTCAGTGCGGCTATCAGAACAGTCCGTGGAGAACAAAACGTGTCACACTTCCCTTCAGACAGGCAGGGAAGCCGCTGCGAGCTAGGAGACGCTAAAGTTAGGCTTAGCTTTCCGCTAACAAGGTGTACGTACACGTTTAAACGATTCAGTCAGCTGATGCAGTCTCCACACCTGCCTGACCCTGAGAAACTTCCGGATGGGAAACAAGGCCGAGGCGGCGGGTCTGACAATGGCACGGCACACTTCCATGCATGACAGGCTGACAGACGCAGGCGTGGATTTGAAAGAACAGCGCTATGTATGATTTAAATTAGGCAGTGGGAGGTTTTCTTATGACATTTAATTTCTTGCCCAATCCGCAGGGCGATTTTTCACCGTGCTTGTCTCAGGAGCATGCTCAGTGATTAGCCAGTGATCCGCTTTCTCTCCCGGTTTTTAACCCACGTCATCGCTGAGCCCTTACAGTCCGGGGGTGGGCTGCCTGTCAGGCTAGGATCACGCCGGCAGACAGGAACACGCTGTCACTAAGGACACCTCGCAGACGGGGAGCGGGCGTCTGTAGGAGGCAGGAACCGGGGCCCACTCCAGCGGTGTCATTTTAGCGCCGTGCCAGGAAAAAAAAATCAATGGCTCCTCCGTTCAGCGTGGCTGCTGAGAGCACAAGTAACGGAGATTGATGACCGTCTGGCCCGCAAGACAGGTGAGGAGAACACCAACACATAAACACCAGCTACCTGCCTGGCACCTCCTAGCATATTTATTCAGCAATAATCAGATATAGAGAACAGACATTAAATTTTGGTTTCAAGAGAATCACAGGGACGGTGCAGCCCTGTAATCGTGAGGCTATTTTATCTAACGGCTAGATTAGATTTATCTAATGTGGCTAAACTTGTTTGTTAGCATTCAGCTCAAATGATGCAGGTTAATAACTGTTAGTTTAGAGCTAGATAACTTTACCCAGCAGGGGAATACAACTGTCCTGTATAATTAATTAGGGACAAAACCAATATTTACAATATTCCCATGCACAACAGATTCCCAGTGTTTCTACAACAGGAGAAGAATACAGAATATCAGACCAAAACTAATTAAGTGAGGCTGCCATCGCCCACTGCTCTCCACCTCTGCCTGCGAGGAAGAGACTCTTCCCATTTCACATGCCAAGACCCTCCAGGGAAACACAGATTGCTTCCTATTAGAGCCAGGGACAGAAAAAGGCACCTTCAGCGCTGACAGCAGCTCGCGCACAGAAATAACACCACAATCATTCCCTCCAATCAGCTGAGCAGAACGAAAACCTACAAGCTTCCGGAAAAGGAGTGGAGTGATGGAGCCTGGGGGTAAGAATCATCCGTGATTAGGGGGACGGGCTCTGCCAGGGCCACTCGCAGCATATCATCCTATTACTTAACCACATTTCCTGGGATTGGAGGGGAGAGTGGGGGTGACAGGGCGGGGTGGGGGTGCACTCCTCAGAGGCCAGGAGACGAATCAAGCCGATGGAGATGACAAACCAACGTATGCGTGGTCTTCGTTATCGACTTCGGTGGCACAGATCCCCCACTCGTGCCAAATTCTAATGAGGGGTGCTGGCCTGACTG
>JAODUD010000040.1:28900444-28914263 GCA_026784285.1 Stomatorhinus walkeri | reverse complement strand
CTCCCTTGGCTTGCCGTTGGAATCCGCCACCTCCAGATTTTCAGAAATCTCTGGCAGATAATTGCAAAGGCAGCGCTGAGGTTAACCACTGCACACTTCCAGCACTGGATGGCTTACGTTACGCCCTTATAGCCAAACGGAGGTCATGCGGTATCCACCGGACGTCCGATGAGGCCGGCGTATCTCAGACGGGCTCTGTTACTTCACTCAAGCAGCTCTTCAGAAGTCTAACGACTTTTATAAACATTGCTTGATTAAAGTAGCAGTTACTTTACTTCTTATTATATACATGAAGGTAAAGGGAAGGAGGTCAGAGATAATGCTGGTGGACATGCGAGTCAAACACACAGTCCCTCCATACACACACAGATTAGGTATCTATATCTTTGTGGGGACTCGTCATCCAATTCTATGGCCATAACGCTTATCCAAACTTATGACAACCTTAAACTCTATATTAAACTAGTGGCCAAATTTTTGGAAACATAGCATTTTTGGCATTACACTTTAAAACTTACTACAGAAATATTGGTCATAATCTTTATAAACAATAAAAAGAATGTTACAAATATCATACATTAGATGAGTAACTGGAGCAACGGTTGAATAAAGTTCCACAATCACTAAAAATTGGAAGTTGTTCCACAATTTTGATCACAATTGTTTATCCGGACCCATAGGGTATAAGGTCCCATACCAGAACAATTACATGAGCACACACACATACACACATAAACTAATGGCAAGTTATTTACGCTGCATGTCAAGCTCCACACATAGACCCAAATCAGGAATGAAACCCATACCCTTAGTGATGTGGGGTCAGCACTGAGTCATTCTACTTCTACTTGAAAAAGACATGAACGTTATTCATTTGACCCTCTTTCATATCAATACCACCAAAGTGGATGATTGCTGGATTACATGAAAAATCATTTTCGTATAAAATTGATTCTCAACACTCGTTTTCTTGTGAGTCCCCATCACTGGCGTCCATCAACATGTCCTCCTGAACCTATGTAATAACAATCTGAATGGATGTCACTTTCGCCGTTCGAAAAGTACCACACTGAAAAACGATAAAATTGCCATTTTAATGCATCCTTTGAGCAATGCTGTAATGACCATGAACTATGTCATTAGTATGAATGTTATTTCTAAACGCCTCAGAGTTGGAATGGAATACATAGGAAACTCCAGAATTCTGCAGAAGCAGGTTTCTGCCTGACGCTTCTGATCCGGCGACCCGAGGAGACTCGGTAGACATCGAGCGAGCCGTCACGTCGGGATGTAGAGGAAGGCGGTGCAAGTTGGTGTCACCATGGGCCTATTCACCGCAACACACGGCAAAGCGAATGATCCGGGAAGACGACAACGCCACAGCTTCTCATTCCGCTCACGATAGACGCCGTGGGATTCCGAGAGAAGGGGAGAGAGAGTTTATTGTTACCTGGCCGATATTTAAAAGTCGGCAAACAACCATGGGATGAAAACAACGAGGAGTGCTACCCTTGACAGGCGGGGGCTGTTAGCGCTCAGCGGCGGGCTAATCGCTGCCTCTTGATTGAAGTGCTTCTTTGTGCATCTGCTTAAACGTTCCAAGGAGAGATGCAGAGCACTGTTCGAGTGCTCCGCTACATCACAGGCACTGGGAATAAAAAAAAGGCAAATAAATAAATAACCAAAAGCACGATGCTTCTATAAAGCCGGTTTTTATTTTGGGTTTCTTTGTAACAAAGACGTGCTTTAACTAGACCCAGTGGGATTAACTTGCAAAACCCGCTCCGCGCATGAGAACTTTATTGAGTTCTCTCTCTCTCTCTCTCTCTCTCTCTCTCTCTCTCTTTTGCCTTCTCAGAAGACCGCAGGAATGTTCTTCTAAGCATGCGATGTAAACACATCTCTTGCGTGGAACATGAATTTTATATTGCGCGGATCTGACTCTGATTAAGAGAAGTGCATTTTTGTTACGAGCCCCCTGTTGCGTGTCATGGAGTGAGAGCCGGTCGTTTCAGCAGGGTCTTACTGTACATGTTTAATTCAGAGGCAGAATGTGCTTTAACATGTACCTCATAAAGCACAAAAGTCAACCATCATGGATTTTTCTGAGATTGTCAACCCGTCTGTACTTGGACAGACGCATCTGTGGCTAGACCTGCCTAGGTCTGTGGTAAAAAAAAAGCTACGTTTCTAAATGCCACGTCAGGGGTAAAAATTTCGATCACACTGTCCGTCAGAAAATCATTATGGTGTTGTATCCTACCGATGACTTTCCAATGAACATTGACAGCCCTTGGTCCACGCTGCAGGTAATACATTCTCACATAGACTTTACATGTGTGTGTTTTTCATTATGCAGTTGCAGTCTTGAATGCCTGAAGGTTATCACTTTTTGCATCCTAATTTTCCCTTGAGGATTAACCAAATTCATCTGGAATGTACAGTATATTTTGTACAAATAAACTAAATGCTACAAAACAAATTACTGAGTTGTGGAAACACGGACCAAAGGACAGAACATATAGCATAAAATGGCAGCACAGCTGTGGATGTGTTGGGACAAAGGCCTGAATATCTGTCTTTTTACCTGTCATAGTATGTCATATAGGACCAGGACAAGGAAACAGGCCTGTCATTGGAGAAGAGCTCCAAAATGGTTTTGTAATCATTTACCACATGACCTCCTTCTAGTTAAGTCCATTAGCAGTAAGTGCTGCATGCATGCTTACTTTTTCCTTCTCAAGTAAATTTGTGGACTGGGATAAATTCCCATGGTTCTGTTATTTTATTCATTCTGCCGCTGTATCACTCTGCTGTGACAGGCGGGTGGTGACGCCAACAGCACTCAGGGCATCGTGGCCTGTGATAAAGGGTGAGCTTTGTGGAAAGAAACTCGCTGATCTGTTGTCGTTTCACACGCGGGCTCACTGCATGCGAAATGCTTCCCCGCCCCCCCACAGTTAGTCACGCCGGGACACCTGGATAGAGTGACACGCTGCTTACCTAGGCGTCCACATCTGCTCATTTTCTGGTGAAATCGTGCTTTAAAAAAACCACCCCCTTTGTTTCACCATGTAAGATAATCAGGTATGATTGCAAGAATGTATTCTGCGGGCTAAAAACCCTTGACAAAAGATAATGGTTCACTTTCGACTTGTTTCCCATTTGCAAAAATGCACACAAACGATCCCTATGTGTTGAAATTGCAGTTTATCACAGCTTGATGCGAACCGACCAATCAATAGTCCTGAATCCAAATTTTTTTTCCAATACGTCGGACTCATAGGCATTGTAATTATATTTCATAACACAATGCACACTGTGACATATGACACATAAGACCGGGCATATACCTTTAAAAACACACATACACGTGATTACATGGATAAGGACACAGGGAGAGGTGAGCGTTTCAGTCTGATTCTGCCTCCCGTTTCGGACTTGTCAGACTTCAGCTGGTGGCGGTAGGTCACAGCGGACAGCTGCGGCCAAAAGAAGACCTATAATGTCAACGGAAGGCGTCACGCAGATGTGAAATAGGTCAGATAATTACCGGAATGCTATGCTGACATTTCCCAGCAGCCCTCCCTCCCCCCAACCCGCCCTCTCTCGCTGCCTCGCCCGGCGTGATCGCTGGCCGAGCATGCTAATGCAATGTGACTAACTCCTCACACACCTTCATGTCCTCTAATTATAGCCACCGTGCTCCAGGGAGTCGCCCCAGTCTGCCGATTGACTCCTCAAGCACTTAATTATCTTCTCACTCAGGTCCATTTCTTCGGCGCTGTCAGCATCGTTCGTGTTTGTATCCCGAGCATCAGGCCGGGGACAATTAAGCCGGTCGATATGCCGGAGAGCAGAAAAACAAGCCGTGCGCGTTTTAAGTGCAGCTGTCTCCAGTCCAGCTCGTTCCTGCTGGCCGACGGCACCTTCTCAGTCCTGCTGACGTCGCCCAGGATGAAATTAAAGCCTGAATTTAGACAAGGGCATGGGTACGATCAAACATTGTAAATGTCTAACCTGACTGGATCAGCCCGTGTTTTAGACCAAAGATACCACTCTGCGGATATAACATCCTCCACTGGGCCGCAAAGGTTGCTGGGTGATCTTGATAGATTTTCTTTTTTGGGACATAATAACCATCATCATTCACCGAAAGGGTAACGTCGTGTGGGGTTGGATAATTTACCGCTCAGGTGGAGGTCCTCCTGGAATATATGCTGAGATTGACCAAAAGGGGGCGCTCTCCTTCCTGACTCTAAAAAGGCAGCAGCGGTCCTTATGATTTGCCAGAGGCAGTATCACCCCATGGGATGGGATGTTAAACCAAGACCTGACTCCCTACAGTCATTAAAGATCTCATGTCATTCGGTGCCAGTGGGACAGGCATTAAGCAGAATGTCTTGTCTAAACTCCTGGTCTGGATGTTTAATCGTTGCCATGGCAACAGAGAGAGAGTTCAGGAGAGAAATGGTTGCCGTACATCATGCTGCGTCCGTATACACATTAGCAGCCAGTCGTGATCTAAGCGCTAACAAACGTAGCTACATGCATAAACTAAAATGATAATAATTTTGTCATTTAACTGCAGGCACTGAGTTTCCTGGAAATTTAATTGTTTTGTTTTTTTCTAAAAAAATCCAATGTTTAATTTAACACGTTTTCAATAATTAATTATGTCAATTCTTGGCATGTCAGCCAAGAGATTACTAGCAGTATAAAATACATCTGAAGTAATAGTAGGTGACACCACAATGGCATTTTTCTTCCATACCTTTAAAGATGTCATTTCTCTCCCACTAACATGAATGAGGCTTCATGTAAAAAGGGACAAACAGTCAACATCTGAGATACAGAAGGTTCACTAAACAAAACAAATGGGATGCTGTCACGGACTGAGATAAGGCAGTTTATGAGGGGACAAATGGACTGGAACCACATGCAAAGAAGCATAGGATTGAGTGCACCGGTGCTACGAGGTGCGGCCGGTGTGGAACGGACCTCTTCCTCCCCCCGGAAACAGATGGGGGGGGGGGGGGGGGCAGGGAGGTTGCCAACTCCAAATTCCTCAACTTGACTACATGGAAGTGACCAATGGATGACAGAGAGAGGCGTAGCTGTCAATATTATCCTAAGAATAGGCACAAAAATATGGTCCCCACTAAACTATGCAGAAAATTCTGTAAGCAGGTGAGGCAAATGGATTTGCAAGGGCCGAGGTTAAGAGCAAGACAGGGATCATAATGCTGGCTACAGAAAATTCATACCATCGTCACTATGATTACACTGTCCCAGTTTGGGCAATAAGACACTATGCATTTTAAATGCAACATTTTTAAGTACTTGGGCCCTGACTGCTTGATGATAACACCCTGGGTAAGGACTGCAGCTGAAGATCAGTGGCTAGGATCAGCACTTGCCTGTTTTTATTGACCGGCTTGCTCACACTCTCTTAAGATGCTTTCAGATCTTCCATAGACTTAGCTCAGCTTAGTCCATGCTGCAGTTTTGCAGCACGAGATTGGGCCAGACTTTGACAGTGCCCCATCGGGACATTCTGCTTCTTACTCGTAAGCCCCTGTCCTTTAAACTCCCGCATCCGTAGCTTTGTGTTCCGGATCACGGTGCCGCTGAAAGGGGAATTTACGCGTAAGTGTTTCAGGTTTAAGCTGAAAGGGGCTTTCCTCCAGTATTTGTCTTTACTTTGCACAGCTTTTCCTTTTTATACTTGGTCCTAACAAGAGGTCCACTCCCTGGAGCCTGCAGTGATGCTGCGGCCACCGACCTTCAGCAGGATGGTGTTGATGAGGTGAAGCAGTTTGGGGTCAGTAACACCCATTATATTCACTAACTCATTCCAGTTTGGTCATATCTATCTGCAAGACCTTCTGCTACATTTGCTCTCACTCGGTTTCCTCATTAAAAGCCAACGGAGGCGTTCATTTTCCCTCCAAAACCGTCCGACACCCCTCTGAATGGCTGTTTACTAGATAGGTCCTTCTGTGAATTGTGTGCATTTTCAGCACTTAAATTAGTATAGATTTTCCCCGGCAAAGGGTTTGAAAAGTGAACCAATTATGATGCCACAGTTTTATGTTCAAGTCAACTGTTTATAATTTAAGGTTTTCTTTCTTTGTGTCAGAGGTAATAAATACAAAAAAAAGGAATTGTGAGGTACAAGTAACAACTTAAAGACAAATTGGAAACACGATTAAGGGGTCTGAAGACTTCTGCAATGCAATGCTTGCATATTCAGTACCTGGGTTTAGTTTCATTACCCATAGTCCTGGATAGGGCAAGCGGGTGCAGAACATGGATGGATGGAGAGATGGATGGAGTGATGGATGGAGAGATGGATGGAGTGATGGACGGAGAGATGGATGGAGTGAACTTCATTAAGAGCCATTTTTCCTACCTCATGACATGCTGTCCAAATCTCTCAGAGTATCTGTGTTGTGAACCCATTTGTAATTAGTTTGTCATTTCTTATGAAATTTTAAATTTCCTTATTCGGCTTCTTTGGAAATTCCGGCGTGTTACACAGACGAGGCGCCACAGCCTTCCTTTTCCCATGATTTTCAAGATTCATTTTTTGGGAACAACCTTAACAAAAAGCTCAACATAAACACACGCTGCCTTGATATTAGCCTGCCCCGTTTCTTCTCCCTGCCGCCATGTTTTGGCAGCAGTGAGGAGTGTGACTGATTTCTGGCAGGTGGGCGTGTCTCGCACGTTTGACCTTTGCTCTGGATGCGAGGGTACGCCTGGGGAGGGACGTGCTTTCGATGTCTCTTTTAGGGCGAGTGAGGGAGCAGAACCCACCTCTACCCCCACCCCTTTACCATGTGCTCAAGGTTTTTCTGTTACACACACACACACACACACACACACACACTCTCCACTCATTTCTATGGGGAAAACTCTAACCCCACCATGACGACCTTAACCCCTACCGAGCTCTAACCTTAACTAAAAGTAACCAAAGTAAATATAAGACTGCTAGCATTTTAATTTTTTGATTGCATTCACAGATCTTTGTGGAGACCTGAATGACAGGTTTTATCACATTGTGACATTTGGTCCCCACAATGTAATATAAACTTAATCCACACACAGACACACACGCAAGCACAATAGGCCTGATTGATGGAGCGACAGGTCAGGTCTGACTGCAGGGGGTACGGGGTGGGGGGAGGTGCGCACCGGACAGACAGCAGGTTAGATTGTGTTTATGAGGCACCAGCAGCAGAGCCGGAATGAGGTCTAATGGAAATGGAAGGTTCCAGGCCCTGTCGCCAGCCTCCCCGATTTATTTCCCTAAACGTCGGTGCTGACGAAGGTTGACCCACCCCTCAGAGGTCTGAGATACGTTGTAGCTATGGAAACAGGTGTTAAGGCGCAATGAATTTTAGGTCATGCTGATCGCAGCGTTCGCTGATGGCCGCTGCAGCGGTATCAATCTTCCTGATTTAATGCCATGCATCTCATAGACTCCACAGCCAGGAAGCAGACACTCTGCTTCCGCCATATTTCTTTTCCCTCCGAGAATAGACCTCCTCTTTGGACAGGAAAAACAACCTCCATCAAAAAAGGAGAAGCGTTAAAAACAAGCATTAATAATAAAGTGCAAACTCTGATAATAATGTCTTACCTCACTTAGGAAGCATCACCCATGTGAAGGTTTATCCCTGAGTAAACCTACACTACCGTCTGTAAAAAAATTTGCATCAAAAACAGCAACAGCAGATATAGCTACAGCAAGCTATAATTTATGGTATTGCAGGAAAGTGCATGAGGTAACATAATCAAGGGGGTGGGCTAGGTGAGGGGGGGCACTCCTCTCCCATAAAAGATTAATCGCTGTGCCAATTCTGTTCCAAAATATTTTCATAACCTTGAATTTAGACATTTGCCATCCCAATACAAACATTACAGATTAATGACCAGCATCCTGCAACAGAGGCGGACAGAGCGACCCGTGGGATGGGGTGTCAGCCACCACTCACCGGCCACCCCAAACCAACGCAAACCGACCCAAACCCACCCCCACCCAACGAAGCTCATGACCTGCACCTAACAGGCTAATTTCACAAGAAGGCACCGCAGTTCCACCAGAAGCCTGCCGCAAACTGAAGGGGCGCTGTGCGCAGGCGGCATCAGAGCCAGCCCCCCTACGGCTTGATTAGCCGCGGGCCGGTCCCATTAGCGGCTGCCGGGACGGCGGTTTGGAGCTCCTCCAGCAATCTCACCTTTAAATAACTGGATTTATTTACAGTGTGCGTGGTGCTAATCGCTGTGTCCTTCAGTCGCTCTGTTTTCAAGGAGGGAAAAGCTGTTGCTAAGCATTTCGAAATGACAGCCCTGGGGTTCATTAAAAATATGGCAAACATTTGCTAAGCCCATTAAGTTCTATCTGGGAGTGTGTATCAGATTTCCCTCCTGCACGTTGAGCGTGACCAAACATGTATTACCCCCGATGCTATTGAACGGCTGATACAGCTCATAGACAAAACAAAAGGCCTGTTTATTGAGGGGGGGTAGAAGGTGTCCTATAGACGGCACACAGTAACAGGCACTGTGAGGCCCCTTGTGGCCCTGTGGGGGGCGCTGTCCCCCTCCCACTCCTGCCATATCTGGGTCTCTCACACCAATATGTCACACAAGTATACAAAACCTTTATATCAGTATGTTCCACTCCAATCTGTTTGTGTGTTATAAATACCTTTACTTAATTATGCTATTTCTGCACATGTGTATTAAAGTAGAGGGAATGGAAGAACTTGGGGAATAAGGTTAAAATGTCCCATGATCCAAGCTTGACTTACAAGGGTAAACCAACGAGTCCAAATCAGACCAAAGCATATACATTTAGTGCTTTCAGAGCCACAGTGGTTTAATTTAGCCCCCGCCCCCAGACCAACCCGCAGTAATTCTAGTGGTGCAGCAGCTTCAATGTCTATGTTAATTTTTTTAATAGAATTACCCAGGAATTGCAGCAAGCATGCGCCGCTTTTGCTGCATTCAGTGGCTGTGGTGCTGATAGACATGGAGCTGGTGGTGTGGGGTCAGCTGGCCTGGACTTTGGCAGATCGCAGGCGCTGACACGCTATCTGTCTTCACCTGAGCCCTCCAACCCCCCCCATGCGGACAAGCACCAGGGACAAATTCATAAATAACTATCAGGGCCACGGGTTGGGAATGCAGGCAGCTGTACCGCTAGAACTGCATGCATCTGCATGTTGGGTCGACCTCTGTCCAGCCCGACGTTAAGGTTATAGTCGGCAAACCGCGAACATCGCCGCCTCACTGGCCATGGTGACGGTTGTCACGGTGCTTGTGTGAAATTTGTTTGGCTTGTAACTTCCTTTCGGCAGTTAACTTTCCTTCCCTACTGCACAAAATCGCGCAGGAGACTCTGAGCAGAGAGAGGAATGAAGTTTGGACGAGTGACGAACATCAGGGTAATCTGCCTCCGGTCTCAAACATCTCAAAATGGCCGACTCCTTTGTGCCGGTTTATCGTGCTGCCCAAGCGGCCGGCGTTCCGGATGCTTCTTTATGGGGCTGCCAAAGATGCGCTGCTTCCTTGCGCGCCTCGGGCGGCCGCCTGCTCCTCAGCCTCCTTTTCACGCTGCCAGAAAGGGGCCGCCCTTTTGTGGAGCACAAAGAGAGCTTGCACCGGGCTCTGGCGACCCGCCTGCCATAAATGCCAGCTCTCCCTAAGGCGCCCATTCAGGCCCTTCATCCTAACGGACCGTACCAGGCAGGTTCGCGGGCAGGCTGGTCACAAACAATGCCCTCCAATGTCTTTGAATGTGCACGTGGGGGGGGGGGGGGTGCTGTTTAATTCACACAACAAATTTCCCATAAATAACTAATAAGGAATTTCAGGCAGTATGCGTGCCTTTCTTAAGCGAAGACAGCCAGGCCGTGGTAGCTAGGGCACACCGTCTAGGACTCTGCTGGCATTTTGCAGCTTATCCTTTCCAACTACCGGCTTCCAGAAGCCCACCGGCAAGTGGGTCCCAGCTTTTTTGTCTCGTGTAAGAAGTTACTGCACAGTACGCTTCACTGTTTCATTGAAGGCAGTTGCCTAATTACGATGCGCTCAGCGATAGCCGGACTCTTTCCTGCAGCCAGGATGGAGCCCAGAAAGATCCCACTGAGATGCAGTTCTGATGGCCGCCGGATCGCCGGATCGTAAAACCCGTGTAACCGACTGTGTCACCGGGGTTCATCGCAAGTCGCACAGAAATGGGACAAGTATGCCCGACCCCCCCCTCCTCCCAGTGCAGGAGGGGAACATTGAAAATAATGCGGCTTTTTGGTTGTACGAAAGCAGCTGATGCACAGCTTTTCTTCCATCTGATACGGCAAGCCGACAGGCCCGTATCCATAGAAGCATTCCGAAACAGTTCACTTATTAACAGCTTCCACGAATGCCGTTAGTCCGCTCTTCCGAGGATGGCTTTCTTAATGAGCTCATGTCTCCCCAGAAAAGAATCATAATTGCATCCTGCTTCTTTTATGAAAGTAAATTCAGGGAGAAGGGGGAAAAAAATGTAGTGTCTGGGCCTGAATTAACAGCACATTGTGCCCAACTGGTAGGAGCAGGAAGAGGGATCTGCAGAGAAGCTTCTATTTAGATACAAGATATATAGGTGCTAATTGGCTAAGTGGCACCTATAATTAGAAGGCTATTGAAGTGATTTCTCAGTACATTCTAGTTCATAAAAAGGCATGTTTAATGGCAAAGTATTAATTTAATCCTGTGTGCTGTATGGGGGGGGGGGTCGGGGGCATGAACAATAGGACAATGAACTTCACGTTTACCATTACAGGGCCATGAAGTGGAACAGTGGATAAGAAATAAGAAGTGCCTGGAAAGCACGTACCCCTCACATGGCAAATCTATGGAACCTTCCGGAGCATCTGGGTCAGGCAGAAAGCAGAGAAGGGGGAGCAGCCGGGCCCCGTACGGGAGGGAATGGCCACCAGCACACTATAAAAACAATCCTCTTTATTCTACTGGTGAGTATTTACCAACAAAAGATTACCACTGACCCATCAAGTCACCCCCCCCCCCTCCCCCGGTGTGTGGACGCAGTTGTCGGGCAAGCCCATCTTCACTCGGTACGAGTGGCGGCCCCCGCCATGCCGGAGTCACGTTATCAGCTCTGATTACCCAGAGCCAGGAGGATTACACATGGCCCCGGGAATGGGGCTTAGAGATCCACAAGCTCAGGAACCGACAGGAAATTCATGATGAAAAAAACAACCCCCCCCCAAAACAAAGCACCCCACTTCCAATTACACCTGCCACCCTCAGCCAACATTTTCTGTCAGTAAGAGTACAGTTTCTGCACTGGCGACTTCAATAGACCTTCAGCTATTTCAGATGTACCAGTGTTCCTGGATCTTCCTGAAATGACAAAAAATAGCATCGGTTCCTGATGTGCGCATGTATGTGAGGCCCCAGTGTGACACAGTGTGACACAGCGTGACACAGCTCTGCTCCTGGTTAGCGATCCTAGCTGTGCTGTGTTTGAGGGTTTTGGACACTGAAATTAAGGTGCAAACACTGAAATCCATCTGGAATCCTTCAGCAGGAAAACAGCCCTGTCCAAGAAGTGTTTGTGTCTATGAATTTTACATAGGGCCCGGGCTTCCTCCTGTCAGTCCTATTGGCCCAGGTACGCGAACATGTATCTCGGACTCTTTAAGTGGGTCTTGGCTCCATCCAGAAGCTTCTGTCTATGACTTCGTTGGATATGATCTGCCATGGGATCACCACAAGCAGCTGACACGTGAAAATGCGAATACTCACCATTTGTTTTGTGTACCTAATGTTACGGAAAGCAGCACAAAATCATGAGAAGAGTAAACGGAGTAAATAACAGAGTAAATAGAGGCTTAGGATATATATAAAATATATATATATATATATATTTTTTTTTTATTTGTATTTTTTTTTAAATGACACACTCGTCCATGTCAGCAGCAAGGACGTCAGCGAGTGCAGCGGTGATAACCGTGTTTCTCCTTCTCAGGCTGCCTGAGCTCGGCTAGCTGACTCGCAGCACCAGTTAACAGCAGAAACATGGCAGCATCCGCACATGTGCACTGCGCCAGTGGCCTGTTTGTCGTGAAGCACGCCGCATTATGCTAATGTGCCAATTCACGGACGCACTCCTCTGCCCCGTCTTCATTTACATGCACCGTAATCTCAGGCCAGAAGTGTGTAATTTACATGTCCCAGCATCTCGAGGCAGAAGTGTGAAAATTAATTTATGTTACAATTACCGCAACTCATTACGATATTAGCACCTATTAAGATTAAAATCGTTGTTCAGAAGGGGGGGCAATATCTTTTAATGCAGAACTCTGCTGCTGGTAGCCGGTGTGACATACTCCTGATTAGGGTTATGCTTTTGTGTTTTCTTCCTGCTGTAATCATTTATATCATTAAATCATTAGGTTAATAAGTGGCGATGATATCAGGGTCGCCAGGCATACGATTTGCATAAACACACTCCGGTTGCAATTTTCTGCCGCAGGCTTGTCCACTCGCATGCAGCCACCACATTTGGTGCTTTAAACCTTTTCCTAATGCATCACCTTCTTTTAATGTTTTGACCAAGCTTCCAAAATGCACTTCACACCCAGCGCCCATGAATAATGCTGCCTACCCCCCCCCCCCCAAAAAACCCGTGCATCTTGGGGCTCACGCTAGTCTTACTCAGCGAGATTCTCCACCGTAAACTCACAGCCGGATTTTGCTCCGTCTGTATTTTTTTGCATTCGACCACCATATTTCCTCACAAACACACGCACGCACAGAAGGGGGTGGGCAGTCAATTTGGAAGTGGGTTTCTTGTGTTGACAGCCCTATCCTTCTCGCCACAGATCACCGGGTCAAGAGAAATCACTTCCCAACACACACACCCCCAGCTCTAGAACCAGTGCCCACCTGCTCTACAGCGTCTCCCCTAAAAATGTGAGCAGGGGAGACGAGGGCTAAACCCCCCCAGCAGCTGCAGGCTTCTGCACCCTCTCGTTACACACTTGACAGAGACACTTAATGCCGGCAAGTAAGCAAGAAAAAGCATCCAATAAAGAAATAAAGAGTGAAATGATGCTTGCTCTGACATGATAGGCTGCCTGAGTCACCTGACACAGGCATCAGCATGGTCCTGTGATGTCCAACACCCCCATCGCCAAATTCTCCCTCTGGGGACATATTGAGTTTCTGACCCTCCGATAACATTTCAGAGCGGAAAAAAAACGCAGAAGGGCAGATCAGTGGTAATGCACAAAACGGCGTTAAAATACTGTGACCCCCCCCCACCCCCCACCCCAGAAAAACTCCTGGACGTTTTATCAGAGTGTAAGTGACTGTTAGCAACAGAGCACTTCCTGTAAGTATGCCAACTGCAGACGGGGGGAACTGAAGGCGACTCGACCCAGACTGCCAGGGCCTTGCGGCTGCCTCTGGATCCCACTGTTTGACACAACCATTGATTATTTTCAGTTTAAATTCCACCAGGGGTGGCGGCGGAGGGGGGTACTGGTGACCTCAGGCTTCAGAAAGACTCTGGGTGGTCACTGCGCCTTGTCGGGCCGTGAGAGGGGAGCGTTTCGGGTCTATAGGCACTGTGTCCATGGGTGCTTTACTCGAGGAATTAAGACGTGCAATGCCAGCATGCCAGTGTGCCGGCCGCCAGGCCTATGGATGCCTAAATAAGGGTTAGGACTCGATGCCACACATGACACTGAATGCCTATAAGGATGATCCGGGGGGGGGGGGGGGGGGGGGGGGG
>JAODUD010000040.1:28883972-28895269 GCA_026784285.1 Stomatorhinus walkeri | reverse complement strand
ACTTACGCCACGGGAGTTAATATAGTTTATCATCAAAGTGGATTACGTTCAGGGGAATGTGGGAAGCGGAGAGCTGAGTGACAGATCAAACACGGGACGCCGTCTGCCTGCCCTTCAACTTGCTGCCATTGTCTGCGTTTGTCCTTTTGCCGCCAGTCATTGGGGTCTTTATGGACCAAAAGGTCACTTCCAAGCCATTATAATATAAGAAACTCCAAGTCCAGTTATGAAACACAGTTATCGATGCAAAAATAATAGCATTAATATATGTCCAGCTGAGGGGCGCTGTGAGGCTTGGAGTGTCAGGACACTGTCTGCCAGCAGAAGGTTGCCAGTTCAAATCTCCTGGACAACAGAGTGTTCTCACCATTGGGTCCTCAAGCAAGACCCTTAATTGCCAGTTGCTCTAGGGACTGGCTGACTCAGCTTCCTCAAATGCAGGTCATTTTGGATATAAGCAATTATGAATTAATTAAATGTACTTCCAGCTATGTTAAACTGACATTGCGCATATATTACAGCATATATTATTATCACTACATTAAGGTGGCAGATATGCACATATATGTCAATGCTGCCCTATCCAGGCCCTGACCAGCCTTGGATATATTCTGGGGAGACCCAAACCCACTAGACTAAATCTATTTGAACCTAGTTAGGACCATGATTATGGGATGTAATGTGCTTATCCAGCTGTGCCCAGGGGTGATACCAAGGAAGGCCTGAAGGTGGCCCTGCTGAGCACGGGCTTGGTCTCACATGTGCTATTAATTAGCTTTGCGGAGCCGTTCATCCAAAGCACCTTAAACGAAGGTGTGTCTTAATGCTGCTGGACATTTCCTAGAGCTGCTTTGCAACACACCCTCAAGAGAGGCCTAAAGACATGCGCTCTGGCTTTTCATTAATCGCCGGCGTGAGCAAAGTCCACGCAGCAAACAGCTCTGGCCCGAGCAGAAGCTGAGATGGCCGTCACTGAGCTCGTCATCCGGGTGTTAGCGCTCGTGTTAGCGCTGGTCAGCGCGGGTAAGGATGCAAAGCGTCCCGTCTGGCATTTCCTGCATTTCTCAGCAGATGGTAGCTTAATTACGACTTCATACTGCTAGTCTGTAGTCTTATAGCTCAGAATCGTCATTTTGAAGCATTGTTTGGTCTGTTTGACCGGCCTGTTACGTGCAAATAAATAATCATTGCAGTTTTGTGAGTGTCAGTGATCGTCCGCAAGACCAGCTAGCAGTTTAGCGCGAGTGTCACCTCTCCATTCCCAAACATCCATCATATCCAGGTTCCGAGATTCAAGGCGTGTTTCAGTGGTGTGGATTAAGGCATGGTATTACGGTAATTACGGTAATGCGATATCTCCCCTAAACATCCCACAAAACTGCGGGACTAACGATCACAATTAAAAATCATCAGCACAAAGATTTAATGAAATGTTTTTAGAGTATTTTTACCTTCAGTAAAGGTTTATTGGTGAATTTTTGCTGCATATCCAAAGGCATATTGTTGGCAGGTAAATGTGCAAGGTAGCCCAAGGTAATCCTGGTTATCCTTTTAAAATCCAGCCTGCGCCATCCGAGCAGACTTTCTTTGGTTCTAGGTACACCTACTGCCTCGACATCCTTTAAAATTCGGCCTTTTAAAGTAAATCTGTCCCAGCTCATCCGTTCCTGTCTGCCTCAGATACCGAGTGCCCTAAAAACGTGCAGATCCCCGGGGGGGTGGTGCTGTTTCCTGACAAATGCTGGGTGGGCAACGTGCTGAAGTACAGCTGTCCTCCGGGGACCAGGGCGACCTCGGTGTCCTGGAGGGTGTGCGGTCCGGACGGCAGCTGGAGCGCGATCAGGCGGCCCGCGGCCTGTGTCCGTGAGTGCAGCCTCGTGCTAAGCTCCCGCTCTCTCACTGCATATACCTCCATCTTTCTTTGGCACTCGCGTTGCACTTATCAACAATACTGTAACGACAGAGGCTTTTCTGCTTTTCATTTAGTCACTTGTAGTACCGATTTTAACAACACCTTTCATCCCACACAGGAAAGATTATGCCTCTCTAGCGCCCCCTGTCTTCTCCCCTGTATTCTTGTTCAAGCTTACTACTGCAGTGGCCCCATCACCCTCGAGAATGGCTGGCTGGCCCCACGCCAGACCCGCTACCGCGTCGGCGACGTCGTCCAATTCCACTGCCAACCAGGTTACCTTCTCTTTGGACCCCGCAATATAACCTGCCTGTCCACTGGGAAGTGGAGTGCTCCCCCTGCTGTCTGCGACTCTGGTGGTAAGGAATCAATCACCCAGGACCAGTGAGCCAGCAGCCCTTCACTCATGAAGTATCACATGCAAATGCATTCAAGAAATCGGACCTGCCCTTTCAATAAGCGTGAGGAACAGCAATGTAACGCAGGCAGCGTCCGCCAGTGCTTAAGGCAGAATTAATTGGGAAGCCAAACAAAACACCCCATATTGCTCCCTTAGAAGTCAGATATTAGACATTTCTCTCATTATAAACTTACACCAATGTTCTGCTTTTTGAGAAATGTTAGCATTTAAAGCGTTTGCCCTTCACTTTACAATAACGTACTTTTCTGGTCATTTATATTTTAGCCATATCTGAAAATAGTTCCGTTGCTTAGTAATTGAGATAAGGGTGTTTGGATTATTATGCACGCCAGGAGTGTGGGGGGGGGGGGGCGGCATTTAGGAGAAAAAAATGTGTAAGCCATAATTTATGGCAGCCTTTTTTAAGCACCGTTGTAAATAGAGCATCGCGCGTTCCGTCTATCGCCCTGACGTACCGTGTGAAATGACGCACTCGCCTCTGCGCGTAAATCCTCTGCACCCACAGGCTCGGCGTGCGAGAACCCCGGCATGCCTGCGGGGGGGCAGCGGGTGGGGGATCACTTCGGAAGGGACAGACAGGTCCGGTACACCTGCTACAAGGGCCTGCTCATGCGGGGGCCCAAACTCAGGACGTGCCTGCAGGACGGGAGCTGGTCAGGGATACAGCCAGTGTGTGAAGGTGCCCAGTCGATACCCGACCCGGTTTCGGCAGAATCCGATACACAGCAGGCGGCATGGTGCAAATGACGGCTGTTTGCTACTCTTTATATTTACAACTTACTTATCCTGTGCAGTTTACAGTGGATCAGGTGGATGGCTGGGTGCGTAACTGAGAAGTTGTTTGCTATCAGTTCATGCAGTTTTCTGCCAAAATGACTTCACAGGACCACATGCCTACGACGAGCCGCATGCAATCGCGGAGTACTTCTCCCTGTCTGAACAGGCGCTGCTGAACCCAGAGCAAGGTAGGTGATGTGAGGGGCAATGGAGGGTGAGGTTGGGGGTCAAGAGGGATTCTGCAAAAGGTGCCCCCAGTTGTTTTTCCTTACCAAAAAAAGGGCCCAAATTTGATTTAATTTCAAGACAGGTAGAACAGAACATGTCTTAGCATTTGAGTTTCTATAGAATCCAGCCTCCTTTCCTATACAGAACCGTGTGTCGTTTCCATGCTACAGTAAATTAGCGATGACAGGGAGCTGCATATTTACCCTGAGACCCTGCTGTGACTCATGCCCATACTAAGGGTATCTGTGCTCTGCAGACCTGCACCTTTACTTCATTATAAAGGCTTCCAGGAGCGTTGGGGCTGAGAACATGGAAACGGCTTTGGATTTTATGTCCCGGCACAGCAGCCAGGTGAGGAGGGGTGTTAACAGCATCTGAGCAGACAGCCCGTCTTCTGCCTGCATCTTCTGATGGTTTTGTGACCGTTTCCTCCAGCGCTCACTGCCAGAATGTTCCGCAGAAGCTCATGTATCCCTTTCCATAGGATCCGTGTAACTCACTAGGGCGTAAGGTGGGACCTGTCACATGAGACGCTGTCTTCAAACCACGCGTTGGCCTCCAGAAGGCTGTCGATGTTCATAGCGGGATCAGAGACTCGAGAGAACAGTGGGCTGCGGTTCGGATGGACGAGCGTGCTCAGGGGGGTGGGGTGCGGTGGGTGGGGAAGGTGGAGCAGAAACGGAGGGACAGCTTGTAGCCCTGGGTTCTCTGTGGTAGGTCGTGGACTTCTCCAGAAAGAGGAAGGCGGAACTGATCATCTTCGGCGAGTCGGCCAGGAGGGTGAAGTATGACGAAGTCGATCACCGTGACTATGAAAGTAAGCGTGGGCCTGAGTCTGCCAGACAGCGTTTAAAGGTCTTAATTACTCTGACAAGCATCATTCACATAAATCAAATCACCAGCCCTGAGGGTGGCATTAGATTTTGCTCCAACTCCTTACAGACTTTCAGGAAACCTTTCCTGCAAAATAACCCAGTATTCGCTTGTATAATATGAGAAATACTGGGGGCAATATTATGCTTTTTTCATTTTATGAGAAATAATAGAAAACCTTAGTGTGGCAGCGTTTTCAGAAAAGTAAGCATCAATGTGTAGCATCCATCTGTACATAATAGCATGAGAGGAATACAAGTCAGATATAAGAATAAATATATTTTTTTCAGGTATTGATTAATAATTTGAAGCCCAGCCTGGCAAAGCTTATATCTAAGTTGACTCTTTGAAAGCTGTATGTTTGTTAGAAATTGTCTTCCTCTTTTTACATTGCTTTGGGCAAAAGTGTCTAAAAATAAAATGTGAACAACCAACAGCTGTGTCTGACAAAAACAGATATATTTGGATAAAATAGTATTTATGTATCACACATCCATGCAATAACATTTTTTCAATGAATCTCTCTAAGAATCTCATTAGCTCCACCTAATTCTTCAAATTGCCGGTGACAGTTCGGGAGATCCCGCGTCTTCGGGCTGCTTGGCTTGTGACAGTCAAATCCCACCTGTGTCCCAGAATTCCTCAACGGCTCGGCTGTCAATACGGGAGCAGCCCTGCAGCTGGTGCTGAGCCTCATAGAGAGTAGCCTGAATGCCAGCACCCAAGGGCCAGCAGCCAAGAGCATCCTCATCCTCATCACAGACGGTACTGACAAACTAAAGACCCCAAAGTACAACTCATATATTCATCCATTCCAACTGCAGATCCAAACACAAAGCCAAAGACAGAGTAGCAGTGCTGATCATAATACTATGTTGGAGTTACCCATTTCTGGATATTTTACCAGAAAAAAATCAGCTTAATTAATTCAGAAAGGCCCGACATCATGCTCAATTCAGCCATCTGAACGACGTCTGTAAAAAAGTTTAACCGTGAAGCTGCATAGCGTGATATGGTCTCACACTACAGTTCATAATCACTGTTTTTTTATCAGTGATTCTGAGCCGCGTAACAAAAAAGTAACAACAGAAATACTTGCTAAATTATACTGACATAACTGAATCAACCAAGAATAACATACATGTGAAAGTTGTTCCATTGTTCTACTGATATTCCGGAACCTGAATGAAGGCCACAGCTACACTCACCTCTTTAAGATGCTCCCATGGAAACACAGCCCTGGGATCCACATGCTAATACAGTAAAATGTCTGTGGCAGTAATCAGCATTATATTAGTGTGTTCTCTAAGAGTAAACTTCATTCCTGACTTTCAGGACGTCACAACATGGGCCCAAGCCCATCCAGTGTTATTCATAAAATGACCAACACTGTTCCCAAGCCGGACACCAACCTGGGTGAGTGCAGCACCCTCTAACTTCTACAAAAAAATCCTGTGCGGCCACTGGACGGGGGGGGGTGGTGCTATGCTGACCAGGTTCCACCGGTGATGAAGACGACGACTTGTGAATTCCGCAGCAGAAGGTCTAGGTACCTCGACAGTGAGATTGGAAGAGCGACCGCCCCAAATGATGTTCAGTCATGCGTTTCCAGAGATCTTCGTGATCGGCATTGGCGGAGCCGCGGAAAGAGACAGCCTGGATACGATAGCGTCTCAGAGGGCAGAACCCAGAGCTTTCTACCTCCCAGACTACGACGGGTTGAGCCACATCGAGGACAAAGGTTACACGTGCCACACAGCACAGCTTGCGTACAGAAGAAGGAACGGTTAAAGTAAAAGATCTGTGCAGACAGTAAATGGTACAGGCAAATGTCAATTTTAATGTATTGCCATTTCCAGCTGCTAATTAATTTGTAACTGATGTCTGAATAATCACATGTTTAACAGATCACACAATATGGATATTGAATCTAACGGAAAACGGATATTAAGCAGTGAGATAGGAATCCATTAAGAATGGAAACCAAGCCCATACATCTTCGAACTCTGTGTTGCACTCACAGTGCCGGAGGATGCCTGCGGAGTGAGGGGCCACAGAGAGAGCGGGTTCGAGAGGGTCTTCAGAGGGAGGAACTCGGCGGACCATCAGTGGCCCTGGCAGACTGCAGTGCTCTACAACGTAAACACAGAACTCAGTGCCGCGCTTACAGGAACCGGCCCCTTTCGGTGACAAACCAACGTGCCCAGTTGAAGAAGAGACTCTGTTACGATCAATGATGCGTGTCTTCAATAAGGAAGTGTGGGGGGGGGGGCTTTCGTGGCACAAGCTTGTCGAGTTACATCATTGACTATGCAGTCGATTCCACACACAAATCGAAGGGCGCAGGCTGAGCTTCTGCTGCAGGATTCCGCTCAGGCGTGTCCTATAACCGCGGCTTCACCCGGCCTCCGCACCCCCAAGCTCCCAGCCCCTGTTTTCCATCTGTCAGCCGACCAGACAGCAGGAATTTTCTAGAAGCCTTTGCTGTGAGCAGCTCACAGTTCAATGCTAATTTATTCGGAGAGATGCACTCTGACAAGAGTCACTGCTTTTACGGCTGAATGGCAGCAACATCATCAAGCAAACACCTCGACAGAATTATTGCTCTGAACAGTTTCTTACCAAAAACATCTCACTGACTTGTGATTTCAAGTGCCTGTAATCCTGTGTAAGATATTCCCAATTCTAATAATCCCTGTGGAGAGGATGGTTATTATTTTAACCAATTATAGATTCTAATTAAACTTGTTCTTGCAGAATATTAGTTTGACCTAACTAGAACATTTAAACTATTGATTATAACTGTGTAGCACCATTGATGCTGTCCCTCTATTCAAGGCCTTGTTATTCTTTTCTGTGATTGGCCTTGCATGGCCTTATCAGTAAAGAACTGCAGCCAATCCCACTTGCACATGGAAGTCGACAGCAAAAGTGCAATAATCCAAGATACTGTCACCTTCATATGTGGGTGTTTCAGAGAATGACCATCCTGGCGGGGTTTAATAAGCCTGTTTCGTTCCATCAGGGTCTTTTCATTGCGGGAGGGAGCATCATCTCCAAACAGTGGGTGCTGACAGCCGCGCACGTGCTATCCGGCGGAGAACACCCCGGAAATTTCTCTGTACTCACAGGTCAGCTGAGTATAGTTTGCAGGCCATGACGCGGTCCTGCTAATGTATAAACAAGTCAAGCTGCAAAGATGAAGAGTTGCTGAAGGGTAATCGCCATTCACTGTGTCACAGGCGTGAGACACAGGACGAGGGACAAGTCGCCGGTGGGAATCAAGAAAGTTGAAAAGTATTTCATACATCAAGATTTCAGTGAAACACAATTTCGCAATGATATCGCTTTACTCAGACTGGAGGAGAAGCTGGACTTCAGCAGCAAAATAAGGCAAGACATATAAACACATACTCACACACACAATTACACTTGTATTTACACTTATGCAGCTATAATTAAATATTCATATTCTTACATAATGACACAAACATGTCATCGTGAGGATTCACACAGATTAATGTGTCGTATAATTACTGTGGGCCTGTGTCTCCCTCAGGCCTGTGTGTCTCCCCTGTACGGCTCCTCTTTCCCACCTCCTGCCCCTTCCCTCCCAAAACTGGACCTCACGCTGTCTTTATCAAGGTAAGAATGCTGCCCAGGCCAGGCCCAGTGCTGCCTGTTAGCTTCAATGGGCTGTAAGCTTCAGCGAAGCCCGGGGAGGGTGACCCCAATGCGGTTGGCCAGCAGCCCAGCGCCTTCGCTCCCGCCGCCTCCCGCAGATCTCATTCTCACCGGCCGTGGCGGCGAGGATCAGCGCACCGTGAGCGGCGTCGTGACCGGATGGGGGCTCAGTGGTAAAAAGCACATTCTGGAAACCAACTTGCAACATGGAAATATTTTGATAAAGGTGAGGCCAGGGTGATGACTATTGATTCTGGGACTGAATTGGGGGAATGCGCACATCTGTATGAGGAGGGCATTAGACAATCAAGGTGATGGACCGCCTGTCACACGTCACCATGAGGAAACGCTGCTCATCTGGGCCTGCAGCTGGGGCAGAATAATGTGCAAAGCCAGGGAGGGTGTGCAAGGAAAAATAATCAGGGATAATTAAAAATGATTATGATTAAAAATTTCTTCTCGTAAAAGTTTGTGATTTTCCAAACAGCAACGGCAGCAGTGCAGGGAAGAGTCAGAAGCCATAAAGGTGCCACTAACTGAAGAGAAGTTCTGCGCCAGAGGAGAAGATGGTGTGGACGCCTGCAAAGGTCTCATGGCCTCACCTCCAGTCGTTCCTCTCGGCTGAACTAGACAGGACACAAAGTCAGTGACGTCTGACTTAGTTTGCCCTGGTGGCGGTGGTGTGGGGGATGCAAGAAAGATTTTTAAAATCATTTAAATAAAGATTTCATAATTTAAAATAAGTAACACTGTTTAGGGTGCAGTTGCAGGAAAAAGAAAAACGCAATAAAAATAACTGATCTATATATATGATAAAAGGAGTTTATCTGATACAGGACTATAGTCTTCGTTAGGCTTATGTGATGCTGGGATAAAAGCATATAACACTCCTCCTATCTGCAGACCAGCAAATGAACATGCAGTGTTATCCATTGTATGAAGGATTCTTATAGTGACCGTCATTCCTGATTTTTCCTGCCAGCTGATTCCGGTGGTCCCTTTGTCATTAAGAGGAGCAGACGCTGGATTCAGGTATGTGTGGTCGCCCCATCGCCTGATCGGGGCTCATCTTAGACAGGAGGGACCCGGCTCAAACCGCACCCCTCTGCCCTGTCCTGCCGCAGATCGGCATCGTCAGCTACGGCACATCCAGTGTCTGCCAGAATGGCACCATGGGCTTCTACGCCAACGTGGCCAAGCTCATGCCCTGGATCAGGGAAATCGTGGGCCAGGACATGAGATTCACCTGAGACCGTGAGGCCCGTCCTGGATGCCGTCCCACCCCTCTCCCTCCGCAGCCCACCCCCCACAGACCACCTGTCAATAACAGATCAATATCAGCCGGCCAGCACCGCCAGCAACATTCATAAATAAAGATGTTCTCGCACCATGAATTTATCGAAAAGGTTAAAATAATGCTCATTCTCCTAGCAGTATTTCCTCCAGCCAATAACGATTTCTTCCTCTCCTCTGTTTCTAATTTTCTTTCACAAGTGAATCACTTGTTTCTCTGCTCACTTTACAGTTTATAATATGAGATTTTATAGTGAGTAACGACAGAGATGGGAGACGGACGAGAGATGAAAACGAGGGCAGAGAGAATGCTGGGGATCCGGGGGGTGGAGGGCACTGGCGCCACAGAAGCACTCTTCCTGGGGGGGGGGATGGTGACTGACTGACTTATTAGGATAAACTAATTATCAGCATTAAGGGACGACAGTGTCCATTTATGGGGAAAGTCAGAGGTGGCGACGTTCCTGTTCTCCCCTCCACATCTGAGCAGCGTAAGACAAACCTTGGAAATGGATTCCAAGTCCATGCTTGTGTAAGCCAGGGATCCCATGCCGCAGGGAGCAGAGTGTGGGGAGTTTTCCAAACATGCCATCTGGAAAGTTCAAATGTCACCGTACCACCAGGCTGCCCTTAAAAGCTGGGGCTCCTGATTTTGGGGGGGGGGTTTGACTGAAGCGTCGCTCATGAACCCAGCCGCTACGTGCTCAGCCATCTTATGGGCAAAAGATTCAGCCCTATTGTGATCCTTATATTTCATACTTGGGGGTGTTGAGCGTACCAGGGCTGACTGAAAGCACCGACCATTTGAAAATAGGGGCCTAGATTCTATATTTGTCTAAATCAGTGTTTCCGACCCCGAACCCACTCCTCTGGAATCCCCGGACAGTTCACGTTCCTGCGAGGGAGCAAAAATGTGGAGTATCAGGCAGGGAATAGGTAGGGAGCAAAAACAGGTCGGGGAAGAATGGTCTAAACATGGAGAAAAGTCTTTTTTCTTCATAACGCTAAACACAAGGTCTTCTTTTCCATTCCATTGAGGACCTTACTTACCATAAGGAGTGCTCTGGGACTTAATCATCTGGCAATAACCCCATATCACTAAAACATCTGCAGTTTTACAAGCAATAATGGCATTTTTGGTAAAGAAGAGGTTTTTTTTGACTGTCGCTCCCTTAACGGTGGTAGGAGACCAATGAAAATGCCTGTCGGGGCGGGGCCGGATGGGGTGGGGGTGGGGCACAGGGGCAAGTCTACAATTTATGAAAGAAACCAGAACACATGCTAAAAGAATCAGAGAGAAGACAGAGAAGGGGGTTGGAGGGTGGAGGCGCGGAGCCAGCGAGACGTGCTAATAGGTCCCTTAGGGCAGAACCGTGGTTCCAGGTGATGGAGAAATTAGGGGAAACGTGGCACACGCAGCCATATGCTGGAGAAATCTTCCCATTTAACAGCGGAACAATCGCAATAAAGGAAACGCGTCTGCGCTCAGCCCCCCTGACTCTGGGGGTCACTGTCCTGCCAAAGCACTGAGTCCCGTCATAAAATAACCCCAAACCACAAAGCCTCAAACCCGACCACTTTCAGGAAGTTCTCCCAACATGTGAATTTCGTTTTGGCTATTTCGTTTTGGCTATTTCGTTTCGCTGTTGTGTTCTGTTGTTTTGGTAATTCAGCATTTGGATGATTTAGGTGGGCTGGTACAATAATAATTTAAAAAAAATGTATTTCCTAATTCAAGTGAGACTAAAACCACTTTTCCACGAGCCTACCTATTACAAAGTATCATTACCACATACTGGAAACTATGTATTATAATGCAATAATATAACCAACTGTTACTCAAAGCAACACCTGTAAGAAGGAGGAGAGCTTCAGGCTTGACGTGCAAAGCAGATGATGTAACGTACACCGCAGGAGATGACAGGAAGCATGAATTACAAAGAAATCTGGGTAATCCGATCCGGGCCTGACCCTTCTGCCCTAGGGCAGGGCCAGCTAAGCTGTCTAACGTATGTCTAACGCTCAGCATATCTTTACCAGATCTCCTTCATCGACCGGCACAAAGCTGCACCCACTAATGGAAAAGGGGTGTCCGTTTTAAGCGGTGGG
>JAODUD010000040.1:28766988-28778308 GCA_026784285.1 Stomatorhinus walkeri | reverse complement strand
GGGGGCAGGGTGCTATTTCTTAAATATGTTTACAGGAGGGAAAAGCAGATTTATGTTTGTCAGGTAACCTCCTTATTAAATAGTGTCATATCCTTACCTTATGGTATCGCACTGTTTTAGCATGTCTATCTATCTATCTATCTATATCGTAGAGTGACACAAGTGTGAGCAGTACCCCTGCCGTCTCCCTGCAACGCATCTCAGTTGAGTCCATCACGGCCCCAGTGATAGGGAACGTGGTTCTCTTGTGAACTAACTCACAAAACAGAATTGGAATACCAGCAAACATGACACTGTAATACCCACAATGCACTGCATTGCAAACCACCGCATTTGGTGATGGTCGGTCAGTGGAGCAGTGTCAGTGGAGCAGCGTCAGTGTCGCGCTCAGATTATTTTGCCAGACTGCAAACCACCTGTATTTTCCCCGACCATGTGATCCGGCTGTGAATCAGCCCTCTGTAGCATGATGTGCTCTCGAACCCTTTCTGCCTCATATCCGCTTTGCACAGACCAGCTGTAATCATGAGTGACTAGATAGATCAAAGAAGGAAATTAGGAAAATGGTTAGAGACATCAGCCAAAGAAAGGCTTTCTTATGGTATTGAGTCATTGATTGCTAATGAGCTGATTGTTCTCTTACAAACTTGTTGTACAAGCAGGAGCTTGTGTTTACAGGGAGCAGTGACAAAGTTGTGTGCATAGTATACAGAATATGGGGAAAGATAGTAACAGTGTAGAGACTAGCACGCCATTTATCCATCTATGTTCTAGCTGGTTATCTTCATCAGGGTGGGGGGGGGGGCAGCATAAGGCAGAAGGCTGGGGTAGACCCTGCACAGGATAACAGTCCATAGGAGGCCGCAGAGACACACGCCATGAGCAATTTAGACATGTCAATGACAAACTGTGAAGAGGAACTGAAGTAAGCAGAGGAAAAACAAAAAGGTACCAGAGACATGCAAAGTCTGCACGGTCAATAGAGGTGGGACCCAAAGCCCCAGCTCTGGAGATACGAGACAGCGGCAGCACCTGCTGAGTCTCCATACTGCCTCAGTACACTAACAATACATCTAAATATAGCAAAAATACCCACATTCCCCTAAGCAGATTGCAGAAATACACCTCTACCATGTAATGGGCCAAAATTTGACCCTGAAATATCTATAAATGTTTTACATTAAATCTTTCAATGTTTAAATATATCTCCCACCAAAAGTTTAAATCATTTAAAGGTGTATTATTTTTAGTCGATTTTTAAGCTAAATTGATGCGTTCTTTTAATGAACGTATTTATAATGTATTTTAAGATATCTTGAAATTAAGAAAATTATAGAAAAGGAATTATAAATGTTTTTTTTTCATTTGGATGTTTTACAGGAAAGTCACTTCCTCATTATTTTAATATATATCCATTTTAATATATGATTAAATAGCTCAAAATGTGCACAGTGACATCATCGAATGCTATCTCTAGATGGCAATTTTGAGTTGGCTGTCACGCCCCGATCGTGCCGATCCTCCTGTGCTACACCCCCCTCGTTAACCTCGTGTGGATTCCCAGTGTTTACCAGCTGTTTCGAGTTGTCTTTGTTATTTCGATGTATTTAAGTCCACGTCAGAGTTTGTTTCCCTAGTTCTGTCATTGTAGTGTTATGTGCTGTTATGGTGGGTCTGTGGCGAAACATAGAAACATGCAGTGAAGGTGGCATTCTATGGAGAAACATGGTGTTTCCATATTACATCCCTTTTACCTCAGTTCATTTCTCCTTCAACCTGCTTTCCCAGTCTGCACCTTGCCTCTCATAACGTTGACTACAATTAATTTTAAATATCATAGCAGTTTAGCCACAGCTGAAATGCATTCAGAAAATTATTCAGTCAGAAAGCTTTAGCTTTGTCTTAGATATTCCATTTAAAACCCAGAATTTATTAAGATGATCTTGAAATGTAAGTGGTTTAGAGAAATTACATAACTAATAGATCTTCATTTTGTTTTTGCAGTGTGCATTATATTTTCTTCCTGTACTTTAACTCAGCGCTCAATATTTCTGTGTAAGCCTGTCTTAGTCGGTGTTTGATTTTAATATCGCATTCAGTGTTTCTGCATTTGAGTGTCTGGAAATGGCATCTGCAGTGAGTATGAAGCCACCACACCTTTGCAAAATGTTAACTTTCTCGGCCTACAGTCCAACCCATATACAACAAATAAAATAACATTTTTATCGCCATTATTTACAAATCACAGCTTGCAATATCCAGGTGGAAAAAGAAACGCAACATTTCTGAAAGAAAAATAAGAAACAAGAATAAGTGGTTTATATAAGATCGGGCTGATGTTAGTGGAAGCAGCTTTCACTTGAATTATAGAATGTTTGGATCCCTCTCCACAAACTTTGCAGCTCAGACAAACTGCCTGTCATGGTTTGGTGCCTTGATGGATTACCCTCTTCAAGTCAATGCACCCTGCTGAAAAAATCAGCTTGACCATTTTGATAGGCTGGCCACACCAGACTGACCACACTACCATTGGCACTCCGGCCACTAGGAACTTCACACTGTTCCATTCCACTCTTGTGTGGTTATGAGATATCAGCCACTGAACAGCGAGTGGTGGGTGCAGCAACGTGCCGTACCAGCGCCCGCTCCTTGCCCTTTTCTCTCCCCACACCAGCATGATTAGCTGGTGACCTACCCTGTTAAATCATCAAAGACCAGTAAGAGTTGGAACATGACCCTCTTAGACCAGCTAAAACCAGCTACCAGCACAAACTGGTTTTAGCTATTTTTTAAGCAGGGTAAACATACCATGCTGCGCAGTTGCATTGCTGGTATACTTGGCTCATCATTGTGTTAAAAGGTGAACCATTTTGCCATCTATACCAACCCCGGCTGAGGCCAGCTATATATCTTCATGATTCCTATGTTAAGAATATCCATAGAATGCCA
This sequence comes from Stomatorhinus walkeri, assembly GCA_026784285.1. Lineage (NCBI taxonomy): Eukaryota > Metazoa > Chordata > Actinopteri > Osteoglossiformes > Mormyridae > Stomatorhinus > Stomatorhinus walkeri. Next base: position 28,775,359 of record JAODUD010000040.1, on the reverse strand, counting down.
CCTTCACTGCATGTTGCTGTGTTTCGACGTAGAATGCCACCTTCACTGCATGTTACTGTTTCGCCATAGAATGCCACCTTCACTGCATGTTACCATGTTTCTCCACAGAATTCCACCTTCACTGCATGTTACCATGTTTCGCCATAGAATGCCACCTTCACTGCGTGTTTCTATGTTTCACCATAGAATACCACCTTCATTTCATGTTACTGTTTTGCTACAGAATTCCACCTTCACTGCATGTTACCATGTTTCTCCATAGAATGCCACCTTCACTGCGTGTTTCTATGTTTCGCCATAGAATGGCACCTTCATTTCATGTTACTGTTTTGCCACAGAATTCCACCTTCACTGCATGTTACCATGTTTCTCCATAGAATGCCACCTTCACTGCATGTTTCTATGTTTCGCCATAGAATGCCACCTTCACTGCATGTTTCTATGTTTCGCCATAGAATGCCACCTTCACTGCATGTTTCTATGTTTCGCCATAGAATGCCACCTTCATTGCACGTTACTGTTTTGCCACAGAATTCCACCTTCACTGCATGTTACCATGTTTCTCCATAGAATGCCACCTTCACTGCAATTAATGTTAATTAATCCTCATAATGTTTTTTTTAATTGATGGGTTACTTTGCATAAATGAAAAGCAGATAAGCTGTATTTGGACTTTATTTCGCTGTGATAGTATAGTAGCCTAACAAAAAAATAAAACAAAGATATACATTCTGAATCAGGCTGGTGACCTTCCAGACCCACTGTGGGTCATAAGACATTTAAAGTGTCTTATTACAACTTACAGTACTTCCATATTTCCCTTTATAACTACTGCTTTCATTATTTCTGTATTTCTGTTTCTTAATACAACATTTCAGTATTTGAGAGTTTTAATATGGTATTTACTATCTCTGTATTTAAATGTCTTATTAAAAAAATCAGTTTTTATGCACGAGTTCATTAGTATAGCATTCAGTATTTCTGTATTTGAATATTTTACTACTATGTTCAATAATTCTGTATTTGAGTTTCTTAATATGACATTCAGTATCTTTCTGTTTGAGTTTCTTAATATGGCATTGAGCACTTCTCTGTCTGACTTTAACGCAGTGTTCAGTATTTCTGGTGTGTTTCCGCCACTCACAGTGTTATTGATCTCTCCCCTGCTACCAAAACATGGATAAGGACACAGCGAGGCGAGGAACAGCAGGAGTGACCCACTTCTCCAGCACTCCTGTTTCGGCGACACTGCAAAGAAAAAAAGCCAGAGACCTATCAATCACAACGCTTCTAGTACATGATGGCTTTAATCAATTTCTATGTTTTACTGCCCACTGTTTGCTCAGCTGCTCTTTCCCCTGGCTTATAAAGAGCTCTCCCTGAAGCAGCCGTAAGTGAGAAGTGTATTATGGGATGAGCTCATTTGATGATGAACCTTGAGATACATAAAGCTCGCCCCGTTGTATCGATTCCGGATTGGCTCCATCCCAGCTGTGCTCCTCTTTTTCGGTCACGTGGAAAGTACGATGTCACCACTGAACGGAAAAAAGACCCCCAGACCTCACATGTAATGTAATTAGGGCGCAATTTCTGAACAGGATGAAGAGTAAAGCGTCATGCAGCTGCGTTTCCAGCACCAAGGAGGCAGAGGGGCGTACAGGACGCGTCTCCAAGCTCCACTTAGCACGGTTTTGTTACTTATGAAGCACCTCAGACCCAAAAAAACTATTTGCGTCACCGGAGTAGCACCGTTAAAAGCACCACGAGATGTCAGTTAATCTTGGCAAAGGGCACATGTCAAGATGTCAGATGTCAGCCTTAGACAAAAGGTAATGGCTGCCTTTCTGCTCTCTCAGTCAGACAGTGTCAGCTGCTCCCCGATTGGAAAACAGTTTCGGTTCTCTGTGATAAGCTGAAGGGATGAGAAATGGGAAAAAAAGAAAGACTGAACTACTTAGTCAGCTCACAAAAGAAAGATGATTTCCTTTCAGTGATCAGATTGGACGTGTTAATAGTGAGAGGCACAGAGCGGCCTGATTGTAATAAGTTGTCTCCCTTATTGTCGAATGCCTCAAAGTCAGCAGCTGACGGCTCCTGGGGTTGTTTCCGGGGGGGGTGGGGGGTTCGATCCTTGGGGCTGTGGAATCAGAGGGGTGGTTGGATAGTATCCTGAGATGAATGTGTGATAGATGTATTCCCTAAAAGTAAGATGCTTTATTTGAAAAAAATAAAAAAAAAACAGGTTAGAATAAAAGGACTGTGCTCTGCCTGTTGCCGTGGTTTCCACATCCAGTGACAGACAGGGTGTGTGGGAGTGCCCCCCCCCCGACAGCCCCGCCCCTGACGCCGCATGATGTCTAATGAAGGTATACCTCTCCCTGCAGAGGCCAAGTCAGCCCAAGGGTCAGCACCTTCTGCCGGTGATAATGAGCTCTGAGAGACGCGCCTTATTTATTTTTATATCCGCTCTCTCATTCAGACTGGGTGCCGACGGCCATGATGGAGATGAAAAGGTGGAGGGCAGGCATGCTCCTGAAGGCGGCGCCGCCTGGCTGTGCCGGAGGTCCCACGGGACTCGCCGCCGGTGAGCGAGGGTCAGCCGAGGCAGAGTCTTTGGAGAGACACTAATGATCACACGCAGATCTGTCTCATTAGGCCCCTGCCGGGGACAGACGCTCCTCCGGGCCGCCGACGATGTCATGCCGAGGGCCTCCGTCGCCGAGTGATTGGGCCGAGTTGTTTTATCTCCTTAGCTGCTCCTGTTCGCTGTGTAATTGAAAGGCCGTTATGGCTGGCTCTGGGAACGGCGAGAAAATGGCTGGATTCGTGCTGACTCCGGCTTACTGCTTACAAGCTAAATACAATCTCTATGAATCATAGTTGTTTTCTGAGACTTTCTGTTTAAAATCTGCTTTTCTTATTTTAATAATTAATTTTGATTGGTTAGTTTTATATTATATACCTATGCTGTGGTCCATTTAAATAAATATAAAACTGATGACTCTAAAAGGGGGGGGGGTAATAAGAGCCTGAAGGGGGGGGGGCTCATTCATGGGAAACAGACAAAGAGCAGAAGTAATGCTTTCTGGTGAGATGGATGAAGACGTCGATGGTTCATCGCATCCCCCCGCAAGAAAAATAACAGAAACAAGGTGAGGCTCATGTCTGGCTTCTGCTCGAATCCCTGGGAGGTAAGTTGGGAGGAACAAGGAGTAAGGAGGGAGAAGGGAGAAGCAGAGTGAATCATTCACTTCCTTCCTGAGGAATGTCCTCCGGTGCAAGTGTGAGGGGAGAGGATAGGAAGGGTCAGGGGGTTGGTGGGAAATGAGCCACAAATCATTTGTTGTCCTCTTAGGAGTGCCTCCGTATAACAGAAAGAGAGAGAGTGTTTTCCAGGCCGTGGGTAAATCTCAGCCGCGCTTGTGTTACGAAACACGGACTATCGACAACAGGAAATCATTTGCATTTAGATTTAAATGCATTTACATGTGACCCCAGGTTCGCGCAAGGCTCCTACATAACCGTTACACATCTCCCCACCACAGGCGAAAAATCACACTGGCGATGAATGCTTGTCTTAGCCAATTTGAGAATGCAGATGGCATACTGTGTGTTATTCTCAGGGAAAATAAATGGGTATTTGATGCAAAAAGGAGGAAGCATTTGTTTTATTTCCCGTCCCTTCCGCAGACAAGACAATGAAGAGCATTGTCATGAAATATTATCCATTTGTTTTTCAAAAAATATTTCAAATTAAAAAAATTATGTTCACACTGTAACTGGCTGTCAGTTGGGTTTTCTGTCCAGTAAACCGCAGTTAGGACTTGATTCCCAATTAAATTTCTAACAAGTAAAGATATTTCTTGGGCTGCAGCTGCTCTTGCTAGAGAGTTAATGTCTATTTACAAAGTAACATCTGACTATCAAGCAGACCGGAGTTGTTCGGCCAAGCACAGCATGTTAGTGGGGAAAACGCAGAGCAGAGCGCAGCCAAAGCCTTTAAGCGTGGGACAGACGGAGGCAGTGACATGTGGCAGTGACACTGGAACGGCCGTGTGTCACGCTGGACTCCGGGGAGCAAAGTGGCGAAGGAGCGAGGGCAAGCTTGCAGAAATGACCCACCGTCCCGTAGGAAAGAGCCGTGAAAATAACATTGATCCTTGAAATCCTTCAGGTCGTAACCATGTGAGTCAGTCTCTGACTCAGCGCTGACTGCGGCCCTCCCAGACCGGGTCTAAACAGCACTTCGAACACCGTGACCCTCCAGGATCAGGGCTGGTAATGGAGTTTAGGGCCACAGTTAAATAGTGCTGAGCTGGCTGTGGTCCTGCAGGTCCAGGTCTGGCTGACTCTTCAGGCACTGTGCATACGGCAGGAAGTGAGGCCTTCGGGGTACACAGTGAGTGAGACACTCTGTCCAACCAGCCACTCAGATGACTGACAGGTCCCGTGCCCACCAGCTACCCAGATGACTGACAGGCAGTATTTTGAACCAGCTACCCTGATGACTGACAGACACTGTATCAAAGCAATTACTTATATGACTGTCAAACACTGTATCGGGCTAATTACTTAGTTGACTGACAGGAACTCTGTCCAGTCAGGTATTCTTATGACAGACAGGCACAATATCAAACCAATTAATTAGATGACTGACAGCATTATGTCCAACTAGCTACTTAGATGACTGACAGCCACTGAAGCCAACCAGTTACTCAGATGACTGACAGGAGCACATCAAAGCAGTTACTCATTTGACTAACAGTCATTGTATCAAACCAGTTACTCAGATGATTGACAGGCACTCCACCCAACCAGTTACACAGATGATTGACAGGCACTCCATCCAACCTGTTACACAGATGATTGACAGACACTCCATCCAACCAGTTACTCAGATGAATGGCAGGATTGTGACCCTCTCACCATACCCCTTAGACACGGTGCCTGCACATATAGGCGGTATGTGTCCAGTTCATAATTACAGCCATTAGTTTCTTACTGTTTAAATCTCCACAGTTGTCAACATCCGGCATGAAGGCTGTACACACCATGAGACAAAGTGCCAGGGAGTGCTAAATCAGGCAGCAGTGATCATTACAGAAGAAAGGAAAGATGGGGGAATTCTTTGGTTTACCTTGAGTAAAAGGTTAAAAATGATGATATGATGAAATATGAGCTGGGCTTGGAGTATGTTCAGCAAATAATACCTACATCGTAATAATACCTTGCACAGCTGAGATTCTTCCAGAAACAATTAAGCCTAAGTACCCTCAACAGAACTAGGAGGGGAATCCCGTTAGATATTACACATCGTGATTGGGAGCTTCTGGTCACAGGAAGATTCCTTAAGTTGTCACCACCTGATGCTCTCACACATGAAAAAAGATTCCTGATTTTAAAAAGAATATTCAGGCCACTTGGGGACACGTCCTACAGTCTTCTCAGTCATGACAAGGTTCAGCAGACCATTTCCCTTGGTAGGGCTCCCTTCAGTATTTTGGCAGAGGAACAATGTTGATTCATTGTTTCTTGTTCAGCAACAATTAACAGTTGCGCTGGTGCATGACAACAAAATCTTAAAATCCTGCTAATCCCCCTCACACATCCCAAGCCATAAACAGGGTGATGTGGAGTAATGAGGGGCATAATGGAATCCAATTAAACACATCAGAGCGTGTTTCGATCTTCGGTGAGAAAAGCGATTAGCACACTCACGCTAGCCCGAAATGCTGCCTCTATTCTTTTTTATTAATTTAATTTTTTTAAATGCAACATTTAGTTCATTCGGTCAGGAGTAATTTACAATCACAGGGCTGCGGCATCTGAGCATGAAGACAGAAGGAAAATGGCTTGTGAATATTCAAAATGAAAGCAACCACATCTCGTCTGGCATAACGGACACAGTCGAATGACAGATGAGCATCTACTGTCATTAGAGCAATTTTGCCTCCCTACTGCACCCTCCGACAGTTACCAGAGGTGTCATTTAAAGGGTCACCTACTCTCTAATGCACTTAAAATGTTTGTTTTTATTAATATGGCTATTTATCATTTCCATTTCTTTCTGGTTTCGCCTTCCATTAAACCACTAAATCATACATCATTAGGTGATTAAAAATTCATACCAGCGGCCCCGGGGCCACTTTCCTGTGGCAGGGGCACGGCTGTGGCTGTCACAGCTCACGGGGACTGGCATCTTCCATCAGGGTGCTAAAAGTGACACAGAACACTGTCAGTTGAACTCCCAACACTCACACCCCTGCTGGGATATGACGCAGTGCCTGCGGTGGATGTTACACATGAATAGCGGTGAATAACACCATGTCCTGCTGTAATTGTAGCCCATCTCAAACAGATCTGGAAAAATCCATCCCATCAAAGTAGCCTTACAACCACTCCCCCTCCCACACACACACACACAAGGGCACATATGTGCAAACATACAGCACTGTCATAATTATGCGATGCTGTGACTGACACACAAATATGCTCACACTGGTGCATGCAGAACACATGGAGATGGCACATAGCCACGCACTGCAAAGCTGAACTTGGGTATGTTTATAGGTCTGCAACACCAAGCAGCGGTCTGGGTGAGTCAGGCATGAGGAGTAGTGGTATGGGTGAGTCAGTCATGAGGAGTAGTGGTCTGGTTAAGTCAATGATGAAGAGTAGTGGTTTTGGTAAGTCTATGATGAAGAGTACTGGTCTGGGTGAATTAGTGATGAAGAGTAATGGTCTGGGTGGGTCAGTGATGAAGAATAGTGGTCTTGGTGAGTCAGTGATGAAAAGTAATTTTCTGGAGGAGTCAGTGATGAATAGTAATGGTCTGGTTGAGTCAGGAATCAGGAGTAGTGGTCTGGGAAAGTTAGTGATGAAGAAGAGTGCTTTGGGCAAGTCAGGTATGAGTATTAATTGTCAGGGTGAGCAAAACATGAGGATTAGTAATCTGGGGGAGTCCGAGATGAGGAGCAATAACACTTTCAGTTATTGAATATTCATATTTTTTAACTGGGATTTATCTTGACTCCTTCGGCACTTTAGAACATAGTGTACCCTGATCACACTAAGCGCTTTGCTTCTCTCGCGGCGTCTCGACTGTTCTTTGACTGTTTCTCAGTACATGGATGGTTTTGGTTAGTCAGCCTCAACAGATCTTTATTCACATTTGCAGTAATTTTCTTTGCAGTATCCTCCAGGTTTCAGAAGTCACATTTTTGTTAAATTTAATCCTTGGATAATTAGTAAGGAGGAGAGTCTGACAGCCCAGCAGGACACACGCAATGACTCCCACACACCTGGTTTCTTTCCAGTACTTTCTGGTAATATTACCATTAGTGAGGGGTGGGGGGTGCTGTAATTCCCTGACAAGTCAAACTGTTCACCCCCATTTGATCACCTTCCTTCCCTCCCTGCTCTCTCTGTTCCCATCGCTGTCATGACAGAGCGAGTGGGTTCAAAGCACCAGCTTACGAAATATGGCTGGGCCGCCTTGTCTCTACCATTAGCATTGGCAAAAGACGCACACACGCCCCTGTCAGTGCAGTGTCGTGACCCATCGACAGTCAAGCCCACAGTGGAGTCAGCATGGGGCAGGGTGCCCCCTGCTGTCAGGTCTCGGAAGCCTTTCCCTCCGGCAAGAAAGTGTGGGGGAAAGATGAAAACAAGAACCCTTCTCCGTCAGCAAACACCAGAGACAATGAGAAAGAGTAAGTGAGAAGAAGGAGAATATGTGCAAGAGAGAGAGAGGGTGAGAGAGAGTCCCTACACAAACGGCCTATTCCGAAGCCTTGTCTGCACTGTTTCGTCCATTATGGGCTAATCAGATCATCCCCAAGCCACTTCCTTTGCTGGTACCGCTGGGGAGCAAGAGCGCTCTCCCAGGGTCTCTGCAAGTGGCGATCGATACGGCCCAATCATCTTCATTCAACAAAATCACACTGTCATCATCATGGTTCAATAAGGAGCCGGGCAGAGGAGGAGAAACCCGAGGCAGTGGAGATATCTCCGGCGGATATTTATAATGTGGATTGAATGGCGCTAATGAATGGGTGGTGTGCATTAGTTTGAAATTTGATGGCCTTTGATTTATACCAAGTCCAGGTCTGATTACTAATGTTAAATCCATTAAGTTGTCTCATGCATTTGCCTTAATGTACTTCCCTCGATACAATACAGATTAAATAAATCCATTTGCTTCGCTTGATAGCGGATTTTTTTTTTCCCCCCCCGAGTTCCCTCCCCTGACATTCTTGTTTTCCCTGAAAGCTTTCGATAATGCAGTTTTGTCAAGGAAGATTTAAAGAGCTTAAATAAGCGGACGTTTTGAAGTCCCGTGCACTCGCGAATAATGTCAGAGGACCCGGCG
>JAODUD010000040.1:28711872-28722082 GCA_026784285.1 Stomatorhinus walkeri | reverse complement strand
TTTTTTAACGGGGGCCCCCCCCCCCCCCCCCCCGCCTCACAGATCCAGTTGTTCTGCAGAGGTCAGGTGGCTTGTTTGTGTCTTGATTTGGCTCTAGCCTCTAGCAGACAAAGCCGGGGAGGCGGCGGTCTGCGGAACTTGGCATGCATGTACGGTTTTGGCTGTACCTTCAGCGGCTTGCGGTGGTTTTTCATTGGGTATATGGCTGAGGGCCACGTTTCTGCAGGTTATCCCGCTGCTTCTGGGACAGAATCACAGCAGCGTCCACTTGTGGCTAAATGCTGCTTTTTAACTATTATCTTCTGCCTCGTATCTGGTTCGGAACCAGATGGCGTAAATGGTCCTGCCGGCTGCCGGGCCGAGGTGCCCGTTGATTGCACATCACCAGACAGAGCAGGTCTGCAAACTGCCAGCCCATTAGGACTCAGGTTTCTGTTGGCATTCCTAAAGTAACAAGACTTTTTTTTTTTTTAATCAATAAACTTACAAAAATAAAACACCACACAACTATGCGTTTGCTGGTGCTGTGTGAGAGGGAAACCATGCTGCCTCACCATGTGCTTGTGTGTGCTTTCTGTAAGTGTATTACCCGAAACCGTGATCACAGCCGTGATTATATGACATTGCTCTGCTGGAACAGCGCTGGTTCTGTGGCTTTTGTTTGAAGTATGCGGCCATCTTAAAGCTCTTATCCATAGTCATGGTGAGATGATGACATTTTGTTGGCCCATCTTGTAGCTATGTGACTCTGAAGCCCTCCGCCTTAACTTCTGGCCCGTGCCTGGTCGAAAATGAACATGTACTTTGAACTCGAGCAGTAATGGACCTTAGGGTTAGGGTTAGGGTTAGTGCTGCACCTTTGCTATCCCACCAAAGGCTCCTTAAGATGTACCCCAGCCGGCTTGCAGCGTTGCTTGGGATGCCCATCAGGATGTGTTGGGTAGATGGTAACTCTGGTGGAAAGGTTGTGCTTTACCTCGCAAAAGGGATTTGATTCGTGATGAAAATCTGCAGCTGTGTTTCCGCGCAAACCTGGGCCCACATCTGACTGGCATTTTTATACAGGTGAATATTCAGGTGCCGCTGCTCTACTGGTCATTAATATGCACAAACCTCCTTTTGGGCAGCCTCTGCCATGGCAGACGGCCCCGCTAATGTCGCACGAGAGGCATCATTCAAAAAGAAACATCCAAGGTAATCTCAATTTAAAGCTGTCCGTCATTTCCAAAAAACACACCTAAATGTCACCTCTTACCTCTCCCACCCGTACTTCAGACATCCGGGAATAAACTTCCCCATGAACACATTACAACCATTAATATGCATTTACAAATGCATTTTTCTTGTATTTGATTTTCGGGCATGACAATAATTGAGCCATGTCTGTTGTTATGCCATGTGATCACCAATGAGGAACTGATTGTAAACAATTAGACTAACTTAAGGAAATAACATAATGGCCTTTGTTTTCTGCTGAAGTGATTAATCTTTCTGTATGCGGAGAGACTGGTTTTGGGTATAAATGGTGCACTGTGATGTCACAAATACTTTGGCACAATAATGGTCTGATGGCTGCCGCCCCCCCCCTCTGTCTCATTGCTGGAATGTTTGTTTGTGTCTTGTACAAAGGCTGCACGATGGTCGCCTACAGTCAATGTGATGTTCTTCATTGTGAAAAATGACGTATTTCTCAGGCATTTCAAGAGATGCCTGATCTAAATGTCCCGAATGATATGTTACCTGGTGTTTGGACACATTACACTCTGCTCCGGGGGCGGGGTATCTTCATCCACAGATGCTCATTACCGTCCACAAGGGTTATCAGCCCCTTTTCCCAGCTGGATGACTGCATTTTCCCCTAATGACATGTTTCCCCCAGGTAATATTTCATTAGCTGTCATCTTCAGTAGTGATTTTTAAAATTATTTTGGCTCCTCAGAACGGATCGCTCTGCCTTGGCCAACTCCCTTACGGATCCCTTTCTCCACCCATAGCCGGTCCCCTCTTATCCTAGACGTATGGCCATTTTGCATGCTACTGTTTTTCTACCCTTTCTGTAATTATTTAAGTGCATTACTGCGGCCAATGCGTGGCTGCCTTATATATCTTGCCGCATTCCTTTTGTCTTGCGGGTCGAGTTGGAAAGTAAGGGGCGCGTGTGCAGATTGTCCACGGCGCTGTAATATAAACCCGCCATGGTCCCGCACCCATCGGAAGATGTTTGGTCAATTTTGAAAAAGCTTTTGTGAGCCTAGTCAAGGATAACCCTCCCTGTATCGACATTAGGTCTTCTGTTTGCTGTTCGCCTCTCCAGACGCGGGAAGGGAGTTTGCTTTTCGCGTTTAGCTGTGGTGCATCACGCCAGCGTCTCACATTACACTGACGGCACTGTTGGGACGTTGCTGATGCGCTTAACCGCTGTAGTCCAGCGCCGAGCTAAGCGGTTCTAGTAACGCGTGATGCACTGTGCCTGGGCGCATGGCGTGGACCAAAGTTCAGTTAGTGCCGCTGTTGTGCGCACTGGGCCCTTGTAGACCAGGCTTAAGACTGTGTTTCTTGATGCATAGTTGATTTATTGACCTGGCGTGAGCTGTTGTGTAATTTTGTGTAAGTAATCTATGTAATTAAAGCTAAAGGTCCGGTGTCACTGAGCACCTATGACTGCAAACCATAAGTGATATTCTGTAAAAGCCGTTGTTTTAGCACCTGTCTGTATCTGAAAATGGACAATTCAGGGCCAAAAGCTAGATTCGAGGCCTGAAAAAGTGTGTCGCTGGGACTGTCTCGACATGTCTTAATATAATGGTCTGTCCCTTGACGTGACTGAGCAATGGCACTGCCCCACTGTAAATGGCGCCCTTTTCTCTTTGATGGGTGAGCATCTCAAGTGCAAGAACCCATTTGATGACTTTGCCGTGCTGTGAATTTCATCGTTAGCTAGCGTGGGCCGAGGTGCGGTCAATCTCCTCCTGACGGGAACATCCTGCATTAAATGGCAAGCTGAGAACTCCCCCCCCCCCCATGAATGACTGAGGAATATGGCTGCAGAATCAGACTCGGAAACTGCATAAATGCTGCGTGGTTTGCTCGAAAGATGCAGGCATGGCTGTGTGAGTGAGCGGAAGTGAACGTGGGCCCAAAAGGCAGCGGCTGAAATGCTTGGTCTGTGTCATGGGTCTCCTGCTCCAGTCCAGGAGAGCTACTGTCCAGTAGGTCTCAGGTAAAGACCAGGAACAGGCGTGGCTCATCGGAAGCCAGGTAGGATAGAAAATCTGGATAGTAGCTCTCCAGGACTGAAGTTGGAGACCCCTGAGCTAAAAAATGGTGTTTTCGTATTTAGAAAGGAGAATGTTCACTGGTAGATTTTATTTCTTTTAACTCGATTCTAGTATTGAGTGTGCTGAATATATTGAATGTGCGACTTGTTGCTCTGCTTTCTCTGTAGCTCATTCAGCCACACCCTGGGGGAAGGATCCGGGAAAGGAGGTGCCAATAGAGTGGCAGGTCAGGGGGCAATGGCCACTGCGGGGTTTTTTTTTTTGGATGCTGTTAGTATGATGTTATCAGTACAATCCAGGTTCTTTGCCGAATGTGCAGGTTCCCTACTGGAGGTCCAGTGTTTCTGACTGAAGTGCTTTACTCCAGCGATGGGTTTAGCGGGTGTGCAAGCCTTACGTCATCTGGACCTCGTATGGTGTGTGTGTGTGTGTGTGTGTGTGTGTGTGTGTGTGTGTGTGTGTGTGTGTGTGTGTGTGTGTCACCCCCAGACAAAGTTTAGTTACACGTTCTGCATATCTTTGTGGCCACCGTGCATTCATTTCTATGGGCACAACCTTAATCCCAACAGTGACAACCTTAACCCCTACCCAGCCCTAACCTTAACCAGAAGTAACCAAGCACAATACAAGACTTTTGGCATTTTCAGGTTTTTAATTGTAGTGACAGATTTTTATAAAATTGAATTTCCCCTTATGGGGACTGAGAAAATGGTCCCCACAATATCAGAATAACTGGTTTATGTCGCGTTGTGGGGACATTTGTTCCCCACACTGTAATATATACATAACACACACACACACACACTCTGTCCCGCTAATGATCCTGATCCTTTTCTGGTGGCCAGTCTGCCGATCCGTGGAAGGCAGTAGTAGGAGCTGATTGATGGTGATTATTAACTTTCCGCCCCTTCCAGAGAACGTACTTGTACTGAGTGATTAAACGGCATGGGGGGAGGTGGGGCTCTGCTGCAGTGTGCACTCATTCATGTTGTTCTCTGAGGTTTTCTCTCTCTCTCTCTCTTTCTCTCTCTTTAATGAGTCATCGGCAGCGTCTCCATCTGGCCTCCATCTCTGGCTCCATCTGCTGCGGCTGTGTGATACCTTTGCTGCCTCTGTGCCGCACTTTAGGACCCGTCTTTTGCAGCCTTTCCGCGCCAGCTGTGCCGCCTTTTTTTATTACCAGGTGTCAATAAGTCGGCACCAACTTCTGGCGACCGTGTGGTCTCTCTTCCTTCAGATGATCTATCATGTGTTTGATCCTCACAGCGGCGCATCGTTGTTATGGTTGAGCCCGATGCCCGAGTCTTCAGTACTTGTTTGAGGCACCATTCAGTATAAATTTTCTTTTTTTGTTTTTTTTTCAGAATGGGAATAAATGATAAAAGGTGTTTTTCACTAAATTAAACATCAATTCAGACTGCCTCTACCTAAGCCAGAGTTGGCTTTTGTCGGCTTTGTCATCGGAAACGTATAAATAAGCTGGATTGATGGTCTGCCAGCTTATCAGCTGACCAGCTTTGCTTGTAAATTCATTTTGGATGCTTGCCAGTAGCAGAGTAGCTGCCAAAATATGTAATATGTAAAGCTATGTGTACATTTTCAGTTTAAACTTAATAGAACAAAAATCAGCGGGACGCCTATTAAATATCATTAAATTTAGATTTTTCTTTGTTATTCGCCCATACGTAGGGTCATTATCCACACGTTTGGGTGCGATTATGACTCACTGTAGTTTATCCTGAAAAGTTATGACAATCACAGTAGTTAAATGAATTTTTTGTAATGGGAGGGATGGGAGTAAGTACTGTGTCCCAATTTAAAATATAAATGGCTTCCTTGTGCAACCTATGACTTGTATTTTATTAAATAAAATGGGTTCCAAGTGGAAAGTCCCCAGATCAAGAGTATGAGAGGGAAAATTAAATTACAGAAATCTATTTGGGACAGTTGTTGGAATGCATGATTTGCATGTGTTTGTGCACGTGTTTGCAGAACATTTTAGTGTTTAATCGCATCACATGACTTTTTAACCTAAATAATTTTTGGCCAGATTGCAATTAATTTGCATCCCTGAATAGCCTTCCGCTAAAATGTGACCCGTGCGGCAGACAGTAACTAGCAGAAGTGCTTGTTCCCTTCTTGCTGACGATAAGGACCTCCTGATAGTGCTTCAGTTTGCCCATTTTCTCTGACGGTGGGGTCGCAGAGGAAGCATGGAATACTGCCGTCTATCCACTGGGCGCGGCTGTTGTGCCACTGCATCATAAGCAGAAGGGGCATGGGAATGCCTGTGGTCAGGGGGCCAGGATGAGCCTGATGGAAGCTCTTCTGATCCTCCTGCTTGAGGTGACGGCTTCTGATGAGAGACGTGGCGTGATGTGGAGCTATCCAATTAGTCCTACCCACAGGGGGAATGAGTTCCGGCTAACAGGCTTTTGACTGGATGTCGGCTCGTAATACAATGGCTGACGGGAGGGGGGGGGGTTGCTGACACCTGAGGTTTAGAGTGCTTCTTACGCTCTCACAAGTACGAGCTCGGTAAAAGCGGAACCATTCTGACCACATTCGTGTTTCATGCAGTAATAGATTTAAATGAAAACCATAAAGTTGACTTGTCCTGCATGTATGGAACATCCAGCGTCCTCTGCTGGGGGGCCTGCGGCTGTCACCGGAGCCATCTGAGGGCGCCTGCTGGATGGAAGAGGGACAGCATGGTTACTCTTTACTCCAGATGGCCCGCGTCTATCTTTTTCGTCCTGCCTGCCTATTATTATTTGCCCTTTATCACACACATTTTTATACATTCCTATGTTCTTTATATCTTGGATATTGCTAAAATAGTGAACGGCATACTCTAACAATCAGTGAGAAGTTTTATTACCTTATTTGGTCTTAGCCAATATTTGGTGGTTTTGTAAATTTTCCCAGGGTGCATTTTGTCTGTACTGGAGATACTTAAGTTTTTATAGCACCAAAGATGTGAGGAGATCATGGTGGACAGCTCTTCCTCCATTCCTCTAAATGTATAGGACTGTTCCTTTGAAAAAATAATGTTCTGCATGAGTCAAGAATGATTGAAATAACTAAAATAATACTGTCTGCAAACTACTAATATAATTTTAGCTAAAACGTGACCTGAAGATGAGGGTGGAGCAGGCAGTTTGTTTTTGAAAAACTGTGAATTGTCTGGTTACAAACAAGCCATTAAATGTAATTTCAGCAGAAATTTCATTGTAGTGCCAGGTAAGAGCTCAGTTTATCAAAATGACAGTGATGGCGAAGAGCGCGCTCTGGGCTGAGAGCTTGGCAGACACACAGAGCGAGCCGCTCAGAATTGGGACGGGCAGTTAGTGACTTTAACACGCCGGACAGCTATTTCAGCTGAAGGCGAAAAAGACGATACCGTGGCAGGTAGAAAATGTAGAATGTTTTATATAATGTAAATTGTATCAGATGGTAGTTAATATACTGCATATTCAATACAT
Source organism: Stomatorhinus walkeri (assembly GCA_026784285.1). Classification (NCBI taxonomy): domain Eukaryota; kingdom Metazoa; phylum Chordata; class Actinopteri; order Osteoglossiformes; family Mormyridae; genus Stomatorhinus; species Stomatorhinus walkeri. Next base: position 28,715,319 of record JAODUD010000040.1, on the reverse strand, counting down.
TTTAATGGTGCTGTGAATATAGAGGGAGATGGAGCTTTATTGGTTATAAAGGAAGTGCAATTTGCTAAGCTGTCGCTCGCTAACTGAGTGAAGATAGGAGCAGCAAAATGCATTATTCATGTTTTAATTTGCAGCTACAGCAGTAGCTCATCTTTTCATGCTCGTTAGCCCTTAATTTAGATTCTCCGGCCCCATGTGGGTTTTTAAATCATTTTTTTGCAGTAGCTCCTCTTGACACACTGGAATATTTTTCTTCTATTAAAGCGAAATGCATTTGCTGCTGCACCATTCCTGGTGTGCCTGCCTTCTACTCCGTCCCCAGCTCAGTTGTGTGGGTTTCTTTCAGGTAGTCTTATTTCTTTGTGAAGGTCATCACTGGGCTTTCAGCCGATGAACTCTGAAACTTAATAATGATGATAATAATAATAATAATAATAATAATAAAAATTGTTACTTTATTGATCTCTGTGGGGAGGTTCTCTTTATGCCTCTCAGAACTGCTCTCTGTTGGAGAGAGAGAGCGGGGCATGAAGGGCAGCTACCCTGGGAACCCCCCCCGCAGACGTGCTGAGGCCAGGCTTGAACTGGTGACCTTCTGATCACAGGCACAGAGGCTTAGCCTGCTGATCCACACACTGCCCCAAGCATGGGTACTTGTGTTGCTTTTTATTTGATTTTGTCCTGTTTGATAGAGTGGTGCAAATGTATAATTGTAGCTAGTGCCTAATAACCTCAAATGTCAGTGATGAGCGTGAAGTTCATGCAGTTACATCAGAAGAGATTATAAACACCTGAGATGTAAATATGTTTTATCTTTGTGCCACTTGATGTTTTATATTGGTTTGACTCCCTTGATGTCACTATAACCGTCCATTTGATGTTTGCCTGTGTTTACCTTTTGTATTTTAGTGAGCCCGCAGGATCCCAGGTCTTTGTCTTCTGCTCATGAATTGTTCATACTCATGGTCGCATGAATGTAAACAGCCGCAAGCTCTTCTTGGTGAGACCAGAACACCAGAACTATAGTTACATCTTGGTTATTGTCAAAGTAGTTAATTCCGGGGCTTCCAGACGTCTTTGTACTCTATAGAGCATCTTCCCTCTGTATCTTGGCCCTGCCCATCTTCCAACCAGTTGTCCCAGTGGCCAGTCTTCCTAAGAGCTGTTGTATTGAATATGTTGACATTCAGATATGAGTGCAACGCCAAGCTCTCTGTCTTCAAGACGTCCATAGCATGGAATCCAGAGGTGGACATTTCAGGCCCAGAAAGTAACAATCCAAACCAGGATTTTGTTTCAACCAACCAGTTGAGTACTCTGTGACTCTTCATACTCAACTGCTTGGTTGTAACAAATTTTTGGTTTAGATTGTTACTTTCTGGATCTGAAATGTCTGCCTATAATGGAATCCAGATTTAATATAAGTTGATGTCACTCCTAGGCAGTACTGGTGATCCCGGTTCTGCCTTTTTGGGTGCGTTTTTTGGCCAGGCTGCACTCTACCTGTTACAGCTGTTCATAATGTACGACGCTGACGGAGACCTAATGCATGAAATACCGTGGAGAGTTCGCACTCCTTTCTGTTCTGCCATCTATAAATATTCCTGAGCTCATAAATATTTATGAGCAGCAAAATCTGAAGAAATATTTTTTGTTCAATGTGGCTTTTGTCATTAAAACAATTTCAAGCATATGGATTAATTTTAGTATCTGAAACAGTAGCTCTGAATATTCAGTCCTAATTCCTAGCCCCTGCATAACCCCACAAGTGGGGCCTACATCTGTTTGTTTGGTTGTTTAATAGCTCTTGTGATCAGTGATTTTTGCTGTTCGACTCATGGCTTTCTCATTCACTGATATCCTGTTTGTGTCTTAGCCTCAGTGTCACCGCTGTCTTCAAAGAGCCAAATTCCCAAGTGAAGCATCGTGTTACATTATCCATAATAATCATAATGCAATGTCTGTCTCCTTGTTTTCTGTTCATCCTCATCGCCACAGGAACTGGAGAGAGCGGCAAGAGCACCTTCATCAAGCAGATGAGGATCATCCACGGCTCAGGCTACTCGGAGGAGGACAAGAGGGGCTTCACCAAGCTGGTTTACCAGAACATCTTCACCTCGGTGCAGGCCATGATCCGCGCCATGGAAACACTCAATATCCCATATAAATATGAACACAACAAGGTAAATCCTGTTTCTGAGCTGGAGTTGCACGTCTTGTCCTCAGACAATGAATGAAAACAGGTTGGGTTAGGGATCTACGGAAGGTTGTGGGTTTGAATCATATGACCACTGGCTTCAGCTACTCCAGCAGCACTGCATTCTGGGTCAGCCTGCGCTCTAACCCAAAAACTACCTCGCCCCTGTATGTACATCTGTATTCGACACTCAAGGAGAGAAAAGTGAGCTTTGTGAAGACTACCTACTTTGAATTAAACGTCTCTATTCTATTGAAAAAGAGACCACGCTTGTGCTAAAACTGACAGTCAGCTATTTTTTCCATTTTTCAGCTGATTCCTGCTAGCGCTGTAATTAGGTAGCTGGTGATGTTGTAGGTGCAATGATATTAATCATGTTGTTAGTCTGTCCATCCATCTTCCAACCACTTATCCTGTACCGAGTCCCAGTGTGACTGGGGCATGTGGTACAAAGCCAGGGCACATTCTGCAAAGAATGCCAGTTTATGGCAGGGCACAATCTGTGGGTTGTATGCCTGACCACATGTTTCTGAGCTATATGAAGAACTGAGTACCTGGAGGAAACGCATGTTATACCAGGAGAACAAAGTCCATTGGCACAGACCAGGGGCAGGAATCCAGGCCCAAACTCAGCCTAACTAGGTTAACTAAGGTTAAGGCGATTATGATGGGTTCCCTTCCTTCAGCTCCTCATATCTGCTGGTGTGATTCGGGGATAGACCTGCCCCTGCTGACTTCAAGCCTTAGGACCATCCTTTATGAAGAGCATGTGGTCTACTGAAAAGGAGAGTTTTTTTCCATGATATTTTTTATTGACACTTGTGGGGAAATTCACACAAATACATTATAATTGACCTCATGTTTAAGCTTTGCTGTATTTCAAATAATGTAAAACAGGGACTCTGGGTTATTCTGGTCTGTCGTTGATGAAGCCGTGATGTAGCCATAGAAACACACCAAGACTTCCACAAAAACAAGGTCAAGCACCCATTCGGGAAATTCTCCATGAGACCAAGCATAGGCGTGAAGGGCAGCCCAGGGAACTCAGGGTTAAGGGCCTTTGTCAAGGAGCTGCAGATGTGTGGAGGACTCGCTTAAACCGGCGACCTTCTGATCACAGGCATAATGGCTTAACAAGCCGATCTTCTGATCACAGGCATAATGGCTTAACAAGCCGATCTTCTGATCACAGGCATAATGGCTTAACAAGCCGATCTTCTGATCACAGACATAATGGCTTAACAAGGCGA
>JAODUD010000040.1:28695361-28705675 GCA_026784285.1 Stomatorhinus walkeri | reverse complement strand
AATTCATTGTGAAGTCTTAAAGCACTTATGTAAGTCGCTCTGGCTAAGAGCGTCTGCCAAATGCTGTAAATGTAAATTTAAAGAGTACGTAAGCTTTCACTAATTATGGTACCAAACCACAAATGTTGTTTTGCTTTATTTTGTGTAGTGCTGTTTGAAAGAGTCCATGGTTGGTATAAGCATTTATTTGTCATTTGGAGCCTCTGTTGATGATCAATCCAAAGTTCTCAGAAGTGGAATTTCCAGTTGCAGTTCTGTGACATGATTAAACACTATGCAGTATTTTTCTGTCCATTAGAGGGAGCAGTGCTGCAATGACTTGTAACTTCGAAGTATCTTTTCATGTCAGCTTCAGATATATGATGCATGAAGTCATGCATCGAAATGAAATATCATTTTTGCAGTCCAAATGAAAAGTAATAAACAGAATATAAATAGACTAAAGAAAATATAGATGAAAATTGTGCAAATTGGTAGAAAAGTTTGGCATTGAAGCAGAATATGCAATAAATAGATTTATTATACATCATTATACAATGATGTGAGTCTAGAACTATCAGTCCTCTTAACAGACCCAGACTTCAGTTATAAGTCAAATAGTCTAAGAGAAAAAAAATGTAAGCCTCAGTGTCCTGACTTTGAGGCTGCAGAACCTCCTTCCTGTTCAGTGGAACAGAGGTTGTGAGATGAGCACCAATGATGGGTCCTTGGTGATGTCAGGCTGTGATGCATTCTGTGAGGTCACTCTCAATGGTGCGTCTGGATGGGAGAAAGCCAGGAAGTGAGATCACTGCTGGGCCTTCCCAGTCAGAGGGGACACATGCTGACTTAGACTGTGTAGGCTTATGTACACACTGGAGACTTTCAGCTGGATTAAACTCGCTATAGCAATACATGTTGATTCTGATTCAATTTGGCAATGGGCCTGACCTGTTTTAAGTTCATAAGTATCTATTCCCACACCCCTAATTTTTCTCCCATACTTAGTGCATCCCCTGGTGCTGTTTTTTAAACTAATTGTTGCTTATTTTTTTCTACATCTGGTGACAGCTTTCTCTCTCTTGCCAGGGCAATGCAAACATAGTGCGTGAGGTGGATGTGGAGAAAGTCGCCACATTCGAAAACCTGTATGGGGATGCCATTAAGAGCCTATGGAATGACCCCGGAATTCAGGAATGCTATGACAGAAGGAGGGAATACCAGCTGTCCGATTCCACCAAATAGTGAGTAAATACTGCATTGTTTATTGTTCATGAATCTAATCCCTATGGATAAGCTATGAGTCATTTACTAAACTTTTGTGATGAAGCTGATTAGAACCTCTCACAAAAATTAGATGATAAACATATGTTTGACTAACATAGCCCTCCTGCCTTGGCAGCACATCAACCTTAAATCAAATCACCAAAAATTTTCTTTAACCTGATTTGTTTGAGACACAGATTTGCATTTGGTGACCTTCTGATAGTTCTAGTTCTGCTGTTTTGTGTCAAGCTCAGATTTCCATGTTGCTATTTAAGAATTCTAGTAGTTTGGAGAAAACAGTATGGCTCACTCTTGCAAATGGGATAAATGGGAATTAGGATCCCAGTTGCTAACACTGGAACATTATTCACAACAGCTTGGAATGGCAAAGAATGGAATTGTACGTACCTTGTTGATCTACTGCCCCAACACCTTTGGTACATGGTGGCCCTGACCACCCTGGTGGTGCTCTGTATCAAATGCCGCTTTTCCACTGACATCCAAGAACCAGGCTGTTCCCCAAGCCATACCGCAAAGAGACATAATTACAGCATGGTTCCACCTCGCCTCGTTTTCCACTGCAGGAGGGTCGACACGGTAATGGTCTTGCCAGTTTTGGAGAGTGATAGCGATGTAAAACCAAAGAGAAGCTTGTTTACTGTTCATCCGGTGTACACCATGATTTATTATATTCTAATTAGCACTTGCAGATCTGTGAGAATTGGCATCTTATGTTGGCAGCAAATGGTAGCAGAATTAGCATTTGCCTGCCTAAATTCTCACTACGGATCAACCCTGGTAGCAAGCAGGGCCATGTCAGTGTGAGTTCGGCTTTGATATGGCCCACATAATTTACAGTGGAACACCCGTCTCTTCACGGTTACGTTTGGGAGCGGCTCAGTTCTTGTTGGCAGTGGAAAGGTGGCAAAAAGAGAGGTAGGGAGCGGCCCGTGGCCTGTCTTGAAAAGACGTTTACGTGACCACAGCTGACGTGTCTTGGGCACGTTTCCATCTTAAGTTTCAGTAAACCCATAGGGACACGTGCAGCCCTTGGTCACCCGGCCCGTCACCGAAGCCTGTGTTCTGTGTGTAGGCCACCCCCCTTTCCTTCATGTCATCGTCTTTTCTGTCTTGTGTGAATAGTTACCTGAATGCCCTGGATCGTATCTTGGCTTCGTCCTACGTGCCTACCCAGCAGGACGTCCTGAGGGTGAGAGTTCCTACCACAGGGATCATTGAGTATCCCTTCGACCTGCAGAGTGTCATTTTCAGGTGGGCCCCCCCCCCCAGCACCTCACTCAATACCTCACTAAATGCTAGTTTAATAGATGATTTCTGAATCTGACTCTTTGGTGTAGACAGGTTTATCATGATGCCCTTATCAAAGCAGTCCTTTGACTCTTCAGTGCTTGGAGAGAAGTGCAAGCAATTCAAAATGTCTTTGCGATATAAAAGTCCTCTGGCCCATTGTGGGTCATTCACTGTAGCCCAGCTCTTGGAACATTTTAATTTACTTATTTTCCGCTTATTCAATTGGCCAAATTGAAATATTCTGGTTCCTTTGCGCCTTAAGTATCACCATGACATTTGTTGTACTGGGTTATCAGGAACAATTATTTGTACAAGAGCTGGACTGATAAGCTTGTCTTCATAGGGGACTATTCTGTGTTATTTTTGTTCTGTATTTTGTGGGATTGGATCATTTTGCTGTGCTTTGTAACAAGGTTGTTTGACGAGTCTCCTGTCCCCTGGTAAGACTTGTCACTGCTGATTTCAGGATGGTGGACGTAGGAGGCCAGCGGTCAGAAAGGCGTAAGTGGATCCACTGCTTTGAGAACGTCACCTCCATCATGTTCCTGGTGGCCCTCAGCGAATATGATCAAGTTCTCGTAGAATCTGACAATGAGGTAAAATTCTCCTAATGTGTAACCGACTCATATGCTGAATGTCCAGGGGAAAATTAACGCGAGATGTTTTAGAGTGATAAATAAAACCTGGGTTAAAATTATGCAAATAATATATCTTTTTTTGCCATTTTAACCTTGTTTTTACTTGGAAATGGTTGCAAATGCCTCCCCGGTGGTTTTGAATACAACTCCTGCTCCTTTCAGAGGATGGGACCAGTCTGATTTGCCTTCCTTTGTTTCCTCAACTGTTGTCTCTGTTCCCTCCCTTGTGGGAGGTCTGGTGGGGCATCAGAACACATAGACCAGGGTAGTTTGAGGCACATCAGCAGTGAAAGATGCGGAGTCTTGGAGTTTTGAACACGATTTAAGATGATGCAAATGAATTTAACCAACCAAAACACACCTTTGCTTGACCAACATCACAACAATATATTGTCCTTGACTTAGCACGAGTTTTACTTCTGCGTTTTATCTGTTTTTTTTATTATGTTTTTCTTGGTAACTAATAGTGAATTATAGTGATTGTTATAAAATTTTATCCTTTCACAGATCATCCTCTCACCCTTTAACCAGGGTTCCGACATTTTCATGCTTAACTCCAGTGTACTTTAGGTGGGTTAAAGCATAAGGGACATGAATCTGATATGGCCTTTGAGCTATACGGATCAGAATGAGAATGGGGTTTATTGACCGTGTAAGTTCATACTTAAGGAATTTGATTTGACATGGTACATGCAGTGACATATGCAGTGACATATGAAGGAAAAGAGTATGGATGACAGTGCAGTGGAGCATGAAACATCCCAGGGTCAGCAAGCAAACATGGTTTAATAGCAGCTAAGTTAAAATCAAACATGTTCATTTTGTGTCAACCTGTGTAAGCACGTCTGTGCTTTGAACTATTGGATTGTTGCATGATGCAGTTTGCCTGAAAAGCGCACAAGCGGCACTCAGCAGTGTCAACCTGCACTGTATCCATAGCTGGCCAGGCTGTGCAGTGATGTAACTGGCATCATTCATCCAGAAAAATGGGGTTTTAGCCTGAGTTTCTGCATTCTGTACTATTCCCCACATCACAGGGTACAAATTGTAGTCAGTTTGAGACACGCCACTCTCCCAGTTCACAGTTGCACAGAGCGCATTTGACACGCCACGAAGCGCACTGGGAGACCTGGCCTCCTCAGGCGTCCTGCTACATGTGGGAATGCGCTGGGTAAATGAGTCCAGTACAGAACTGGGAAAAACTTCTGTGAAGGAAATGGACATTAGAAATGTGGCTGCTGTAGGCAGTTTGCTGAGATTTCAGTGTATTTCAGCAGAAGCGCACACATTCATTTTAGATTTGGTTTATGTTTTTGTGTTTTTCTCTCTATCTCTGGTGTACAGAATCGAATGGAAGAGAGCAAAGCACTATTTAGGACAATTATCACATATCCCTGGTTCCAGAACTCGTCAGTCATACTGTTTTTAAATAAGAAGGACCTGCTGGAGGAGAAGATCATGTACTCTCATCTTGTGGACTACTTTCCTGAGTATGATGGTGAGCTTTGGGCTCTATGCACGCCGACTCTGTGCATACGCAAGCAGTGACAGGCTGCTGGGAAGCTGAAATGCAGTGCCTTTAATTCATAATTTCATTTGTTACCATGCATACAGCACAAAGATCGGGACTCAGCTTCAAAACAGTTATGTTCTGCAGTATTCGGCTGTATTCTATGGCACTCTGAATTCACAGAAGTGACAAGTAGTGATTTATTTCACATTGAAGGCCATCTCTTCATTGGCTAGTTTTTTGGGTATATCTACCTAGGGCTGGGCAATATCATATCAATATTATATCGCAGCATTCGCAGTAATCTCCAGGGCTTCAGATGACAGGCGAAACATGGCTGGACACCAGCTTTTCGGTGCAATATGGGCGTTTATCTATCACCCAGCCCTATAACTACCCATATATCCCAATAACTACTGCACGATGAAAATGTTACCATTGCTTCTGGCCACAAGCCAAAAACCTTACTGGAGGATTTTACCCGTAGTAGCTCTTGAGAACTTTCACCTTCCAGTAAGTTAGCTACTGCTGTACCTTAATTGTGAGCCACTCATTTCCATGCAACCATTAAGCCTCGACACATGGAAACGTTAGGATTCATATATAGAATTTAGAATTAGGTGATCAGTGATCATTGTTAACACACCACAGCACACAGTGCACAACCATGAAATGTGTCCCCTGCATTTAACCTATATGTAACTTTCGTGACATAGCAGGGGGCAGCTAATTCAGCCCCCCCTGATTATTCATGATATATTCATGTGTACCATTCAGGGAACTAATTCAATTAATACTTCATTCAAATCCCAATGAATTTAGGATATGATCAGCGTGGTTCGGATGCTGGGGAAGAGGCCACACCCCATTGCTCCGGCACTAATCTCACAATCCTCCTCCAGGCATTAAGTTCTTGTACTTAAGGGATTTGTTTGCTTAAATACCAGACAAGATGGGTACGAGAACGGAATATTATTAGTGAGGATAATCCCGGTGCCATTTTATCTAAATTACACTTGTATTCTGCCTGTTTCAGGTCCTCAGAGAGACGCCCAAGCTGGCCGGGAGTTCATTTTGAAAATGTTTGTGGACCTTAATCCGGACAGTGACAAAATCATCTATTCCCACTTCACCTGTGCCACCGACACGGAGAACATCCGCTTCGTCTTCGCCGCCGTCAAGGACACCATCCTGCAGCTCAACCTCAAGGAATATAACCTGGTGTAGCCATGGCTGGGAACCGCGGTTCTACCTGAGTACAACTAGTCGGAGCAGAGCTGGTGACCGACAGGTTCTGCCGGACAGACTGTAGAACCTGTGATGCAAATTGACAAAGGAAAAAATTGCATTATCCTAATTTATTGCCGTCCAAGACCTTCACAGGGCTGCTAGTAAATATTATTATATTTAAAAGGAGAAAAAAAAAAGTAATCGGAAGGTTTAAATGTTGCTCTTAAATATTTGCAGCACAGTTTCTAACTTTTAGGCTAAACATTGTAAATTTTCATTTTAAAATCTCATTTTGTGCACTCAAGGAAGGATAGCGGGTGTTTCCTAAAGCAAACCAAATGAATTCTCCTTCCTGATCTGGTGTCAGATTCTGTTCTAGCCCCCGTCCATTCCTGTGTTACACGGTCTCAGCACTGAGCTCGCTGGACCAGGTCCATCTGTTAGGAAAGCAGTCTCTTTCATTCTAGTTTGTGCGCTCTTCTGAAGGATGATAATTATTGATACTGTGATTTTTAAATTATTGATATAAATTATTACATCCGTTTAGGTACTTCCTTTATGACTTTGACTGGGCAGAAAGGCAGACGAGTGCACTGGTTAGGGTCATGAAGGAGCAGTTAGTTGGAATGGACACTAATCCAGCCCTTTTTCTGGTGGACAGGGACCAGTCTTGTTCATAAATCTGTCACATGCCAGGATGTGACTGTATTTTCCATATGAATCTCTCAGTGCCACGTCTTTGCTCACAGAAATTAACACCTTTATCACAGATGCCAAATGAAAACAACAGGACATCCCTTGGTGAATTTCCAAAAAAACAGTACATTTCATGACACAGTATTTAAACATGTGCTAAGTCTTAAAGAAGCTATGAATTTTATTTTGCATCTCATTGCTTTCCTGTGTTTCTTTTTCAATGCTAAAAAACGCTGTTTGCAAAACGTTTTGACCGACATCCTGTATCCCAATGCTGATGTACCATTACAGCATTCGCTTATAGAAGCTAACTTGGGGAGAGGTGCATTGTGGGTGCCAAACTGACAGACTGAAGTTTGGATGCTCAGCTGTGCCATTTCAATTTCATGAAAAGAGAATATTCTGGAACACAATGCCCATGTGAGGATTTGCGGTGTCATTTTGTGACATTTGTCAATATTGATCAACATTTCACCAACATTGTAGAAGCTCCTATGTATATGACTGTGTATTTTGATGTAGGGGTTCAAGGGGGGAGCGTGTTTTTTTTTTATTATTCTATTTTTAATTTGTAATTAACTAGTGTAAACCTTTTGTGGCCAGTCTATGCCCACTCAGGGTCTGATCACCAAGGGGCCAATGGAGCTGTCAGCTGCTAAGGCACTGTCTAGGTTGCATTTTTCCTTGCAGTCAGTACTGGCCCGCAACAGAGCTAATGCAGGTGCCACCCAGATATAGCCACGACTGTACAGCTTTCTGGAGAGTTCTAGAAGAATCGCGGTCACGGAGGAGCCAATGCACATGTTTGGTCTAATTATGAATGCAGCTGATACTTGCTGTATATCAGTGAAGACCAGTGACATCACTGTGTACCAAAGTTAGCCTGTATCTCAGATCAGTTCTGTTCCAGCCCTGATTTATAGCAAATGCTTTTGTAATAATTCCCTTAACATAAGCCTGTAATTTACAATTTATTGAGACATAGTGCAATTATGAATGCTATAATCATTGTACATATATCTAAAATTTATATATAATATATTTTAAGTATATTATATATATTATATACTATAGGCTTTGTAATCATACATTTTTTGGCAGATTGAATGTGCATTATTAAAAATATGTATCTATGTAATTGTATTGTATGTCATAACTAATACATTTTGCATAATTTTATTTACTTTTTTTAAAAGAATGTACATTTTTGCCAGTTCATTTCTCAGCAACCCACAAAAAGAATGGTATCTTGTATCAAAACGTATGCCAGTAATTACAGTAGCTGTTCTATACTTTGTTCATTCCATTTTTGTATGAAAAACAAACAGCCGGACTAATTACAGGGCCAGTTGTTTGTGTTTGACATGAAAGTGGGGGCTCATGGAGGGCTTGTCGTGCAGGGCTTGCAGCACCTGGACTCCCTCCTCCCCTTCCCCAGTTTGCTAGGCTGTTCCCGACTGGTTTATAATGTCTGGATGGAATGAACCTGCCCCCAAAGTGGCATTTCATGTGCCATATTCCTTATTCTCATAAGTAGTCTGTTGCTCGTTCATCTTTCCATAGCTTAAGAACAAAATAAACACTTTTACCACTTTTTGGCTCATGTCACTGCATCAAATCTACACGTGGATCTCAGCAGTAGTGGCAACACGTCACAGATGGGCGTCACTTGGCTCAATCAGTCCAATCATAGTCATTCTGACTGCAGTGTGCTGTAATGCAGTGGAGGCCATGTTCTCAGTGTACACGAGAGAGATTTATATTGAACACATTGCACCTTATAAAATTTTATCACTTAAGCTTTGCCTTGTATACCTTGCATCATCCAAAACAGAGTACTGTAAATTAAGTTCATTAGCACAAAGTTGCTCACGTTCAATTAAACCTACTGTTCATGCAGTATATTTTCAGTGTTATATTGTAATTTTATTACAAATCATGGCAGACTGTTGTTCTGGAGCCGAGGTGACACAATTTTAAAGTCCCTTTTTCAGAAGCTTACAATGAACAGCCCTGCTTGAGAAGGAAATTCCTTTGCACTGCACGTTTACAGCTTAGAATTCAAAACACATTCAATTTTAAAATATTTAATTTTCCAAGCTGATATCCTGAGAAGAAATCCAAAATATGAGGAGTGACAGGAGCTGATGGGAAGGTTAGGATTTGTGAGGTGTGTATGTGTGCAGAGGCGAAAATGAAAGCGAAACTGATCTCCTTTAGAATGCAAGTACGCCCAGTACCAGAGGCAGCACGTGTCCCATGATACCATGTTATCAGTTCGGGGGCTTTTACTCTTACTTCTTGTTTCATTGCAGAATCTTTGTCTTTTTTGCAGCGCACTTTCCTGTGAGCTGAGGTCAGTGAAATTAACATGAAAACAACCCAGGATGCTTCATTTTGTTTCTGCTAAATATGTTTTGACCAGTGGCAAAGAAAAAATCAAGGAAAAATCCTATAGACCAGTACTGCATAGACTGCAATGAAACGCTAATACTGAATAACCGTAGGATTTATACAAAACACGTCTTAAGAGGTGGACCGGCGTCCCGTCCAGGCTGTACCCCAGCTTTGTGCCCTATGCTGAGCTCCAAACCCACCACTGCAGGACAGGTGGTACGAACACATCCCTGTAGTTAGCAGAAAGTAATGAAGACAATGTGTGTCTTTACAACGGCAGTCTCCTTTTGTTATTCCCTAAATAAAAACGTCTTTTGGCAGTCAGGGAATGAGAGGCAGTCCTCTGTGGAAAAGAGTCAAAATGGTTAAATCCTGACTGTGATTGTACGATGCTGTTAACGTTGATGAGTATCCCCCCCCCCCCAAAAAAAAAAAAAAACTTGAAAACAACTCAGCCCCTCCCCCAAATGAGGTGAATCTCAATATTCAAATAAAACAATTGGACTAAAAGACTGATTGAAGTTTTTTCTTTCCTAGATAGTTTCTCTGTGGTGTTTGTATGTCGTATTAGCAAAAATTAACAGCGACAAGAGACATACTTTGTTTGGCTGATGCTTCTGTCCAGTATAACATACAAGTAGGTGTTACAGAGCAGGCTCAGACAGCTGTGACGGGCTATGCTGAGGGTGGGAGTGGTGAAGGTAGAACTTGTCACTGGCCTCAGTCACAGTAACAGTTGTCAGCCACCTTGGCAATCCATTGGGTGGGTAGACAATCCGTTTAGCTGAGCCCAACCCCTGCAACCCTATAGCTACACCCCTGTCTGTGTCCCTGGAGTAATCGGCATCAAAGGGCCTTGCCCAGGGGTCCAATAATGACATCACTCTGCCAGCTTCAGGATTAGACCCAACGACCTTCAGATCTTTGGCACATGTTCTAACCCCCCAGAGCCACACTCTACCTCCATGAGAATAATAGGGGAGACCGGGGATAGTTGTCACACTCAGCCATTAAAGGGCGCTGATCAAAACCGTCGACGCAGAAATGTTTGTAATTAGTGTCAGAGGTCATCTACGTTGACAGTGGAGGTGAAAGCAGCATAACCTTGGGGTGAGACAACTTTGTTTGTTTTTCATATGCAAAAGTAAATTTTGAGGCATCTCGAGTTCTTCTAACTCATTACACTATGGGTTGACAGTAAAATAATTTGTAACATTTTAAAGTATAAAGAGAGAGCTACAATTTAGTTAGGTTTTTTCTTAGCTAGGCTAACACATGTGGGGACTA
>JAODUD010000040.1:28649239-28664071 GCA_026784285.1 Stomatorhinus walkeri | reverse complement strand
CCAGTCCCTTGCCCCCGCGCGCCCCAGGCCGTCCCGCACACAGCTGAACTCACCGACACCAGTCCCTTGCCCCCGCGCGCCCCAGGCCGTCCCGCACACAGCTGAACTCACCGACACCAGTCCCTTGCCCCCGCGTGCCAGGCCGTCCCGCAGGCTACTGGGCTGCTTGTTCATCGCCTCCCGCCGCTTCTGCTGGTATTCCTCATCCATGGTCATGGCTGCTACTCCCTTAGCCATGGCACCTGTTATCCTAGAGGCCGCACCAGCGATGCCCCCTGGGGGAGGCGATGCAGGTAGAATGAGGGAACAAGAATAGCCAAGAGGAGGTGAATCAAGATAGGACATTTACATATAATATCACTATTTCATACAAACCAACGTTAAAATCACCTCTAAAGGTTTCTAACTAACCCTAATTCTTATTAGGTTTATCGAATTTGCTTTATATTTGTCAAGATAAATCAATCACTGCTAATACAAATCAGTGAACAATCTAATAATATTTTGAAATGATATGAATTTGGGCCTCATTGGAGTTGCTAAATTGCTCGTAGGTGTGCCCGTGTGTGTTACTGGCCCCCCGTCCAGGGTTGTTCCCTGCCTCGTGCCCATTGCTTCTGGGTAGGCTCCGGACCCCCCGCAACCCAGTAGGATAAGCGGGTATAGATAATGGGTGGATGGATGGATAACTTTGGGCCTTACACATCATTGTACTTTATCATTAAAGAGAAGCTAATGGATGACTTACCCACTGCCCCCCCCACCAGTGCCTTCACACCAAGGGCCATGCCTTCCACAAATTCCTCTGGGCCCTGGATGGCTCCCTGTGGAACACCGTGGCACCGAATGGGTCAATAAATTCAGTGAGAAGAGTCTCAATAAAGTTCAGTCTACCGTGACACAGTTCTGAAACATGCTGCAATCCTGAAAGACGGCGCTTGCTGCAGGGCTACAAAGTTAAGGATCTCAAGAAAGTATGGCTTATAAAAGAAAGCAGTGTTTGGAAAAGACAGCTCAGTATTACCTGATATGGTTCGTAAAAGAAGGCCTCCACTCCCTCTGAAAGTCCCCTGATCAATCCGAAGGGATTGCCCAAGACATCCAACCCCAGAACGAGCACATACATTTGCTTGATAGCCTAATGAGAGAAAGAGCGAAACTGATAAATAAGGCACCTACAGATAAATCAGTATCAAAATCAATGTTACTAATAAGCTACAAACTGCAGCCTAGAGCAGGTTGGAGTGATGCTGCCTGCATGTGAAAGGTACATGTGACAGCGCCTGCTGGTGGCAGTTTGCAGGGACAGATGGGCCTCATGTTCCCTAGGCTACCTGTCTCGCAGTGCAGATTACCTGTTTGGAATAATGCCGTATGACTTCCCACTGGAGCTGTTGTGTGGTTCGAAACTGGAACTGGAGTTCAAAGAAAGCCAGTCTAGGAGAGGAGAGCAAGTGTGGGAAAGGTACATATTCTGAATCTGAAATTATGAATCTTATTAACATTCTATAAAGTATTTTAGCATCTAGATATCTGTGTCTGCGGCCACATATTTAGCGGTTGGTTAGGGCAAGATGTGTTTATTTCAATGTCTGCAGTCGTAAAGGTGCTATGGAATAACTGGACAGAAGGCAGTGTAATGTTATAAGGAATGACATGCGGGGAACCCTGTCATGTGACTGATGCTGGGCTCATACTTGAAGACGACATCTTGCACGTCGGTCAGCGTGGCACCGATGCTCTTTAGCAGCAAGTGGAGAGACTGAACTGGGATGACCTCAGTCTCCTTCTTCTTGTTTCCATCATCTCCCCCAGAGCTCAGGGAAAAACTCAGGTGCAACTATCCCAGAATGCAACATGAAACAGAACTGAAGTCAACTCCTGCTTTAAATCTGAGATCAATTTTAAAAACATATGTATTACACAACTTTCAGCGTCTTTCCTCAAGTGTAAAAAAACACAACCACCGCTAATATCTGAGTCTTCAACATCAGAGCTGCAATTTTGTACTTGTCATACACAGCAGTAAACATTCACCCTTTCAGTTAAAACAAATCAAGGAAACTGTTTGTTAACAGGAGAAATACTTACTTTAATAGGAGAGATGTGAAAGTATTCATAGAGGCTAGTGGGGGAGGTATCTGTTGCAGAGACTGGATCGAGTTCTGTTTTCAGGTTCTCAATATCCTTCTTAAACCATTCCACCTATGGGGCAGAGAACACAACTAATAAGAAGAGCCAAGTGGAAAGTCCAGAACTGGTACATCTATAGGAGTAAGCATGCATTTCAGGAAACCCATGATATGACCTCGTACCTCCTGCTCTGACGAAACTGCACTTGCATTCTCCTGTGTGAAAAGTTCTAGAATGGCATAGAGGAACCCAAGGTCCATCTTCAGGTCCATCTCCTGAATCAGAACTTTAAAATATCTGCAATAAAAGAGATTTAAACGTAGCCTCTTGCTGGAAATCTCCTGACTGTGCAAATCCCTCTGTTTGGAAATATACCTTCTTTAATTTGGTCGGATTCGTGATGTGCAGATAGTCTAGGGCTGACTGGCAGATATTTCTGACCTGAGCCCGTATATTGAATTATATGTTTTTGTATATTTGTTTGTTTATTTTCACATTTCCTACTAATATCATCATTTTTATCTTGGTTTCCAGCTGTGCTCTTTGGGGACTGGTGGGCTGGTGACTTCTTCCTTTGAGGGTTTTAGTTTTCCTCACTTTTTTGGGGGGGGAAGGGGGGAGCTGTTTCAGGGTACAGTGAGTGGGATGGGGGGGTGGGCACCGGGTGGGGTAGTTGTTTGCTGTGTTTTGTCCTTTGTTAATGTTTCTTCAACAAAAATTTGATTGCAAAAGAGATTTAAATATTTCATATTAATATATGTTCCCCTGAGCATTCCTACCATGTTTTCCATACTGAAAATCATCCCTGTTACTATCCATCAATGGCGATAATCTACACCTTAGTCAACCTACATCTTGACCTTGTGCTTTGACACGTAGTGGCAGCAGAATAATTGTACCACTACACCTTAGTCAAACACACACTCACGCAGATGTAACTCATCTGCAGTTTGGATTAAGATGCCCTGGTTGAGTAAGGCCCATTGGTCATTCATTAAATGAAAAATATGCAATTATCAGAACTACAAAAGTTAGTACGACGTACAACTTCAATTATTGTCATCGACATATCGGTACTAATACCATTAACACTTTGTTGAGGAATATTTCATTTTTTGTATTTTTTGGTAGAAACCAGACTTACATTTATAAACCAGGGAACAAATAGTCATGTGGAGGTTAAACGGGATGGAAAAAGGTACAGGGGAAGGAAGGGAAGGAGAGGAGGACTCACTTGATGCGAGAGATGTCAGAGTGGCCAGCTGTCCGGGTAACGATGCTGACATCAGTGAAGGGTTTGGGTTCTGGAGAATGAAGAGACAACACAGGATGCCAGGGTGTGCATATGAGAGGGACTGACATGTGATTTATGGACGCTTATTCGAAAACGAGTTGCAGGGAAAAGCAGGAGGAATCCAACAAAACGGTCATTCACCATTAGATCCAAGCAGGCCACTTTTACCAAATATAGCCATTATGACTCTGAACATACCTGAGTCCATGGCGACAGATTTAGGTGGTTTTATAGGGTAGAAGACATAAGGGAAGATTGCACCAGGAAGCTGGTTCTGAATCTGTGGATTGTGAGGGAAGACTTCGTTCACTCACATGTAGCTGTTAAGAGAACATGGCTATACATTTATATACTAAATTTATCAGAATAGCAGAAACTGAGAAAACAGCAGTTCTAGAGCAGGGCTTGGGCTTGAAGACAACCCCTGTGCAGCACCTGTATCCTGTTGATCTGGATACGGTAAGCCTTCTGCCGCGCAGACACACTGTACTCCACTTTCACCGCAGGCAAAAAGTTTCTCCGTAGGGGACACTCGTTGGGCAGCAGAATTTTCATGTCTGATGCATTTGCAGCTAGACACACCTGCCAGGTACAATTCCAACAGACAAAAGACAAAAATACCGTTAAAGAAAGAGACATCTTCTTCCCTAAAGCAGGAAGTATGATATACTACTTTATTAATAGCTGTATTCATATTTATGATCTTGCAAACTTGCAACAAATTACCATGACCTGTAAACTAAATGTTGCAACATGAAAGAAGTGTGGTAGGTTTTTGGTAGGACACTGACCTGGAAGTTACTGTCCAGTTTCACAGGCTGGGCTGTCACAGCCCCACTCTCTGTATACTCCTTGAAAGAGCTCTCGAGTAGCGCCGCCTCCTTTATGCTCAGCATCTTCCACCGCGCCTTCTTTTTCGGTTTAAACTCCCAGACTACATCTGAGCTGCAGAGAAAGGTAAGAGATTTTACTGGCTATCAGTGGCATGGTGTGCAATGGTGTGCAGAGTGCAATGGTGGCATTACAGTTTATTGATTCTTTAATGGGGAGATAGATTCAGAGTTTTATGAGAAACTGACAGAACTACTGCACATATATTTTCTATTTTAAAAGCCTGTGGTAAGACATACAGGTTGAAAGTTCTGGTTCAGAAAATATAAATCCAGACCAGGACTTTGTTTCAACCAACCAGCTGAGCATAAAGAATCACATTCACAGAGTACTCAACTGGCTGGTTGGAACAAAACCTCGGTTTGGATTTGTACTTTCTGTACTTGAATTTTCCAACTCTGGTAAGTCTGAAACCTACCTGGTGATCCCGATGAAGGCCACCTCCTGGCTGCTGGTGTTGTTGACCAGCGAGATGCCCATGTTCTGCAGAGACAGGATGATTTCCTGCTCTGCCAGTTCTGCCTTCTCACTCTCACATACGTGCATGTACATCCGCCTCTCCTCAGTGAACAGCGCCACCCGCTGGAGGCCTTCGTAAAACGACAGCAGGAATAGCTTCCCCTCATTGTTCACATCCAGAAGCAGATCCTGGATGGGGAAGACAGTGATGTCATAAACACTCGCGAAGACGAATGACCAACATTTCAGATAAAGACAGATTTGTTTTATACGGGAACGCACCTCCTCGGTACGCAGTTCTCCCGAATACTTTCCGCATTTCCACTTGAGGATCCGTGACCCAGTGGGCTCTGCCCAGGAGTAATACACCGCTTTCCCCGGGCCCAGCTCGTCCTTCTCCTTCTGTGTGCTGGAGACCCAGAAGGGTTACAGTTTGGTTGGGTGTAGGAGAGCCTGGCCTGGTGGGGAGCTGGGGAGTGCGAAGGAGATGCGACTGCCGCAGACCACATGCGACCATGAAAGGTGCTCACATGCTTTTCTGCCACACCACGGAAAATCCAATCCCATCATCACAGGTGAGAAACACCTATGAGCTCTGGAAGCACAACTACCAGCACCAGCATCATCACCACACTATCAAGGACTTAATCAAATTTAAGACCAAATTCAGTAAATGAAACAGCTAACTGTCAATCCCATTCAAACATCTATGGTCATAAAGGAAGCTTTGAGGACACACAGGTCAGGATACTAGAGTCTAAGCTCCTGAACTCAGCTGGCAGCTCTGCACAGAAGCTTCTGGAAAGTCACTTGCCATTAAGGTGAGGAAGGGGCTAGTTCTGGAGTAGCCTCAATTCTCACAGCCAGTCCTATCAGTGCCAGTGGTCGCATTGAAGTCACCTATGACCAGAGGAGTGTCACCTCGTGGGCACCCTTCAACCACCAAGCGAAGTTGTGAATAAAATTTCTCCCTCAACGAGACATCACTCACCACAGTTGGAGCATGCACTGAGACAACAGACAAGATTTCGAAGGAGTGCCTTAGCCTGAGTCTCCTAATACGCTCGTTGAAAGGAGTGACATCATACACCACTGGAATGAGCGAATCCGCTACAACAACAGCTACTCCTTGAGAATGGCAGCAATCAGTCTGACCAGACCAAAATTAGGTATACCCACCTACATAGAACTGACCACTCCCCGGTCTGCATACCTCAGAGAGTGCTGCCACCAAAATGAGTTTATGAAGCTCCCCCGACAGCAGAGGAAGATGGTCATCTTGCGGAAAAGACAAGATGTTCCACATGCCTACCCGGATGGGTCACCTCAAACTGGGACCCAAGTGTCACCATGCAGCAGGCGACGCCTCAGCACCACACCAGCCCCGATCCCCAACAGCCCTGACCCTATTAGCTCTCCGATGGTTTCGACTCGTCCGGGGATGGGGCTCCCGAAGGCTTTCCCCCATCCCCTTCATGGCGTGTGCAGCCTTCCTGCGGGCAGCTGCAACAGAGCTACTTCAGCAGAAAGCAGAAACGTATCGTGCTTGTTTATATTGAGCAGTTGAGAGTTGTTCTACGGTGGCTGGGGTGCCAATCCGGCCACCAACCCCCCAAAAATTGTTTCCCTGCAAGTTGGAGGACCTCTTGCAGGGCCGGATGCAGTTTAACATCATACCCAGGACAGGGAGGTGTGGGGAAACAAAAAAGGAACAAACCAAAATAATATAAAACACGTCACAAACCGACAAATAATAAACCATTTGATAACCAGCTGCCTCGATCTCAGAACATCAGATCTATTTCTCCCGAGAGACGGCACGTCGGTTCTCAAGTCAAAGTGGAGTTCCTCGCTTACTTCTGCTTTGCCGAGCCCGTACCTCTGGAAAAACTGCAAGGTCTCACTTCTGGTGTGGTTGATAATGAGGAAAGGAGCTGCACCATCGTGGTACTCTGAGAATCGGATCACCGTTGAGTGTTCAGTAGGGTTAACGTCAACGACGATTCCACCTAGCTGGGATACAGAACAGCCGAAGTACATAATGACAATCTGCTGGAAGTACACAAAAGACCCATTATGCTCTTTTCAATAATAAAAAAATCAAAAGAAAAAGTATTTAGCTTTGCAACCAGGTGCCATTGCAATAACTCATAAACTTTCACTTAATTTGGATCAATATTTGACTCAACTGGTAATAGTGGTTCAAAAATAAGTTCACTTCCATACAATCTCAAAACTTCTTTCTTTATAAATGGAAGTCAGTAATATAAGAGGAATAATCAGTGAGCCACCAAGCCCAGCAATACCACACACCAGTCTCCCCCCACCATTACACGCCATTATAAAGCTGTGTAAAAGCATGGACGGGGTGCGCTGGAGAGGGGTACCCACCGTGTTGTCCAGGTGCAGCAGCAAGCAGTTCTCCTCTTTGTGGAAGTTAATGGAGTGAGGTGCCGAGTTGCAGCCTTCCACCTTAATCTTCAGCTTCTTTGAGTCCTTCTCAGGCCAGAACGGGACAGTAGACTGAGGAAAGGAAAGCATGCCTGTTGAAAGCCTTGATGTGTATGGTACCATCATGCATCATAATTTCTACATGTTTTATGGCAAACAATGACTATGAATATGGTCTGAGAGGAGCACAGCCTGACTGACTGGAATTATACTAATGCTATGGTATTCAAGAGCGTCAGCTGATTATTTCTCTGATCTGACTCTAAGTAAGTTTCTTCCCAAACGTTTGCCGGCCGTACCTGCTCTGGGCGAGCCTCCACCCATTCGTTTTGGCCCTGCTCGCTGATCATGATCACATGCTTGGTTCTGTTCACCAGCATGTAAAATGGCATGAAGGTCACAATCCGGGTCAGGCTGAAACTGCTGGCGTCGATTTTCACCCCCACCTATAAACGACACTGCTCAATGTCCTAACCAGAAGTGGAACTCGCCTGATTAATGTGCACCTTTGCATATTTGATGGGGAAGTTTAGTGGGACCCTCACCAAGTAGTCCTTGGTCCGTCCTTTACATTTCACATCACCGTAGCTTCCAACTGTGTCCAGAGAGAAATCATCTGACAGCTCACTATCCGACACCATCAGTCGCACCTAAAAGACAGCACCTATCAGTTAGTGTACTTATTCACCCAATATTATGAAAACCCAGTTAAATAATAAGGGCTAGGCAGAAATTCAAGGATTCTGTATTTTGGTCTTGCATGGCCATCAATTGTACTCAAATGTACCCAAGTACATCCGCCTTGTGTCTGCAAAGACCACTGAAGAAGAGAAGACAGCCATGTTTCTACCTTGTTGTTGTGCAAAAAGTTGCGAGGCTTGAATGAGAAGAGGAGGGGCTTGTCATACTCCTTGGGGTGCTTTCGGTGGATGTCGTCAGCCTTGTACTGCAATAGTCGACCTGTCTTGTTAACCATCCAATAGGGGGAGTGTAAGGCCACCACTGTCTGGCCAGGGTTGTACTTCACGTGGATGGCGATGTCGAGTTCGGTACGCATGCTCTCCTCTTCTTCCTTGCGAAGGGAGTGGAAGACTATGAAGCTGATCTCCTCCTGTTCATGGAGAAGGCTGTACACACCCTCCCAATCCTGGTCCAGATAATTCAGCAGGCGGAAATCCAGCCGAGAGTGGTCCATGATGGCCGTATGAATCTCAGCGGAGTGACCCTCCTGCAGGGTGATGGGAGAGGGGTCTCCATTCTCCTGTAAAGAAAAAATATAAAAAATAAGAAGATGAAGGGTGGTCAGAAGTTCCCCATCGAGATGTTTTTTGTTATTTTATCCAGTGGGTGGACCATCGCTGATGTGTCACACTCAGCAACAAAATTGCATCTGTTGAGAAGGTCTGGCTCATATGCAGTTGCAACAAAAAGTATATTAACCCTTTGGAATTACCCTTAACCCTTTGGAATTACCTGGTTCTCTGCATGAATTAATCATGAAATGTGATCTGATCTTTATCAAAGTTATAATGATGAACAACAAACACACAAATGATTGCATTGTTCTTGTACATATTGAATACATCATTCAAATATCCACAGTGCAGGTTGTGAAAAGAATTTTAATCCCTAAGCTAATGACTTGAACAAAAGCTAAACTGAGTCAGTAGTTAGCAATCCTGGAGTCCAATCAATTAAATAATATTGTAGATGTTGGTTACAGCTTCTTTGACTTTTATAAAAACACTCAAACAAATGTGAACCATGCCTGGCAAAAACAGACACCTCAGAAGACCTAAAATTAAGAATTCTTCATTTGCATAAAGCTGGTAAGGGACTCATAGCTGTAGCCTACCCGCAGGGAGAATGTGATGGGGTATGGTAGTAGGTTTCTGAGAAGGACAGTTGGCCACAGGTGAAGGACGTAGGGCTCATCAAAAACGTCCTCAGTGCTCTGGATCGTTAAAGTGTCTCTCATTGGGACAAGGTTGACAACTATGGCACGGCCATTGACCACAATATGGCGGCAAGTCTGCTCCATTCCCTGACCAATGTGCTGGCTGATCAGCTCATAATTGAAGCCCTCAGAGCAGCTGTAGTTCTCTCCCTCTGTAATGGGCTGCAGACACAGCGATGACCTGGACGGGGTCAAAGGGCAGAGCGCATAAGGTCACGCAGAAAAACAGAAAAAGCACCAAACTCAACCCTCAGAGAGGTTTGTTAAGTATACTCCAGACCTACCGGTAGGAGCCCAGAGGTACACAGAACTCCTCTGTGGGCAGGGCTATTCCCAGGAGAGTGGATCCCTCGAAAACTTTGAATGGTATCGAGAAGTGATTTATGATCTATGATAAAGAGAAAGCAGCCAATTCCTTGAAAACGAAGCATCCTGAGAATGCAAATTCCACTTGATTCAAAAAGTTAACCCTCAATAAGCTTATTGACTGTCACCGAGCAAAGTATCAGCATCCATTTTTTGTCTTCTCACTGCAGCGCAGGGTAAGAATCTACATTCCCGGAAGATCATGGTGGTCACTAACCTGGAAGGGGGAGCGAATCTTGACATACTTGCTTCCCTGCACAGAGCAGATCTGACAGATGAAGAAGCGCTTCACCCCGGAGTCTCTGTGCATGACGCTGTACATGCCACGCCCTACTTTGATTAGTGGAATGATACTGGTGGCTGAGTGGCCAATAGGAACTGTGGATGAGACCCAAGCACAAAAATCAGCAACTTCTCAAAGACATATGTAAAAAAAAAGCAATCATGGAAGGAATTTAATGACATGTTTAAGGTCAAAACATACATATAATTTCTGGTTTTCAGATAAATTTCATTAATGGACTTAAGCATATTTGATGAGCAGAACAAACAGAGCATGTCTGGAAAAAGCAATTAGTTCCTACCAGTTCTTCAGATCAGTTTTGGTAACACAGATACTCATTCTATCTTATATCATTATGTGTAGAACACATTTCAGACCGCAATTTTATTTATATCAAAAACATCACGCACAGTCATGAGGCAGTAAAACATCTTTTCACTAAATTCAGAGCTGAAGAGACGAGCGGATCATGCGCCTGCAGGAGGTGATCCAAAGCTAACTCAAATATTACCATAAAACAGTGGGGCTGAACCAGGGGCCCACAGTCCACTAGGGGGCCTCAGTGAGGACCAAGAGGAGCCGCACAATTGACATGAAAATATAACACAGCTACAGCTACGGCTGGACGGCAGCTTACACCAAATTTTTATGGCATACTGATATTTTTCAAAATGAGATACAGGATGACACAATAGCATTTAAATTGATTTTCTTTAATTAGGGCTTTATTAAACCAATAGTATTCCTTTCAATAGTATTGATTATACACAGAATCCAAGAATTGGGGAAAGGCAAGGAAGTGTGGTTGCGTGGTTTATTTAGTCATAAAACATTGTAAAAATATCATAATTTGTAATATTTGTTTTATTTCGTTGAATCATTGGCAGTATACCCAAATTAAACCCAGTTTATATTAATAAAAATTTGCCAATTTTTGTCATCATTGAAGAGTGTGTTCAAGAGAAACAATATCATAGTCTATGTGGGGGGGGGGCACAGGATGCCCTTGAATAGCAAAGAGGTGAGAACTGCTGCCATAAAACTCCACGGTGGCCTCTTACTTGGCTGTATGTAGTAGTTCTTTGCACTCAAGCATGTCATGGCTGAGAACTGGTCACTGTCTGAGGTAGTGTGGACGTAATCCATATTAAGACTCTCTCCATCCTGAAGCTCCACCTGTCTTTTCGGGGATGCCACCCCCATGGGACTGAACATCTCGCTGTGGACCACGGACACCGCCAGACCCAAGCGATTCTTTATCACAAAGGGGGCCTGGTCTGTCTGGAAGCACTCTGCTGTCTGGCTGGCTGCTTCTGCAAAGGCCTTTAGAATAGGGCAGTAATTCATAGGATGACGTTAATATTGGAACCATGACTGCTTGGCTGTCTCACACTCTTTATCTAACCAAAGCCAGTGGCACAGGGTCATATGATAACAGAACACCATAAACTAAGCTGCAGCCAGTTTACTATTCTAATACTATAACTGCATCCACATACGTGGCAAATTAATTTGCATGTAGTCTTTGACTTACTGTGCCGAGGTTACTGAGCATGCCCAGGCCATACTTGGACAGCGTGATGTTCAGCTGATCCTTGGAGTTGATGTTAATGACTGTTTTGTAGTCAGGAACACTGTAGTCCACTTCATCACAATTGCCATAATAATTCACTTGCTTTTTTTTCATCTACAGAACAAATAACATTTTACTTATTTGCATGTAATTAAGCCATAGAAGTGTTGCATGATACATGACTGAACCACATCTAATTAGAAAAGACTCTAAGGGGACTACCTTCACCCCAAGGGTCCAGGGTCTAAACCCGTCTTTGGCCTCTTCCAAGGGCTCCAACAATGGCTCCCACACTCCCATCACCTCGTTGTAGTAGTGCACCTGGCAGCCACACAACACACCCAGCCGTCACTACGTGACCCTCACAGACGTGAAATCACTACATCTACACAGACACACCATATATGTTCTTCTGTATATTTGTTATTCATTAGGCAAAAAATCAGGCATTATGTAGTAAATTGTTTTTGGGAACTCAAAACAAAAATATTGGCATATAAAGGTAAATATTTATTTGGATAGCATCGCAGACTGTCTTATACCACATATTCTCATCTTAAGGTTGAGGTGGCACCTAGGCTGGATCCCAATCTCCTATCTGATATGGTGTATATTTGTTCTTTCCCTAGACCCATGTCCCCCACCTCCAGGTTGAGGTTGCTGTGAAGATTGATTAAGGTGCTCCAGTTCTTCACATCCCCTTGGAACGAGGCTTTGGCCAGCAGCATGGGCACAGTGCGGTGGCCCACTCCAGCCTCCAGGGTCAAGCAGATAGAGCTGATCTTCATCTCCAAGGACTCTCCCTGGGGCACCAGCGGGGTGGAGGACTTTGTCACCTCATCACCATCTTCCTCAAGGAACCAGAGCTTCAGCTCCCGCCAGCTCTTCTTGTCCCACAAATTGGGGGGTATGGGGCTTGCCAGCTCCTGGGGGGTCTCAGCCGTAGGGGTCAGAGCCGACTGGATGGTGATCACTGTGTTAATGATGATGGGAGACACCTGGAGGAAAAGGTTATAGTCACATGACAGGAATAATCTACAGGGAGGCAGATAGGAGTCTTCCCTTCCCAAAATCAATGTTCTCCAGCAAGAATAATGAAACTATTCAACACTGTCAAAACATAATGAAAATCCAACATCACGCTTACACATCAGCCTCCTGTAAACTGGCTTCACAAGCTAAAACAGCCCCCAGGAATCTCTACGCTTGCAGAAAGTACTTGGCGACATCTTAAAACATCACTCATGGGATCTACCTTAATTCAAAGATGACATCAGTTGAATTCATGTTTGCAACAGAATAACTCACACGTCTAAAATACTTTATGTCGATTTGTAGCACCACACCGCTCAAGCACACTCAAGGCTGTATTTACACTACCAGTGTTGCCCGACAGTATAAATCATGGCAGCCTACCTTCAGGGTGAGAGCACTGATGCACAGCTCCATGGTCTGTGGGGTGCTGGGGGTTTGGGCGCTCTGGAAGAACATCTCGCAGGGCTGCAGGACGGTGGTGATGTTCGTCCTGTTCTCCCTGACGAAGGGACAGGCCACTACCCTCAGGTCCCGAATGGCTGCCGTCATCTTCTGTCCGTCGGGGCTGCTCTTCATAAGCACCTCGCACTGTGTGGTCATAACCAGGGCGGGAGCGTCGGCACGGGTGAGGTCGGCCACGAACACGATCTCGGGGTCTTTAACAACGATGTTCATTTCTGACTTGGCTGCCACAGGCTGCGTTGGGGCTGTAAAAGGAGGTTTTTCAAAAAAGTAAGGTCAATCTGTCATTCCACCTTCCACAAAATTTTACAGAATGTCTTAGAACTGAAACCACAAACAGCGATATGAAGTTATAAACAGCAATGATCTTAACACTCAACTATAATTACAAAGGAGTGAAAATTAAATGACAAAGTGGAAAGCACATGCACACACGTGCATATTTTCCACTGGTTTCAATGGTGACATCCTTATAGCAGTGGACAGTACAGACAAAATTATTTTGGTGCTCAGCGTGGATGCTTTTAACTTTACTGGTTTTATATTTAATTTTAATGGTTGCTTACCACCACAACATGGACATTATGAAAAATAAGATATTTGCTAGCTATCTAACCATCATTTCACTCCATACAAACACATGAAAGTCTCATTTATCTTCAGAGCTCAATGTAGCTTAACCTGCAGTTACTGAAGTGGCACTCAACCTACTCTATAGAAAAGATATAGAAGAACATTCTCAAGTCATTCAGTCAGTGTGCTTATGCAAGATGATAATCTATATCAGTATTTCCCAGTCCGGTCCTCGGGGACCCACAGTCGGTCCACATTTTTGCTCCCTCTGAACTCCCTACCGGACAGTCCACATTTGCTCAGTACAGAGCTGGGAGAAGCAAAAACGTGGACTGTCTGTGGGTCCCCCAGGACTGGATTGGGAAACGGTGATCTATGTCAATTTTTGCACAGACCTGCCTCCTTGGTTGATGTGGGAACCTGCTTAGTGTTCTTCTGTGGACCAGAAAAGCCCTCTTGGCTGGATTTGACGAAGATATCAGCCACAGTCAGCAAAAACTCCATGCTGGCACAGAGGTAAATGTCCTGTACAATGGTGTCCAAGGTGGTGCCCTCTCTGCCCTGTCTGTAGTTCACCTCCACCATGACGTTATTCTCAGCACCTGTTCTCATCTCCACCATCCTGGACCACAAACACCGGACACATTTCTGTACATCTTAGGACAAAACAGCCAGTCTCTATCAGCATGGTCAACAGTGATTTAAGTACACCATCAAATCTGTTTCTCTTGATTCTTTAATCGCTCTCAGGATTAACAAACCATGTGGTAAAGGGATATTCTCTATTTTCACAATTTAATTCCGAAAGAACAGAAAGAAATCAACACTGGTCTCTAGAGCATCGTGGGCTGCTGAAGCCCTCCTAGTCATGTCTACAAGCCGCCATCTACCTGGAAGTGATCATCTTAACGTTCTTTCGTTTGTCATCCAGGAGGCAGTTAGCGAGTCTGACAGAGGCCTTCATGGAATTATCGTTGTACATCTGAACAGCTGTAGATATTGTGCCCAGTCTGAACTCTGCCAGCTCCAAGCGCTCGTCACGGGGATCCAGTAAGTGAGCCTGCAGATAGAACATCTCATTAGTCACCCCAGTATCCATCCTCTACAGTAGCATATTGCTACTATCATGAGAAAATAAAATTTGCCCAGTTTCTCATTATAAAACATGCCAATGAGGTTCAGTGGGATGCAGACCTACATGTACTTTCTATAATAATATTTCTGAATGACCATAACCCCTAAGTTGGATGAAATTTGATGAAACTCTGTGTAGCTACTTGTAAGATATAGAAGAACATTCTCAAGCAAGGGTATAACTTTGGATTGATCATGGGGGGGGGGGGGGGGTTGAGGTC
>JAODUD010000040.1:28625706-28640215 GCA_026784285.1 Stomatorhinus walkeri | reverse complement strand
CTTTATAACCCATATACCAAATGCATATACCATTTCCAATTCCCTTTATAACCCATATACCAAATGCATATACCATTTCCAATTCCCTTTATAACCCATATACCAAATGCATATACCATTCCCAATTCCCTTTATAACCCATATACCAAATGCATATACCATTGCCAATTCCCTTTATAACCCATATACCAAATGCATATACCATTCCCAATTCCCTTTATAATCCATATACCAAATGCATATATCATTCCCAATTCCCTTTATAACCCATATACCAAATGTATATACCATTCCCAATTCCCTTTATAACTCATATACCAAATGTATATGAAAACCAAATACCAAACGTAAAGAAAATATTTTCCAAAACAGCAATAAATGATTTCTACACATTGAAACATACATATCCTCTTTAAATGAGTCATTCATAGTCATTTTAAGAGGCACAAAGTGGGTGAGGGGAGCCAGTTACCTTGAAATTACCAAGGTCCAAGACCACCACATTCTTCGAGGAATCATAAAAACCAGTTTGAGGGACGATGACATAGGAGGCCATGAGATTAACTTTGAGGTCCAGCACCTTCTGTGTCTCAATGACGTACATGAGCCCTAGAAATGAGAAACAAGGGCACTGATAGCAAACGAATGACTGCAAAGTACATCAGTAACAGAAACACAACATAAGCTAACTGCAATTACACTGATCTTTACATTACCGAGTTCCCAAAATGCATAGCATGTAGGATTGTTTATAACAAGAAACTTTTATGTAAGTAATGGACAGATTTCCACCTGAGGGTCACAACAATGACAGCGATCCAATGGCAACTATAATCCATCCATCCATTATCTATACCCGCTTATCCTACTGGGTCGCGGGGGGTCCGGAGCCTATCCCGGAAGCAACGGGCACGAGGCAGGGAACAACCCTGGACGGGGGGGCCAGCCCATCGCAGGGCATGGCAACTATAACAACCAGTGTAACCAAAGAGTTATGATCAGCGTCAACGTGGTTTATACTCTTCATGCATTCACATAACACTTGAGCCAAAAGACGGAAGGGCTCAGAGGGTCAGCAAGCCCAGGCAGTGACTGCGGAGGGACCTCTGACGTCGCTGGAGAGACTGGCTGACCCTGCTAACATTATTTTGAACAAATATAAATGTCCCTAATGAATGCCAGTTTGGTGTGGGAGCCCGCACCTTCATCTCACACCCAGATGAATATGAAGAACTCAGTGAGTCAATCAAGCGTCTTTGGAGTTGTGACAGAAGGATGAATTAGGGCAGCGTGTCTTGGATTGTTTTCTTTTTTTTTTTATAAAGAATTTAATAGAGACAGCAAATTCAAATGACTGAGGTGGGCGATGGAAAAAAAAAAAAGGGGGTGTGTGTGGAGACATGGACATCATCATGACGCAAGAGAGCCACACATGCCCGCATACTGGCAGGGAATGGATGAGGGGACATCCAACCAGCAGAGCTCTTCAGAAACCTCCTGGAGGATCACATCAATAAAAAGGTCAGCTGACCCCCCCCTGTAATGCTTTTAAAATCCGGTACGTCTAAACGCACACCGGGGGCAACGTCTGTAACTTGCTGTATTTCAGGGAACATGAGCTACGTTATGCAGTTTGCTGTGTTGGACATGAAACGATAACTACGGCTTTTATCCACTTCCTCAGTCGCTATCCTTATGACCCTGGTCTGAACCTGTGTACAATGGCCTGTATGTGTGCAGCGGGTGGTCTGCGGAGTTCACCTGTGGATGTACGGTCTCTGAACTGCTCCAGCTTCATCAAGGTGGCCGAGGTGAGCTCCTCCAGCTCCAGGTCTTGTGGCGGCATGAAAAACGCCGACATGCTGTTGATAGTTATCTTACAAATATAACATTCTTCATTAATCATCACAAAAGGAACATTCACTTTCCATCAGCATATAACAAATTGTAGTATTCTGAATAAAAAATATGCAGTGTCATTAGTGAAAAAAAACACTATAATACTAAACAATAACAATAACTAAAAAACAAATAAATGACAGTATATTTGCATTAAGTACTAAGCAATCTTACTAAGCTGACAAACACCCATCTATATTTACAGTCCAGGTCACTCACATCAGGTTATAACAGCAGACGCCATTCAAGAAAACTGTAACACCAATATGTTTAACCATTATGCCAGCTACTGTAAATAATAAAAACGGATGAAGTGGTGAGTCACTCACTGCATCATAGACAATTTCCAGTGGTTGAGACTCAACATGCAATCGCTGGTCTGACGACTCATCCAGGGGGTTGGTCTCGAACACCACACTCAGCAAGGGGTTCTGGTGTTCGGTCATCACGTTCCGCGAGGACAGCAAGGTGGGGGAACAGTTGTGCCGAGGCAGCCCGGTCACCTCAAAGGACGTCAGCTGAGTCGAGATTCTGCATGTTCGCCAATATATGTCAGTTACCGGCTCACTCGGAATGATTTAAGATCTTTGGCTGTGACAGCTCTGCTCACTTCCGCCTTGAGTTCAGATAACACTAAAGCGTTACTCTGTGAGTGTGTGTAACCTCCAGGGATGAATTAGAGACTCTCCTTGATCCTACTTCATTTATTTAAAAATAGATGGGTAACGTGAAATGAAGACCCAGGTTAAACAGGAAGATCAAAGCCTTATATCACAAAGGAGAAATTCCTAAAAAGAGACTTTCTGTGAGGTGCGGCTGCTTAAATTCCATACATACTTAATAGCCTGTGCTCCCGGCCTCTGCGTTAGCATAGCGCTGAGATCAATGACGGCGAGCTTGATAATTTCCGGCTTGTCTTCATTCTCCTTGATTGACACGAACAAGCTTTGCAACTGGAATTTAATCTTCATGTCTTCAAACTAAAAGAAATGTATACATACTGTAATGTAATATCAGCTTTAAATTCACACCGGAGTCATGCCTTGGAGCGACTGCTCTCAGATCCTAAAGGGACGCCTTACGGGGTAAATATGCAGAAGTACAGCGTACATGCCACACAAACCCGAACTGCTGCAACTGGGTTTTAGTTAGTCAAGCAGGGCTCACTCACGTTCTTTGGCAGGTTATGATTAACAGCGGTCTCGCTGTATCCAATGGCAGTGTAGAGTTTGGCCTTTTCATTGGAGGTCATCAGTTCATCAAACCCTGCAGAGCAGCAGCAAAGAATAACATCAGCACACAACAAACCGCGACTCTGCAAACCGCAACACCCCTGACTGCTTATGAAATGCCCTTATCCACTCACATGTGTATTTGCCAAAGCAGCATATTACTCTCCTCTAGGACAGACTATCAAAAACTGGAGGGGGAAGATCTCGTGATACGATTTTAAAAAAGCAGAGAATATAAATTTCAGAAATGAGTATAAAGCGGTTTATGCCCATCAATCAAGGAGAGTCTGCAGGTGACAGAAACAAAGCTTAAAGAGCAGTGACCAGATGAGAGTGCTCCCCTCAGGGTAGGCGCCACAGTGGTGGTGTTCACCACCATGCATTTCCATGGGACCCTGAGATTTGGAGGCCACAAACAGGTACTACGTGGGGGGGTGGGTTGCTTTTTGAGTAGGATCCCTGCAAACTGGGCTGTTTTGGGTGGTTGGTGGCGACAGTAGACTGTAAAGCTAGAGCCCCTACTGGAGTGACCTCTGCCTGACCTCCAGCCTTGTTTTCCTTCTGGGTGCTGCTGTCCCCAGTCCAGCTCCACATCCAGGCGATCCAGCCCTGGGTCTGCTCCTCCTCCGGTTTCACCCCAGGGCGGTATATCCGCAGGCCGGCCTTCATAGCCTTGACAACCACAACACAAGGCAGAGGCTGAATTACTGGGTCACTGCTGGTAGGATTATCGCTAACGCATAAGCCAGCTATTCACCGATACTTTGCACACATAGAGATACAAGAAAGTTGACTTATTATGACTTATTAAACTTTATAAATATTTCAAGTGTCTTAATGGACTTGGGCTTGCAGTTCACTAGCTGTGTTTAGGCATTAATAAGTGACATAAGGTGATCTCATACCTCCATCTCAGCCTGCTGACGTGCTAGTGTGATGTTGAAAATATCCAGTGTTGTCTCTGGTTCCTAGACAAACATACAAACCACACCTTCATGCAGAACAAGGCAGTTTATGTAAACATACCAGAGCAGATTCCCTTCACATTTAGACACCTTGTCATTTGTTCTTCATCTTCTAAAGATTTCATATCTGATGTTGCTGCTGTTTTGCGCCTGAATATCTCCTTGGGAATTAATAATGTTTCTCTCTCTGTCTCTATGCCTATCAAATTTAGAAAATGCATGAGAATGAATGGCCAACCTCCAGTTTCTTCACCAGGTCTTCGCTGGGCTTCTTGCTTGTTATTTTCTTCTTGTACAGCTCCTTGTAGGACTTGACCTTCTGCCGATGTTGGCAGATGTGGTTCCAGGACCACATGTGGAGCCGGGGCTTCACGTTCACCTCCAGGATGCTGGTTATCATATACTGCCACCTGATTGGTCAAACATGCTGAAATGCCTTATATAAGAACTAAAGCTGCATCAACTAGATATTGATCAAACTGAAAACACTGTAATATAGTTTAATAATACTGACCACATGTGTGCATTATTGTGAACAGGAATGCTAGGACGATACTTCCGGTATGGTAAATTCCTAGACATCAAATCAACAGATCCCAAAAGCTCCAGCATACTGACATACTGAAAGAAGAGAAAGTGGAATATCAGATTTGATGTGACACACACACAGACACACCTGTACTCATCTTTGTGGGGACTGTTCATTTATTTCTATAGGCAAAACCCTAATCCCAGCAATGACAACCTTAACCGCTACCCAGTCCTAACCTTGAAAATAAGTTAGCAAATAAAATATTGTCTTTTGGCATTTTTAGTTTTTTGATCACAGTCACAGATTTTTATTAAACTGAATTTCCCCTTGTGGGGACGAAAACATGGGCCCCACAGCATCTAAATACAGGTTTTTATCACATCGTGGGGATGTTTGGTTCCCACAATGTAATGTATACCTGGACCACACACATGCGCACACACACGCACACACATGCACACATATGCACACGCGCACACACGCGCACAGCTTCATGAAGAATATATAAACATTCAGTGGCCAGTTCATTAGGAATACATTCTTATAAATGCTCCTCGAAACAACAAATCATGTGGTTGCAACCTGATATATGCAGCACGTAGAAAAGGTTCACTTCCTGTTCAATTAAGCATTAGGACACCCACCACGCCTAATCTAAGCGTTTTGGTGCCAGCAGCAGCTACCCTCTTGGGATTTTAACACAGTAAAGTGTCCAGAGGTGTGACGAACCAAAAATATCCAGCCAGTGGCAGATCTGTTCCTGATTAAGTCCTAGTTAATGAGTGAGGTCAGAGGAGAATGGCTCATTAAAGCTAACAGGAACGCTACAAATACAAAAATAACAGCTCAGTATGAGAATGGTGAGCAACAAGGCACCTCCAAATGCAAAGGTCCAGGCCCAACTCGCATGTCTGCAGGCAAAATGGGTCATGCCCAGTACTAGCTAAATCAAGTGGCCACTGTGTGCATAGAAGAAATACAGCCATTCATCACAACAGATTTCTGTAAACTTATTCATTTGTTATTATATTACCAGTGACTGAGAAATTAATTGAATTTCTGAGATACTCTGTCTTTATCTGATTGTAATGATTATGAAATAAGCTCCTTTCATTTTTCAGGTCTAACCTTAGGTGCCCTACAGTCATCTATCTGTCTACAGGCGATAAAATTCCCTCAGTGAGCCTCAGAACCATTACCAATGCCATTCCACTCCTCCGCGCGCAAAAAACCCTCACTCAAGCCTTCCTGCACAGCCACACAGAGGGTGGAGAAAACAGGCCAGCGATGCGGGAACAGGATGGGTGACGTGTCCCTCACCTGCGGCCTGCTGAGCTTAATGGCGACCTCCGGGAGGTTCACCACCAAGTCCACTTTAGGTGAGGAGAAGTCCACGTCAGACCGGGGGTTCATGCGTAATTTAGCGTTGGCTGATATCGGACGAAAGACTAGCATATTAAAAGAAAACAGAGTAAAAAAAACTTTTACACCGAAACATTTTTTGAACAAAACCTTCAGTCCATTTCATTTGGAAAGTTTTACAGCCAACCTAACTAAAAGCAAATATTATTTGGTCTTTAA
Source organism: Stomatorhinus walkeri (assembly GCA_026784285.1). Lineage (NCBI taxonomy): Eukaryota > Metazoa > Chordata > Actinopteri > Osteoglossiformes > Mormyridae > Stomatorhinus > Stomatorhinus walkeri. The sequence continues at coordinate 28,634,006 of JAODUD010000040.1, read as the reverse complement.
GGCAAAAAAGAATGATAAAAGATGTGGTGTAGAACTTACTGAAATCATAGTCCTCTGGAATTGCATTGTGAACTGCAACACTGTCCTTCAAGCACATCTGACAAACACAGAGCAGAAAGAAAGCAGTGGTTTGGCTACAAATAAAAGACAAACATGACTAGCCTAATACCCATTAAGAGGATTATCCATTTTCCTTCTACACTACTCACAGTTTTATGGCAATGTTCTATGTCACCAATTATTTGTAATGTACTCAGGCATTTTTAAAAGGAAAAACCCAGCAAATATGCTGTGAGGTGATCTTCATAAATATGCATGTTCTCTGCTATGTCTACCTGGGTGTTCAGTCATCGCAGCTAAACCCGTCCACAATAACAACAAACTGAACGATGGGTCACATGACTCACCAAGGCTTCATCTGGATTGTGGTAGGAGTACATCTCAGAATTCACATTCCAGTAAGCAAACAGATTATCTAGACGGACAAGCTGTAACAAGAAAGAAACAAAAATAGTAATCACACACTGAAAGTTAACTGGGAGAAGAGGAAAGTTAAACACTGTTCCAGATAGTAAGGGATACTGAGGATGAAGTAAGGGAACATCAAAACATCACGAGACTGACGTGTGAAAACCAAAACTAAACATCCCAGCACATTTTCAATCAGTGTATGTGTGAGACTGTTCTTACATTAGGTGCAGACTGGGTGCAGTGTTGGGGAAATAATATTCTTTATACCAAAATACCATTTATTCCTCTGCCTGTGAAGCAGCGGATCAGCTTACCTTGAAGAACAGCTTGGATTTTTCATCTAGCAGACATGGTTTCCAGTTTTCATCCGCAGTCTGGGTATGACAGGTGACACAGTGTTACCCATAACCAAAAATCACGGAGTGAGTCAGGTGTCAAAACACAATTTTGGTGTGTTTATTTGTGAGGGAGAGGGGTACCTGCAGACTGAGATTCTGCAGTGACACGCCAAATGAGAGAGGTGAAGTGGGGTTCGTTACCTGGGAGGGACAGATAAATACTGGCCATCAGAGACAGGTCACACAGGCATACTGGTGAAACAATCCATAGGAATCTATGAAAACGCAGGTTAGTATTTCACTGCTGAAGGTTAATCTCCCCAGTATAAAACCATCTGAGGAAGCACACCACAGAACTCAAAGCAGTATTCCGACTGGCAGGACACTCACGTCATCCTCATATCGAATGTGAATGTTGGAGATCTTCACTTGAAGGTTCTTGATCACCTGAGTAACTAGCTTCTCCACGAATGTGTCTTGCTTCTCTTGATTTGGGTTGTCTGTGAAGCAAAAGGGGAAAATCATACGCTTTCCGAATCAAATATTTACCAAAATCTCTTTTATTTTTCCTCTTCTTTTACAGCATTAATATCATTTTACGTGATATTCTATATCGATATCAATGACTAAAAAGCCGTTTTGGGACTGTACACTCGAATTACAAATGTCTTCATCTTGGCTTTTGACTCTTTGATCTGTTTTCGTCTTCGCTCCTTCAGTGAACACACATTTCACTTTTCTGCAATGTAATACCTCAGGATACGTGACATCTTGGTGTGGCTCCTGGTTATTGCTGACTAAGTCTACATGTCCCACCAGTGACAATAATATCAATATTACAATCTGCAGAATCAATACTGTCTATGATTATCTTCACTCAGTGCCAAAGGTTTATATTACATGAGTCAGTTATATTTCTATAATTCACTGCCACTATAATTCAACCCTTTAAAATCTTCTACTGTTACAGCATGTTATGGACATGGTGGTAGAGAAAAAAAGCCCGCATTAGAGGAACCGAAAAGAACAGGCATGGTTCGCATACCTTGCTCCGCGGCTTTCTGTTTCGTCTCCTCGATCCTCTGCAGTTCCCTCTGCCGGGACTCCTGGAAGTGCTTCTCCTCCTTCTCCGGGTCATATTTTATACCTAACAATCAAACCGGATCGATGAGGACCAGTCCGGACGATGACCGTGCCTCCCTAAGTCTCGCCAGCAGTGAAGCACAGCGAAAGGCGTCGTTAGCAGAAATCAGCTGTCTTCAAGCGGTGCTGATGAGAAGCATTCGGGGAGTTCAGATCTTACAGTACCACTGGGAGGAATCGGGCCCAGGCTGCATCATGCATAATTAACAGCAACATCAGCAACAATATTGCTGCGATGCACCAGACAGAATGATGCTGTGGTGACAGACTTCACACATCTTTCTGCTGCTATATTAGCACCTTGGACACGTGCAGCAAAAATCCTGTGTGTGGCTAATATATATTAATATTAAATGGAATCAAGTATGAGGGTGCATGGAGATATAAAGGTACCCCGTGTTGTTTTATTTGACTGTACCAATTAATGACTGTGCTTTTTCAGGTATAGTAACAGCGGCAGTAACTCTTACTGGCAGTGGGCACAATTAGCAGATAGACTCCATCCAGGGTAGCTTCCACGGACTGCGTATAAAGGTTCTTCCAGGGTATCTTCAGCTCCAGGCGCCCTAAGAAAATCAGTCTGGCTCAGTAAAGTCTCCGTTACAGTGCAGCCCGCAGCCGAAAGGACTCGCCAAGGCTTTCAGACGGAGACAAGCAGAAATGAGGAAAACTCAGCTGGCCGGCCCCTCCCCCGACACACAGCCCAATAAAACCAGAAGGCACCGGTGAAGATGCAGGGATAATGTGGTTCCTTGGGCTGGTTCCCAGCCCAGAGGCTCCTTAAATGCTCCATCTACGTCTAGTGGCAACTATAGTAGACTGTGGCTGTGGCACTTGCCGAACGCCTAACGTATATTTACTCTTCACTGCTCTTGCATCCAGTCAGCTGTCGCCGCACCATCAAGAAGCCAGTCACTCTGAAAAGGCCCTACGCCGAAAAAGGCAGCGGTCATTACACAGACACACGCACGCATGTCCACCTCGCCGATCAGGAACAATGGAGAAAGGTGATACCGCAGACACAGGATCGCCAATCAGCATTTGCTATTTCAGCCTGAGCCAGTATCCATCCATTTACAACAGTGAACAGGTTTTAAGTGATGAAGGATTTGATGATGAGACGTCCTGGTGGTATAGAAAAGAGTAATTCAGAGAGGACGCCTTCAATGTACACGGGTTGTAGACGTGAAGACCAGTCCATTTCATCTCTGTCTTTGACTCTCACCCCTTGATGCGTAACAGGAAAAGCGGGGAAAACTCCCTTGCAGCTATCAATGTTGCCAAGGACAAGACCAAATGTTGCAGTAATCAGACACTTGGCCCATGACTATTCAAATTAATTTTAACTGCATTTCTGTAAAATTTCTCAAATTGTTGACTAAAATATTGGATGGATCATGAAAGTGAGATTAGTTAAGAGTATATTACATTGGGTTGGCTCAGTGTTCAGGTCCCCACCATGGCTCCATGTGTGTGGAGTTTGCATGTTCTTCCCATGTCATCATGGGGTTTCCTCCAGGTAACACCACTTTCCCCACACAGCCCAAAAACATGCTACGGTGAACTAGGTGCAGAAAACAAATGAACAGACGGACGGATGGAGGGAAGGAGGAAGGGAGGAACTGACTGACCGGCCCATTGACCAACCAACCGATCGACCAACTATATCACATCCAGCCATCCATCCATCTTGCTGTTTATAGATTACAGGATTGTGGGGGGTGGAATCTCTCCTGGACAGCACAGAGGAGAGGACAGGAAAACACAACAACACATACTCACACACTCTTTACAGACTGCAGTTCATTTAACTGCTTGTCTTTAACCTGTGGGAGATAACTGCAGATCCTACAGCAACCCCCCCCCCCCATATCTCCGGGTGATGTTCCAAGACCCACCGCAGAGACTATCCTTAACGGTGAAACCATATATAACGGGATTTTTATGTACATGCATAAATTTCACAAAGTAAGACACTGCCAACATTAAATATAGTATTATTAAACTACATTGCACATTACTATACAGTACTGTACAGTACTGCACTCTCTCTCTCTCTCTCTCTCGAATGAAAGGATCCTGATGTTTGAGCCTAATTCTCAAGAGACAGTAGAGCATTGAAAAAATATCATATATTGAGGTGACGGAGCAATGAACTGTGGGTTTGGGGACAAAGGGAGAAGAGTCGTGCTCTGGGTGCCTCTGTGTTACAGTTGGTGACAAACAATGTTCGAAAATGAATCTGCACGGTGACACCCAAGTATAAAAATCCATTTGGCCATCAGCAGCACAGTCAAAACACCACTGCAGAGAGTAAGGCCTTACCTATGTGTCCAGCTCGGACTTTGAACGGAATATCCAACTGACTCTGAAAAGAGAATAGGGAGAACAATGAAAACACAGTAAGATATACAGCACTGTTTGTTTATTATTATTAGAATGTAAATCCAGTTTCCATGTCCTCTAAACCAGTCACCACTGCCTCTGTCCTCCAGAGCCCGGTCAGAGGTTATCCATTTAGTTTTACCTGATTACACTAGTTAACTAGTTAAAATCTTGGTCAAAGAAACCACGCTAAATATAATCACCTTTTCTTCCATAATCGGACCATATTTAATAAAGACTCAAATATGTATAAGCTTGCCTAAGCTAAACATCGTATACAGGCTTTACATCGTATTTTGTCCAGTATAAGAATGGCTAAAATATGACTGAAAATAACAGGCGTTCAGCCTCCTGATGTTTTTTAAACAGATTCATTCAGCAAACTGTTCAGTCGAGGGTAATTAGGCACTGAGACTGAACAACCGCTACTGTTCTTGCTTCCATGCCGAGGAATGTGATGCATATTTTGTAATGTCAACTTACCAATGCATTTTCTTTTATTTCAAGATTCTTTAGTATTGCATCACCTGCAAAAAAGGCATGCCAGAAATAAGCAATAGCATATTAGTGAGCCCTACGTAAAGGAAAATGCACACAATCATCTTTGATGTCTATGTAGGGGTGGACAAAAGAATCATAATCCACAAAATAGAACATTTTTTGTTTGTTTACAAACCAACCAAATTGGAAAGTATGTAGCAGGCACATCCCGGTCTATTCTGTCTTTATAATAATAGTGTTAAGTAGTGCATTTCTAACTGGGCATTCACTGGACGCACAGCCAAGCCACACATCTGCCTAGTCGACTCTTTGACAGCAAGTATCGCTGTGATGTGCTATTTGCCTTATTTGTACATTGCTTTGGACAACGTGTCTGTTAAATTAAAGTTAAGCGTTGTTGCATATGTAGAGCTACATCACAATATTTGCAATAACTCTGTACCGCTTATCGTGCATACAACTGCAACCGGTCATGATAATTTAACATATCACCCACCACCATGTATGTCTCATAAAACAAATTTAAGAATGGGATGTTTCAAAGTCAAAATGCAAAGAAAAACAATAAGCATATTATTAACAGTATCTGCAAAGTATTGCACAGTATTACTTAATTTAAAAGTAGCAGAGGGACACATCACCATCCCATCCCAGGGTACTGAGGCTTAAATGGGATATGTTAGGTAGGCTTGTGTCTGTTTAATTATTAACAGAATTTTTAAAAAGATCCCTTTGTGGAACACCCAACAGCTACATCAAAACACCTTCAGACAACAGTATGGCTCAGTTCTTGAGCCAAAGTTGACAGGAAGTCAAACATCATAATCTAAAAGTCACATGAAAAGGAGGTTCTGATAAGCAAAGATAGTGAGTAGAAAATATTTATCTTTTTATGCAAGTGACCTACTGACAATACACAAAAAGAAGGGAATGAACAGCAGTTTCGCAGTAATTTCCATCACAATGCTTAGGTAGATTTAAAAGATCAGCAGCAACTACACTTCAGCAAGTCAGAATCAATATGGACTGTGCAGGCTGCGTATTCCGAACAAGCAAAACAAATACATGCAAATAACAGCCATCAAAATTTAAGGTGCAGATATGAACTCCAGAGTATTCATATCCAGATTGCTGCAATAAGACAGAGAAGCAGTGGCTATTTCAGCTTGTTGAGAAGCTTAACTAACTCATTAATGAGAGTAACTTCAAATAGGTTCACCAGGCAGAGACAACTCTCAACCACTTTATATTTGCTAACCTTGGTGAAATCTGGCAAGGGATGTTGGAAAGAGGAAAGGCATGAGCTGCGGAACACAGAGAGCAGGTAAAAGTGAAAGGGGAGGCAAGCCAAAATATAATCAAACAATGAAGGCAGCCAGTATGGTGAGGTATAGAGAACAAGCGGCTCTGTGTTTCACTATCACTGCACAGGCAACACCTTCAAACTACACAGAGTAAATAAAGTGGGTATGGATCTCCAACTCCCTAAATAAACCGCAGGAGAATTTGTTCTATGACTCGCCATCAAGCAGGCCAAAATGCAGAACAAGTACTCATCAAAACAATCATGTTTATCTGGTTCAAGCTGAATTAACAGACCGGTAAATATGCTTTACAAGATCAGCATAGCTAGCTAGAGAAAGTCACTTTTTAAATGATTTACATAAAAATTACAGACCACAAATGAAGGCTGCTTCGTGTGATCTATTAAAACAGGTGTTGCCTGACAATCTTCAGGAATCCTATTGGGTTTTTCTTTGTCTAAATTAGCATGTCGACTCAGCCAGAGTCACTGCTTGGGAAAAAGACATGACTGTTTTCCCAGTATCTTCATATCTGTGTTACGGCAAAACAAATACACCCTTTTAGCTCTGCTCTCCATCTCATACTAATTCAGTGGAGAATGAAATTTGAGCAGGGCAGTTAGCATTCTGCTCTAAAAAAAAAAAGTAATGATGTATTTTTTCTGAGTCCCAACCCAGAGAGCTGCCCCCCCCCAACAAATTAATTTACTTGTTTAATACTTTTTTGGTCAGTGCATAATTCCAAATATGGTATGTTATAGTTTTGATATCTTTATAATTATTCTAAAAATGATGAACATAGTACAAATAATCCTATCTATGGGTGGGTGTGTCCAAACTTTTGACTGGCGCTGCATAAACAGTCCCTCGGTATCTGCAGGGGATTGGCACCAAGACCCCCTGCGGATACCAAAGTCTGCGGATGATGTAGTATGTAACAGATAAACCAAAATGATGTGTGCCAATTGACACAAACCAGTTACACCACCTGACTACGTTGCTTCCACAGAAAAAGGTCATTGTTTGTTGAAGAAATTGAAACTGAAGATCAAACATAACAGTCAACAAGGTCAACTGAACTTGGGATTTCATTTATTTCAATGGAGACAAAATGTCTAACAACAAGAATTCATGAATTCATGTATTATATTGGGGATTTAAGAAAAACAGGTAGCAGCAAAAAAGTCAGGGTTGTTGAATTGTGTCTGTGTGTCTATGTCTGTGCCTGTTTGTATATATGTACAAAGTCTTTTGGCAAGGTAACTGGCTCAGGATCAGCGTTCACTTGTGCTCTATGACATGCCAATTTTTCCATGCTTGAAAGTAGCATATATTAGGGGGAACGAGGCTCAATCGTATTATTTTAATTATGAAATAAAATAAATTTTATATATTTTATTTACAGGTGTAATTTTTAATCGTTGAGTAACATTTCTCCAATCACTGAATTATTGGAGTTTTAGGCCTTTTGAAGCAGCTGACCAGTCACTGTTCACCCACTTCATTCTGCTACTTTGTGAATGACCTCCAGAAATTACATTACATATTGCTTAAAACTACATGTCAATGGAACACAAATATGCAGTAATCAGGCACACCACCTGAAAAAAATTTGACAGAAATTATCATGGACACTTATGTAAGCATATGGCTCTGGTGTGAATGTTTCAAACATAAATTTTAAAGTAAATACTCATTTTCATATTTATAATGAATTGTCAATGTTTCCCGAGGTTATGAGGTCATCAGTTAGGGTCAACAGTTAGGGTCATCAGGGATTTGTCTCTGTGATATTATTTCTTGTCAAATAATTTCTTGCACAATATGAATAAAATGGTAGATACACCACCTTCACAATAAAGGAAGTTCATTCGTTCATTCGTTTATTTGCTATTAAATAGTTTTAATGAAAGATTATGCTAAATTAATTGATAGGGTGTTTTATTGAGAGTTTCAACTTTTGAAGCAAGTTGAATTAGTTGGAACAAATTTTTCAGGGTTCACGCATTCACATTGACTGACACAAAGATATTAACATCACGTCATTAACCCAATTGCCATGTAAATAGTTGTACTGTATTGTTCAGGGAGTAATGGCAAGGGGAAAAAGACTACTGTACATGTTCAGTAGGGATACAACAATCACAGGAACATTCTG
>JAODUD010000040.1:28607049-28625603 GCA_026784285.1 Stomatorhinus walkeri | reverse complement strand
ATATAATTTATTTATTTATTTTCAATCCAAGCAAGTCCACGGATGCGGAACCCATGGATACAAAGGGTCAACTGTATATTTTCCATATTCTACTACTTCGCAAGGCAAGAGCCAATCAGAATCATATGATATCACCAAGTCAGTGGGCTTGCGACACCAGCATTCAGAGGGAGAGTATATATTGCATAGTGTTCCCAGGTTTACTGGAAAAATACCTCACTGCTCAAACTTCAAAAACTTCAACCTTAAATGCACCAGTAGAAATAAAAATCTGCCTCTATAAAGACATAAAAGTAATTTCAGTTATTCAACAAGACAGTAAGATATCAAGGTTCGGCTTGCTTTCACACATATGAGCACAAATAATTCAAAAACAGAACAAATTACATAACGAGAATATGCAACACAAATACACACAAATCGACTGAACATATAATAAGCCAGTATGTTGTAGCAATCGGGAATCACCAGAGCCAGGAATCACCAGAAAGAGTTTAGACATGTAGGATCCTCCATGGACATCAAAATCAAAGACACCCATTAGTAAAGGGCCTGACATCTGACCTCCAGTGACGACACACATTCCGTTTCTGTTAAAAATGCAAGGAAAACCCCTCCTCGATGGATACTAAAAGAGAACCAGAACGAAAAGGAACATCTGGAGGAATATCTTAAGGTTAGAGTTAGAAACCCCACACCGCAAATCCGACGCCCTGGCATAGTGCAGTTACACGCTTACTGTACATAGGATTGCAGTGCGGGTGTGGATGCCCACCCAGAGTGATATCTATCAGGTCTACTTAAGACGCCCAGCAACTACAGCGTAAATACATTATTTTTGTACAGGGCTACACATTTGCATTTCTCCATGGGTATACAAACGTGCGAATCGAATGTGCTCGCACGTTTGAAATGAAAAGGCGAAGAGAAAACAGCTAATATTACAATCTGACGGCGACGAGTTGCTATACTGATTTAAAAATTACCAACACGGAGACATGTAGTACTCTGGACTGTCTCGTCGTAGCTAAACATGTTCCATGTTGTATGAACGGTAAGGACTGTCATGAATCGCGGCACAGCCAAACTTATTTTCTAGGTCTTGCTTCGACGGCACTCGCTCGGTTTTACCCTGAAACTAAACAGCTGCTGTCTGTCAGTCTTTCTTTTGTCTTCACTGCCAGAAGAAGAAAATAAATAGTCCCCTTATTGTACTTCGGGATTCGGTTGGAGGGGGAAAGAAAAACGAGGAAAGCGCCGGAATCGGATGTGTGAGCAGGCAGTGCTGAAAGCCGCGATACTGACAGCCGCGGCACTGACAGCTCCGCACCGCCGATTGCGTGCTTCATGGAAACCAGACGACGACTCTCAGTGACAGCTGCTTAATGACACCAGGCGCATGAGCGATTCGCGTTTAAACGCATTTATATACAGATATGTCTGTAAGTACATAGCGATGTAACTGTGTTATTACTCCCCCAGTAAAGGACGATCTGAAACACACCTCACCGTTTGCTACCGACACTAATGAAGCTGCTTCCCAGTACCGTGAGTGATTTGCCCCACCTCCCCTTCACCCCGGACATTTCTAGAAGATTTTACCTCCCCAGATCCCCAGCTTGAGCTGCGAGCTGTCCAGGTTCACCACATAGTCCCCCAGAAAGCGGTTCAGCACGTCCACGACCAGCGTCTCGAACACCATGCTGCCAGCCTCCTTCACTCCTTAGTCACCATGTTGTCAATACAGTTTCAAACTATCTGCCAGTCTGCGGCCCCGTTTCCTGGAATAGGAAACTCTGCCGTCCCACGGCCATAACCAGCCGGCCTCAGATCGGCGGACATGCGCACAGGTGTGTCCGCGCGCGAGATGGGCGGTGTGTCTGTATCTGATTCAGGGTCGGTTCTGTGGGACAGTCGGTGTGCCGGAACTGAATAGGCGGTGCTCCCGTGAGCCATGCCGGGATGGCGGAGCCCTCATAAACTGCGCCGGAACACGAAACAGCTCTTTTACTTCACAAATCATTTGTTCCTTCTCGCATGTTACGCAAAAAATATATACATTTCGGGAAGCGGTTCTCGGTCAATAAATTACAAAAGTGCTAAAATACAGAAATACTTTCAGTACCTAAGGTTTTAGGTTCGTTCTCCGCTTTTGGCCGTGAAATTGGTAACTTGGTAGATTTAAATGTGGGGTACAACTTTAAAAACGGTGAGATTTCTTTTTAATAAATATTCATTTTAATATTTGGTGCAGGTGAGTAGTAATTAAGGCTAAATTTTATTTATATATATATATATATATATGTGTGTGTGTGTGTGTATGTATGTATATATGTATGTATGTATCTTGAGTGCGATTTCGGTTTGGGAAGAGATACCAGTCCAAGTTGAGAAATTTATGGTTGTCTAAATGCTGCCTTTGGCGAAAGAGTCGCTGGAATAATCAATAATAAAGAATAAAGAACTTAAAACATATTTCTGAGTACACTGACTGCTTTGATAGTATATTTAGCCCCAGTGACAAACAAAGCTATACATTTTAAACATTTCTTCTGAGTGTACATTGTCTGGAACAAGGAGTGTGAATTGCATTTCGGTTGAGATGCTTACTGTGTTCTGGTTGATGGTCACTGGTCTACAATAAGTGTTCCAGAATTGACACAGTAATCTATTGTTGAGCATTGTTATGTATGAGCAGTAATCTACTGTATTGCCCATATCAGTATCCCAACTATTTGCTGAGTCTTGTCAACAATCAAGTAAATGTTTGATGTATTTATATAGTGGCAGTTGTGGTTCAGTGAATAGCTCTGTTGCCTCACACCTTTCTGTGTATGTGGAGTTTGCATGTTCTTCCTGTGTTGTAGCCTGCTTGGAGTACTCTGGTATTGTCATAACTTTCCCACAGTGGGTGTGTATGCCTGCGATAGACTGCCAGCTCATTCAGGGTGTGTATATGCCTTGTACTCTTTGCCATGTGGACCCCAGGACCCACTGCCTGCCTGCGCACTCTGACAGCGCTGCCTGCTTGCGCACTCTGACAGCCCTGCCTGGAGTATGAAAAAGAATTTACTGTTTCTATTAGTCAGAAAGTCCGTTGGGCAAATAAGCCAGTCACAGTCAAATATAATATTGGAAGGAACAATACATGGAAGTCATGCCTGTGACAAGAATAATTGGTTAATTTAATTCTTGGTATGGTCGTGGGCTTGCTGTTCATGCTGAGACTGGCTGGTAAAAATGTCTCTGCTAAAGCATTAGCACTGGCATTGCTTTTCAGATGAACCATTTTTTCTTAATATTAGCATGTTCCTGCTTTTTACAAGAACTGAGGATCTGGACTCTGCAGCCTTTTTTATTTCAACAATCAATTACAGTGAAAACATCAGCACAGCAATATGTATAGTTAATGTAGAAGTATATTTGTTTTGTCTTATAATTACCAGTTTGCTTTTCCATTCTGTACTTCCTGTTCACTAGAGCTTTAGAACTATTTAATATTTGTAATGCTGTAGTGAAAATGAAGGTGTATTTTCCCCTTGGAAAATTTACAATTATTATTTGTTATGCCTCATATTTTTTGTGTACCTGGTGCAAATTCCAACTGCTCTGAGTATTAGAACTACTAACCAGAAGATGCATTAGTACAGCTACTATACTATACTATTAAACAAAGGTATAGCTCAGCTGTAATGATCACTGTATTTTGTTATATTCCTCATCCACCAGCAGATGGAGTTAATCTATCCATCTTTCAGTTGCTTATCCAGAAGAGCTGACCTGGATTCAGGGTGGCCCAAGCTGTTGTTGCTGGCCTATATCAAAAAATCTTTTTATATATATATAAATAATAAATATACAGTAAAATCCAGCAAGTCTCTTATTATAGCTTTTTGGGACTAATAATTGTTAAGAAATGTCCCCTGTCTACATGGTGAAGCTCAGATTTGGAGAGTCACTAGAGGGACCTGGAACTGGCAGCAGAGAGCTGAAGGTAGGTGTCACCCTCAATGAGATGCCAGGCAGATGGAGTCAAACTGAATGGGTTTTTTTTAATCAGTGCAATTTTAAATTACAATGCTTGTGACTTGTAAGTCTAGTTCTGTGACGTCTGCTTCGAGCTGCGTGAATATGTATCACCGCCCGGTTCAGCTGCATGTTCTGAGAGGTTTCTACAAAGTTTAGACTTAGTTTTATTTGAAAAAGGACCAAGTTCAAACAGAAGCATTTTTCTTTTTCACATCTGCCTTTTAAAATGACACGTAACTAAACTAAGATTCAAAAAATAACAGTGAAACACCAAGTGTGATTGTGTAAATCAGTCTAGTGGTCTAATAGTCCCAGGAGTTAGCCACACTGTGAAACATGAAATTTCCATACACATTGAAATTCGTCTTTGAAATACATATGCTACCAGTGAATCTAATATTCTGACATATTAACATTTTTTTCCGTAATTGTAAGAAAAATATTTCCATTGGCATCTCTGTGTTCTTGGGAGGGCATTCGTTGATTGGCTTGTTTCTAATGTCTTTGAAAAGTAGATTAACATGCAATTATAGTATCGATTTACAAAGGCAGCAATTGTGAGAGTGGTTTGGAGATCACTCCCAGGACGGTGTCCCGTTTGAGGCTGGAGGCCTTGTCCAGGACCTTCAGCCGGAGGTACAGACTGCGGAAGCAGTCGTCTGTGAGCTCAGTGAAGAAGAAGTCCTCGTTAAAAATGGGATTTCTGCAGTTCCTGATGGTGGCGCTATTTTGACGCTGGTGCTTGCCCGGGGTCAGACACAGGCTGACGAAGCAGTGGACCAGCCGGCCATCGTGGTTGTCATCGTGCAGATCTTCCACGGACACCACACGAACACGCAATGTGGCTCCAGGGGAGCTGCGCTCTGCAGACAGACGAACGCGGCCACGTCCTAACAGTGGCAGTACGTGCTCCCTTTGCAGACGCTCCTGGCAGTGCAGCGTGTCCAGCGGGTACAGCACAGGAGGACACAAGTAGATACCGAGTTGGGGAGGGCACCCAGGTGTCTCTCCAGGCCTCAAGGCGGGGAGAGCTTCATGCACTCTGAGGTTCTGCTCGGAGGTGGAGAGGGTTGACAGGCTGAGGTGACTATCTTGTTCCAACAACTTAAAGAGCACGGATCCAGATAGCGAGCGTGTTAGCCCTGGGGAGTCGTGGGGGGAGCAGTCGTTGGAGGAGGGCGTGTCAGTTTCTATGCTACCCTGCTCTGGGAGCCCCTTGCAGTTGGAGATCAGCTGCAACCTGGACGGGGACTGATATAGACCCAGGGAGTAGCTGGGCAGCCGAGAGTGGAACAGGGACTCTTTGCGGCGTGTGTTGGGGCTTTCGTACAGGCCGCTCAGACCATAGTACTCCCTGGAATGGAGCGGCTGTTTCAGGAACGTTCTCCCATCCAGAGGTTTGCCAGATGTTTGGCCTTTGGGTGTTATGTCTCCATGACATGCTGACTCCACCTCTGTGTAATGCTGATTAGGTTGGGGTGTGACAGCACGGTCTCCAAGTCGGTAGCTCTCTGCTTGCACATGTCTCAAGTTCCTGACCTGGAGCCCATGATCAAGGGACTCGGGTGTGTGCTTAGTCAGGTTGCACCCTGCATTGTTGGCCAACGTCCTGGACAGCCTGGGTGGGATAAAGAAGTCTGGGATTTTTTCCGGTGTCAGAACATTGCTGGGCAGCTTCCTCGAGAGACTCCTCTGTGCCGAGATTCTTTTGTGTACCTCTAGGGATTCACTGAACCAGAAGGGAAGGCTCTCCACGCCCTCTCGAATTTTTTCGAGAAGCCACATTGTGTCACTCGCACTCAATTCTGCAAGAAAAGTTTTACAATGCATTGTTATCTATGAAGTTCAATTGCATTCTATTATGGACAAGAAACCTTTAATTTCAAAAACACTCCACAGTGGTTTATTTTATTCGTATTAAACATCATATCAAACACCAATCATGTATGATGTCTGTAATATAGGCTTAGATATGCACTCTGTACAGAAGTACTGGGACATCTGGCCATTATACTTACAGGAACTTTTATGGCACCCCATTCTAAATCCATAGGCATCAAAGTGGAGCTGTTCCCCCCTGCAGATATAAGAACTACCACTCTTCTGGGAATGTTTTCCTCAAGATTTTGGAGTGTGTCTGAGGAAAATGTTGGCCATTCATCCAAAAGAGCACTTGTGAGGTCAGTCACTGATGTTGGACACGAAAGCCTGGCCCGCAATCTCCATTGTAGTTCACCCCGAAGTTGTTCACTGGGGATGAGGTCAGGGCTCTGTTTGGGCCAGTTAAGTTCTTCCAAACCAAGTTCATCCAACCATGCCTTTATGGACTTTGCTTTGCGCACTGGGACACAGTCATGCTGGAACAGAAAAGGGCCTTCTACAAACTGTTACAACAAAGTTGGAAGTTCAGGGTTGTCCAAAATGTCTTGGAATGCTGAAGCATTAAATGTTTTTTCCCTGTAACTAAGGGGCCAAGACCAACCCCTGAAAAATAACCCTTATCCCTCCTCCACCAAACTTTACAGCTGGCACAATGCAGTCATACAGGTAACATTCTCCTGGCATCCACCAAACCCAGACTCATCCATCAGACTGCCAGACAGAGAAGCGTGATTCGTTTCTCCATAGAACAGTGTTTCCACTGCTCCAGAGTCCAGTGCTGCTGTGCTTTAACACCACTCCATCCAAAGCTTGACATTGCACTTGTTGATGTGAGGCTTGCCTGCAGCTGCTTCATCACACAGTTTTTGTGCTCGAGTTAATGCCAGGGGACATTTGGAGCTCTGTAGTTACTGAGTCGTCAAAGCACTGGGGACATTTACGCACTATGTACCCCAGCGCTCGGTGACCCCGCTCCGTTACTTTACGTGGTCTGCCATTTCCTAAATGTCACTAATTAAAAAAATATTGTAAAACTTTACAGTAATTCCACTTTCAGTTGACCATGGAATATCTAGCAGGTAAGAAATTTCACAAACCGACCTGCCAAAATGGCATCATATGACAGTACTGTCTTTGAATACCCTGAGCTTTTCAGAACAACTCACGACTGCATGCCTTGGTGCTTAATTTTATGCGCCTGTGCCTATGAGTCTGAATGAAACACCTGAATTCAATGATTAAGAGGGGTGCCCCAATACTTTTGTCCATACAGTTTATATTATTATTATTTAAACATTATTAAAAAAATGTTTTTGGTTGGATTCCTTTACAGTGACTTAATACTCCCATTATGCAGTATGACATGCTCAGTTATTTGTGAGGCGTGCTTTTGAGAAACCCTTAGCAAAGTGATGTAGTTCAATATAGACGTATTACAATATTCTATTGTAATATTCCACATATCAACCATGATACAATCAACTAGGGCAATACACTGACCAATAACTATATACCCAATGCTAAGATAAAGTAATAACAGTTCAAACGATAAAGGTTAGGACTTTCCATATATTAAATTTCTATGAACCAACTTAAATTATAATGAATCTCTAAGCAGCTAACACAGCATACATTTGAGTCTTTAACAGATGTATTAAAAGCATAGCACCTACCTTCCAATGTGACTTCTGTAGTATCTAGGTTGGTGACAGGTGTGTGATTGGTGGTAATTTCTGCCAGAATGAGAGTGAGTGACGTTTTTTTAAAAGCAGGACTGGTCCCTGCGTCACTCGGATCACAGCGCCTCCGGCCAATCAGGGAATTGACGTTTACTACCTCCCATAGCCCCACGCGTTGTATTTGGGGGTGGCAGCTCAAAATGGACTTTCCACCAATAACAGTTACTTTGGGTTTGATTTTCCATTCCTTCTAATCTATTGTGGGGTGGGGGGGGGGATCTTCTTTTGTTATGGTGAATAGGCTTTAGGTTGTTTCCACAGGCCAGAAGCTGATGTGAGCAGGTAGCATGTGACAGGAAGGCCACCTGGACTGGAGGGCAATGGCATCTCTCACCTTGCATATTTTAGAAGGATTTTTCCTCATTAACAAAAGCTGTGGAATGTGTGTGGCAGGTGCGTGGGAGGCAGGGCACGGTAAAACAAGCACTCCTGTTTAGAAGTCTTTATTCTAAAAATAAAGGTTGAGATGACGTTCACCCTCTCAGGCTTACTCCATATCAAAGACCTTCAAAGAGACTCTTTCACCCAGACCTGTTCAAAGACAGACCTTTGAATGAACTCGCGTAACCTTTACGGTTCAAGGTACACCCAGTACATTTCTGCTACAGACATAAGTCAAGAGCATTTAAATTAGATATACTCTAAAATTAATGTAGGATTAAGTACAATTTGTGAATAGCAATAACATTAATTAGCCTCGTTGCTGTTTATAGCTGCAGTTATCGGTAACAGAAATGACAAAAATATAATTTGTGTATCTGTGACAGATTAGCAAGCACTTAATTTGCCAGAGAGGCTGCCAGAATTTTTTTTAAATGTTTAAATGCTCAGTGATTTGCACATATATTTCTTTCAAGGGTGAACGGCTTTTAGTTTTCTTTAGAGGCACTTTTTTCTGTATCGTAAATTATTGCATATTGTTATTCTCTATTCCTTGCTGTGAAATGGGTCGGCTTATCATTCACCTTGTTGTATTTTTTTCTTTATCCAAGGAGAAAACTTACATTTCACAAAGTAGTCTACTGCATGGAATATAAACGTTATCATATCCTTTCCATAATATGTGACAATTGAATTGTTACAGATTTTAAAGATTTCCGAAAAAGCTATTCACATCAAATTTACATGTAAATATGGCAGTGATGTTGATAATGAGACTTGTGTGTAGAGTCTCAATACATCATTGTGACTGTGTCACAAACCAAAAAACGAATTCGAGTGACCTCTCATCTGAAAACATTAGTTTTTATTGTACATGCAACATATATTTAAACAAGCACGTACTTGTAGGTGGTATGGTGGCCTAGTGGGTAGTGCTGTTGCCTTATGTCTCTACAGCTGGGGTTAGAATATCATCCCCAGTCTCTGTGCACTAGGGAAAAAACATGTAAGTAATCAGTCACATGAAATATTTGACATTGACTCAATATAAAAAATGTTAATCGGTTTAACTTAAAAAAAAATAGATTCAACCATAAACATGAATTAGAAAACTGAGTTTCAATGAACAAACAAATCTTTTTCAAGTATTGGAAGTAGAAAAAACACATTGAATGAACAGCAGCTTTGTTTTAGGATGACTTTTTCAGTGTTTGTGGGTCTGGCCCCTGCTGCCGATTCTCTGAGTTTCATCCCACAATCCAAAAACATATAAGTAGTGACATGGTGAGTGTCTGTAGGGGCGGGCTGGAAACAAAAAGCATCACAGGAATTGATTGGAGCGTGAGGTTCCCTTTGGATTATGCTGATTACAATCAACCAGTTGGCCAATAAAATACGGTATTATTCGTTATTTACCACCTGCGATCGACCTGAAAACCTGCCGAGATCGACTGATGGGTTTGAGACCCCTGGTGTACAGGCTATATAAAATGCCGAAAAAGATGAGCTCTTACAAGACCACCGGGAACATTTCTGAAATTCCTGATGGCCAGTCTGTGCCCTTGATGTGCTAGCATGCTCCGCTTCCTACAACACATTCAATGGTAATGATAATGGTAATTATAGGAAAGCAGCGGAAATACACAGTGGAACAAATTCATTGTCATTTCTACTTTAATTTTCAGTGAAAAGTCAGAGCATATTGTTAAGGACAGTGTAACAATTTTATGACAACGGATCACATAACTCCTGTTAATTGGACAGTGACATCTAGTGGTACTGGTAACATCTACCTAATAAGTATTCTTCTGTGCCATATAAGTAAATGTGTTCTCATTGATTAAATGTGCTGTCTTTTCAATTAAGGTACTTCGTGATCATAATATTTCACTGAAATGGCATAATGTTCAATTTACCCTGGTGTTCTTGAAAAGACCTTTTTGGAGATTGCAAGTTTTTAATTTTGTCACTAAGGGGCACTATATGACAAATTTTAAATTACTTAAAGACACTGACTGTAAAGCTTTTTGTGGACAATAATCAATCAACAATACTGATGTTTCAAAAATATGAGGGACAGTGTATCTAGTGACAAAATGTGAAGTAGCAAAGCAAAATACCAGAAATACTATTTGCTTGTCTATGTATGTATCCCAGAAATTCAGAATTTCAAATGCACCCATGCAGTCTACAGTGTCCTGAAATAATTTTGTCAGTCTGGCTTCCACATTTTTCTCATCTAAAATAACTGTGTAGCAATGAATCAAGATTAAGAGCCCAGATTAATTTTAAAAAATGTTCTGCAGTGTTTTATAGATATGAATTATACCTGATGCACAGGTGTAAATTATGGGGGAATGGGGAGTTGTAACCCCCCTGAAATCAAAATCAGGCAATACACTCTCCCCTGGGCCCCTTAAATGGGTGATGTCATCAAACCCCCCCTCACCTGTGCTCAACCCAAAATTATACCCTTCATCTGATGCAGAAGATACTGACAAATTGAAATTAAATCTTTCAGTTTTTATCCTCCCACATTTACATAGACCTAACATGACTCCATGATGCTCTCCCAAAATTTAGTTTGCTTGCGCACAAATGTTTTTCTTCTCACTGTTCCTAGACTATGAATCTATCAACCTAATTATGTGTTTTGACCAATTAAGGTAATTTCTTGATTGATATTACTACTCAGGTCCAAGCACCAGTCTTTTTCTTTGTCTCTGACAAAATCATGTTTGTCTGATTAAAAGACAGCGAAAATTAAGACGTTCTGGGGAGCAGTGCAGTCATTGAGTATATGTAGCGAAGGCTGTGATGAATATGGAGCAGCGGCCATCGAAGTTGGGGTCAGGCGCCATTTTGCAAGAGTTAAGACAGACTTTATTGCTCCAATAAAACCTGAGTGCCTCCTGTAATGGAAAGATAAATGGTCTAGGAGTCAGCAGAGGAGCCCTTCCTTGACTGTTGCCAATGCAACATTAAAGTTATAGAACGAGCAGCTTGTGCCTGCCTGCCCTGTGCATTCTGGGAAGGGGGCTGGAGGACCAGGCGGCTCCACCGGGTGCAGGTCGCCCTATATTTCCCGCTGCATGAAACTGCCAAAGAAGTTTTAAGTTTTCCGTAGCAAGCTAGCATCTGCCGAGAGGAGCCCATACAAGGCCACCAGTGGCTGTACGGGTGCTTTGGAGTATAAAGTGACAGAAGAGGCAGTGGGAGGCGGTTTTCATGTGGTCAAAGACCTTAGAACCTCCCATAATGCTGCCGTGTGATAAATACCTGCCCTCTGTCCCCACTGCTTCCTACTGACTTTGACAGATAAAAATTGACATCATTACCAAACTTCTGAGGTGATGGCAAGTCGGGTTACAAATCATCCTCCAGTTTCATGCCTGTCCTCCACATGCACTGTAGTCCACTTCCTTTTGCCGTTGGCGTTTTCCATTTTTTTGTGTTTTTTTGAATGAGCAGGTATGAAGCACAGTAATTATGTCAGTAATTACGGAGTGCTTCTGAACTAGGGATGACTTTGATTAGTTAGGTATGTGCATGATTTAAGAGTGCACATACATTTAAGCACATTATCTATCTATCTATCTATCTATCTATCTGTAAATTCATGCCTAAATAAATATTGTACTTCTCATCTTTCACGCCAAAGACAGTGGCCCTAACTGCGGGCCGACGCCCCTTAGTGAGCTTCCTAAGATGGCTGCAATACAAGGTTAACATTTTATGTGCATTTCGCAATTTACATACTACATAAACATTTTTCTTGTCATGGCGCGGTGGTGCACTGATTGTCACTGCTGCCTCACACCTCTGAGACCAGGCTTCAAGTCTCCTGCCCAGTTTGCGTCTGTGGAGTTTGCATGTTCTGCCCCTGTCATTGTGTGTTTTCCTCTGGGTTCTCTGGTCCCCCCCCCCAAAGTTCCCAACACATGCTATGGTGAATTGGAGCTGCCAAACTGTCCATATGTGTGTCTGCCTTATCATGGGTTGTTCCCCATCCTGGATTGTTCTCTGCCTTGCACCTGTATCTTCCAGGATACTCTTGGACCCCTGTAACCCTTCATATGACAGGTGGGTGTCAAATATGGATGGATGGGATATCATTGTGTCATAAGTTCTTTGTACTTCCACTTGGACTCAAATCCCTTTTTGACATTTCTTCTCAATCCTGTTCAAACTTTATATCGCAGACCAACAGAGATGGAGATTTCAGGTCCAGAGAGTACAAATCCAGACCAAGATTTTGTTTCAACCAACCAGTTGAGTTCTCTGTGACAGTGACTCTTTATACTCAGCTGATTGGTTGAAACAAAATCTTGGTCTGGATTTGTACTCTCTGGACCTGAAATCTTCACCTCCACAAACCAACACCTGTGGTTCCTACTATGGATCCTTGATTCCTGTAAGTGAATGTTAGCATTGATATTTCCTTTTAACTGTAACCCTTTGCTTCCTATGTAGCAAAACCCTAAGGAATGAAAGAGTTTTTGCTTCAGATTGTTTTAAAGGAAAATTCCCTTGGTGTAGATTTTTTGAAATCATGTATTTTCCATCAGTCCATCTATCCACCTAAATACCATCTTTCCAAATCACTATCCAGTGCAGGGTCGTTGTGAGAGACGGACTGGCATCCCATCTGTACTGTCACCTGTAGCCTGTTTACTGGGAAGGACTGCAGGCTCGCCATGCCGCGTGGTTATGAAAGATTAATAAATAATGGATATCGCAATTCAGGCCATATGCAAAATTAAAACAGAAATCATGAACTTTTATGAATAGATGGATTTCAGCTGTTACATACTTTTATGTCAGTTACATCGAGTGAGTGAATTTGGCGCCTGAAGGGTTAGCCGTCAAAATTTTTACGTGTAAAATGCTTTTAAAAGTCACTTTTACTGTAATAACGGTATTTTCCATTAGGGCCTATGGTTGGAGTAAACTGAAAATTAGCTTTGTAAGAGGTCCTTGTTAGAGGACAGCCTATAACAATTCAAACATGCTGATGTCGCGTTAAGCGCCGACCTCGGCTCCGTGAATCAACCGAACGAGCTGCGGTCTCTCTCGCCGCCAAAGAGAATCACTGTCAGTGCCGAGGCTCGGCAGGTGACCTCCAGTTTAACGGGACCGCCTGACAGCTTCGTTCTGTCCATTTCATTTAATGCATATCAGATGCGTTTTTATGGGCGCGCCACCGCCAGGACACTGAACTGACGGGGGCTGGAGACACTTGCCAGCAGTTACAGGAAATGAAACTGCCAGGCAACTAGCGGTACAACCGAACTCCTAACCGGAACCAGCTCTGAATCACAAGACAGGACGATCCATTGTAGCCCTTAATACACTGTTACTAGACATTGCTTTTTTGTTGAAAATCTCTGTGGGCATGGCCCGGGACAAGCGATAATAGGATCAGATACAGATTTGGCTCTATTCAAAGAGGTAATTTAATAAGTGACTTTAAGTCTCCTTATAATGGTCCCAGGCTTGTTTGCTTACAGGGCAGACAGCGATGCCTGTTAGCATTGAAACGAATACTTAAATGGCGCATATAGCCTACGTATGTTATTTTCATGACAAAGATAATTAGAAGTGTTATTTCTGCATTTGACAAGTTTCCTTCGTCATTCCGGTTCTGTGTATGGCCTATAGCCTACCTAGTAAGCTTTATTTTTGTTAGTTACAGAATTAATAATGAGCAATCAAAACTGAATCGTACTTTTTACAGTAGCTGTCTAGTGTCGGACGCACAATATAAAATAAGAAATTATGAATACTGGATTAAAATTTCCGCGTCCCTATACCGAATAAGCAGTTGGAAAATAGACGGATGGATGGATGGATGGATGCGTGTTGATTTTGACAAGCTATCTGAATTCCTGTCTTATGTCGTAAAAAATGGATAAATTAACATCAGCCTTGTAAAAACTTGGTCTGAGTCCGTACATAGTGACAGTAAATTTTTCACTGGCGGCTCACAGGCAATGACAGAAGTTACGGTCTTTTCCATTTCAGTGTCTATAAAAACACAAAGATCCTATAGTTAAATTGTCCATTATCTTAATTACGCAATTACCGACTTTGAACTGTTTCTGCCTAAAGTAAAACCCATTTCCAAAGGTTCGGCATTGTCATGAAGTGTCTGTTCATGCGGCAGTGCCAATCTTTCCGAATTAAGCCATGAATCTATCAGTACAATTATGTGTTTTAAGCAATTAAGGTAATTTCTCGAATGATATTACCAATCAGTGCTAAATTTACAGCCAGAGCCATACAATAGAATATTATGCCAGCTTTTTTATTAACCATCTTATACAGACCCTCTGGTAACACGCAGAAATTAATGAATTAAGCACTTCATTAAGACAACGTGCTCTTGTTGGTCGTCGGGAAACCTGTAGAATTTGCCGCATAAGACCTCTCGGAGTCCCTGTAATTGGTATTAATGTATTATCTCAGATTCCGCAGAGCAGAAGATTCAGAAAGATGCGATTTCATAACCTCATATTTTATTCATTCTCACCCATGTGTCGTTCGTGTTTTAAAAATATCTTCATGAAATCAATGTTCTTTGTTTATGAGTCTATATAGGCCTACTTTCGCTTCTGGACTCATCACATTTTAGATAAAAAAATTATTATAGGCCTATTTACCATTATCACAATGTGCAGATAAAGTTACGTGCATAGTAAGTACATAGAATACATGCTTAAATTAGGCTACTCCTTGTATTTGCTGATATTTTCTATAAATTCCCTGCCTGCACGCGTGCGCTGTGTATGGTCGTGTTCTAATCTTAAATTGCAGTTGCAGCAATGATGGGAATCCCCACATGACTTCCCACGCAGCTCTGAAAACGCCGATGTGTGTCGGTGTGTGATTCTGTTGTGGACAGCAGCCATGTCAAACAAGCTCTTTTGGGACCTTTAATAAACTGTGTTTGTGCCAAGCCCCAGGAGCAGGATTCCTCATGTTATTAGTACTCCTGTTACAGGAAACGTAGCAAACATGCAGCAAAGCAAAACGAAGGCGGCGATTTGGAGGAATTGAATTAAATGTACGTTAAAGTTCTGTTCCAAAGCGGGATGTGCGTTCTGCCTCGCATGCGTAAACAGTTCCTTCTCCAGCGCGCACACGCGCTAATGGCTGTTTAAGAGGACAAACTGGGGAACATGTTTCACGTGTTTGATCCCCCACCGCCAGACGCAGGATTAACGTGAGCAGATCCTGAAAATGAATGATGACATTAGAGTGATGCAATGTCTCACAGCATTAACAGGCGGGGTCTCCTTGTGCTGGCGGGGACTGACTTACCTTTGCTCGTCGATCCAACCTCTGCTCTTGGCCCTGTGTGGTAGGGAACCCTCAGAACAGCGGTTGGCAAAGAATTCATTAAACCCAAATGCAGGCTGGGATCGGTAACGTCCCAAACATGGCAGAACTGTGCCCTATCATTCATCAGTATTATTAGTAAGGATAGGTCTCTTAGCCCTGCACTGCTATTTGCAAGTTCCTTCACTTAATGTGCAAATCAGAATGTACATGTTTTAGCAGGATATGCTGTCTGCTCTAAGTTATAAACTTCAAAGAATATCATCTATTTATTTTAATTTCCTCTCGCTAAGTCAATGAGGATATCAGACCTGGGTCAAATCTGGATTCATATGGATATGTTGTTATTTCAGGGACTAATCATAGAAAATCTGCCTGCATGTAACAGTGAAGCGCTCTCTAATCCAGTTATTATGCAGTGACATACTTGCATAATTAAATGGCTATAATTATGAGCTAATAAGAAACATCGCATTATTTCAATTAGCCTCTACGATCTTATGTTTCCCCGGCGCTGGACCTGATCAGCGCGTTCCTTGAAGCATGATTTCACATAAAACAGAGACGTTAAGTGGCGTTAATCCTGAATAACGATGGCCAACTTAAATGTTTTACAGTAGAGGTTTAAAAAATATCTCCTGAAGCGTAACTTTGTGTGTGTGTGTGTGTGTGTGCGCGCGCGTGCGTGTGTGTGTACAAACGCAAGGAGGATTTAGAGTGATTATAGATAGGCTAATTGCAGGTATAAATGTTAAACAGTTTTAACAGAGCATCATTATTCCACTTGAAAGCAGACAGGAAATGACAGGCCCATCCATCAGGGCTGTGGATGTACATTTGGTGGATCCGACGAAGGCAGGAGGCTAGGGTACGTTAGGGAGAGACGGATAGGCCGCCAAATCTGCTATTCTTTTGTTTATTTTTTTGTTAATTTCAAAAATCATAAACTTGAAAAATAACATCACAGCAGTGCTGATTGCTGTTTGATCGAGACTGCTTCTGCGTAAGTAATGTATTACAATAATAGAAGATACATACAAATTTGTGCGAGACAATCAAAAACAAAGTAAAATTAAACGCGATGAAAAATAAATGCTTGACATTAATTTGGCAGCTGTTTTTCCCGGGTACACATGTTATATTTGGCATCAGGGCAATATAATAAAATTAATGGAAGTATACAATTTAATGACAGGATTCCCATTTAAAGCCAGTCAGTTATTACTCACATTAACTTAATTAGATACATCGCTAGGCTGCTTCATTTTCACGCTCATAATATGAGTGCTGTATCTATATTTCTGCATCGTACTGGTACTACTCACCTGATCTGATGTCGATCAGTACCAAGACGACCTTCATACCATTTTGGAACTTTGGAGCACCATATACTCCCTGTGAGGGAGTGAGTGACAGAAAATGTTTTTTAGTACAAACAAAAACCATTTTAAGCAGCAAATTTAACATTTTGAGTGCTTTCTAATTGCAAAGTTTAGAAAAAGTGGTCCGATAGCGATGCCAGCTGATACAATGGACATGAAGAATTATGGCCTTCACCGTGATCCAGACACAATCACAAAATGCTTCTTCACAATAATTGAAGACACTAAATATACTTGATATTTTCTGTGGGTATCGACTGCCACTAAATATTATGTTGAAAAAAGATTTCATTGGGCTTTTGTCCACAAATTGTTGTAATTTAATCCTTTGACATATGCATCCTCTTTTTTATTTTCTTGGTCCAAAACTGGAGTCAACGTAAGAACCTGATGCAGTTCGGCCAGTGTGCCATGTTTTCCTTGAAGAGCCGGCCTGCTGCCTTCACTCCCCAGTGCCGGCCTGCTGCCTTCACTCCCCAGTGCCGGCCTGCTGCCTTCACCCCCCAGGGCCGGCCTGCTGCCTTCACCCCCCAGGGCCGGCCTGCTGCCTTCACCCCCCAGGGCCGGCCTGCTGTCTTCACCCCCCAGTGCCGGCCTGCTGCCTTCACCCCCCAGTGCCGGCCTGCTGCCTTCACTCTCCAGTGCCGGCCTGCTGCCTTCACTCCCCAGTGCCGGCCTGCTGGTAATGTCCGCTGAATATGTATGACCTCACACCTCCATACCCCTCCACTTCTGCATCTCAATTATTTGTTCAGAGGGGCCTGCTCATAATTGCCTGGTGTAAGGCAGCCTTTTGCATGCAAAGCAGAGAGGGACCCTGCCGATGTCACACGGGCAGATGAGAACAACGGCACTTTAAACCGCCGTAGACTGAGTGGGCTTCTTTATGCACCTCTCTTCCCCCTCTTCAGCGCGCTGTTGCCCGACCTGCCTGACATCAAAGGTGGGATTATGTTAAAAAGACAGTGAGCAGGAGGCAGGGAAAGCTCAGCTGAATGTTAGCGTTTGAAGTCGCGGTCGCGCTGGCCTTCCCTGCTGCCAAGGTGAGCGAGTCGGTTCCGGGGCCTGAGTCTCCGTGGAACAAACTTGAGAAGAGCAAGCGATGAGGGAAAGATATGTACTAGAGAACCAAAGTGCCCCTTCTTATACGCCCCCCCCACCCCCAATATACACGCTGACTGGGCTTCTCCCACTCCACCACACGCAGAACCCGGCAACAAGAACATGCCAGATGATAATAAGCGTGAATGCTTTGTTTACTAAATGTATCTGTTTACTATCATTGTCGTTTGTCTTATTGTCTTATTGCCATTTGTGTTATTTAAGATCTCTTTGATGTGACATCACATTGCTTCTCTTTACAGGATAGTTTGCCAAATGACTTTACGGTCAATTAGAAAATAGAGCATCAGCACATATATCATCAAGTCGGCTTTTCTGTGCCTTTGTGCCTTTGCTTTTCATATTGTTTATAATTGCTGAAGGCTGAAGATGAATTGATTCCATTTTAACTTCTACTTCTTCAATATCTTGAAGATTTATTTGCTGAGGGGAAAAAGTTACATCAAACACTATTATCTAAATGTTTCTCAAATTGAAAGTTTGCTCTTTGAATAAGTAATGAACCAACATAACAAAATTACAGACATTTTTATAATAAACAAATATTGCAAGTATACCAAGGATGCATCTATTGTGTTTTTTTCTGTTTCATCTTGTCACCATGATATTAAGTCTATATAACTACATCCAGACCAAATTTAATCTTGTTGAAACCAAGTGGGTATTCACTACCACATTA
>JAODUD010000040.1:28585916-28597308 GCA_026784285.1 Stomatorhinus walkeri | reverse complement strand
TGGACCAGACAGGAGTGGCAAAAAGTGCTCTTCACTGATGAGTCACGGTTTTGTCTCACCAGGGGTGATGGATGGATTCATGTTTATCGTCGAAGGAATGAGCGTTACATTCCAGAAAGTCAGAGGACGTTTCTTTTTTTGCTGAGTATATATATATATATATATATAACGCTTTTTAATTCTGATCTGGATTGTAGTTTACAGATTGTGAACAGAATGTGGCTGCCTGCTTGAGAGGCCCTCAATCTGAGAGCCTGTAATCTGCCTAATGGCCTGTGCTTCTTCGTGTTGGCAGTATCACAGGAATCGGTTATGAGGTTATTGAGCACCGAAGGAGTTTGGTCTCACTGCTGTTAATTGTTGAGTCAGATAATACATAAGGTCATGCATACTAAAGGCAGATCATTCACAACTGCCTGTAAGAAAATCTCTAGAGGGAGAGAATTGTATAAGTTACCCAGTGACTTGGTGGGTAGCACTGTCACCTGTGTGTGTATGTGTGTGTGTGTGTGTGTGTGCTCTGATTGCATGTTCTCCTGTAGTCCAAAGACATGCAGCGGTCTAAAGTGGCATCCCTAAATTACCCCAACGGTGTGAATGTGCCCTGCGATGAACCTGCATCCTGCCTGAATGGTTCTCCTTGCCTTGTAGCCGATGCTCCAACCCACAACCTTCTATTAGAAATGTGGCTAGAAAATGGATGATACACCTCCCTTATAAGTGAAGGAACGTGGTGGGTATGAACCTGGTGCAGGAGAAACGTCCTGAAGGGTCCATATTGTTCAATCGTAATATGAATTACATAGTACAAAATTAAAGATTAGAAAATTTAGGGTTTAAGATTTTGTTCAGCTACGATTTAGATTTTTTATGGTATAACTGAGTCTATGGCGAATGAATACATTTGTTGAATGTTTTAAAAAATAATTTTGAGAAACGCCTAATATGTTATACTGGGTTAATAATTCATGTAATTGAGAATGATTTTAGTTTCTTTACCAATAATGTGGATGAGATGTTGTGTTAATTTGATGCTCTGCAAATGAGCAACAACTAGTAGTTTTTTTTGAAGGACCATCCCTCCTGGTGTCGCTCCAGCTGCCCATCTTCTGCCTGTCTATCCCGTACAGAGTCCCAGTGAACCTGGCGCCTGTTCCAGGAAGCTCGGTCCGTGGGGCTGCAGAAACCTGCGACAGGGAGAAAATGAGGAAGATCATCTTCACAAAAAATGTAGAATCTATCTGAAATTACACTGGGTGTAAATGTTTTCATGAGTTTTGTGTTGTTTACCTGTTCCTTGAGTTGCAATATCGTTTTTTCTCACATGCATTCACTTAAAATCACCATAAAAACATTGCATATTCGATGAAAACCATGGTCCACACGAGGTATATATTTTTAACGTCATTTCTATCCCCTCTTTATCAACAAGACAATCTAACTTTGTGATAATATGCAAATGGACCACACTACTAAACGAATACCATGCAAAGAGTATCACTTCTGCATAAAACACATTCAAAGACATATTTACTTAAATGGGTTTAAAGAACTTTTAAAAGACGTTAAAATATGCGTAAACGTGTGCCTTACAAAAATAATAGCTGAACATAACTAGAAATGTCATTGTTTACGTTTTTTTCTTTTACAAATGGTTGATCAGCTAGATTGACATCTTAATACATTGTTGTTTTAATTTTCACTCCCTCGTTATACCGCTTCAATTTACTAAAACGGGCTGTAGTACCGCATGCGCCTCAATCATTGTTCCGCATTTCAATATCACTGCGATTTCTAGTTCACTTATTTAAAAAAACAGATGAATAATAATAATAAGCACTTTGATAATTCCCTTTGTGTGTGTCTCCCCCCTTTCCACCAACCGGGAAGCTGGACAATTCTGCATACGTATTCATTATGAATCGCAGGAGGCACCGCAGCCGTACACATCACAGAAGCGGACCGTCCGCTTGCTGCAGAGCTCTGCATCATTAGCCCACGCCCCCACCCGCAGCCGCCCCTGGG
Source organism: Stomatorhinus walkeri (assembly GCA_026784285.1). NCBI lineage: Eukaryota > Metazoa > Chordata > Actinopteri > Osteoglossiformes > Mormyridae > Stomatorhinus > Stomatorhinus walkeri. Next base: position 28,595,283 of record JAODUD010000040.1, on the reverse strand, counting down.
CGCTGTCCGTGGCTGCAGTGTTTACCGGCCAGAGGCGGTCCCTAATCTACCCGGATACCTTTTCCTCATTGGCGGAGCCGACCGAAGAGCGCGCACAGGATGGAGCGCGCGGCCGCCGACACACCCACTTCCATATTAGGGGAGTAGAAAGAGGGGCGCAAATAGGCATTAAGGCGCTGCAGTGACACAGCGGGGGACCGAGGCGTCATAACTAGCAACTTTCTATGGAGGCGACGTTATATTCGTCTGGCATATTACAGTATGGAGGAATTTTTGCTACGTGCCAAATCCGTGCTGGTAAGTAACAACTTATCCAGTTGGGGATCAAAGTGCTGATATTGAAACGTGTCACAGATATTAGATTTATTTATTTGTTTGTTTGTTTGTTTTTATTTTGTTTATTTAGTACCGTAGCAGTTTTAAATATAGTCTTCCCCCCACCTGTGGCACAGTGAGGTGTTAAAATTGCGTCAAGTTGTTCAAAAGCTCAATTCAACACACTTTTAAGCTGACGGATCTAGTGAAGTCACGAACGAATAAACGCCTCAGTGAGTTTTTATTAATTCGTCTACGTTCAGCAAGATAAATGTGTTGGTAATTCACAGCCTTTAATGTAATGACACAGGTAAGCTGTATATCTACGGTAAACTGAATTTCTTTGTTGCTGGTGCTGAACGGATCTACGTTCTTTCGCCAAAGCTGGACTTTTGCCACGAACCGATGCGTCTTCGACGGTCAGGAATTGTTACTGACAGACTAAACAATACGCACGTAAAACACCTGCCTTTGCATCTGTTATAAACGGCGGAACTAACAGGAGAACGAAATCTATTACAGAAGCATAAAAAGCATTAACAGTACAGAATAACACTATCCCTACAAGAGATTAAACGCCAAAATCCATTTTCTTTAAAAAAAAATTCCCGTATCTAACCTATTGTTATTTACTTCTCGTTTTTTAAACGGGTTAAGCTGGCCTTTGTTGCCAAATCAAAATACCTACCGGCCGAAAATCAACACCAAAAATATTACTGCCCCCCTTGCTACATTCTGTTAACATATCAAGCCCTGTTCAGAGTATTTATTAAACATACGCTACAATAACACAAACCTGCTGACCAGTGGCTAGAACTAATATTTATTTTTTATGACCAACCAAACCATGTCTCCGTCAATACAGTTTAACTTATGTCTGGCCTTTGCCCCTAGTTTACAAGCAGAGATGGCACAGGGATATGTAAAGTGCTGATCTTGTACATGCCTCTAAATTAAATTCACTGAACCTTCTTCAAAAGAATAGACGGAGTCTGACAGCTGATAAGCAGAAATCATTTCATTAAGGAACACAGTAAGGTGCAGTCCATTATACTGTTGTCACTGCTGAACAAGATCGAAGCCAGTGTATCAATTATAATTTCTTCTGTGTCTGATATGTAAAATGACGCACTACAGGATACATTGAGTGCAGTTTTGGGATGCATCTTTGAGAGGTAAGCCTGTAAACAATGGCTTGATGTTCAGAAAGCCACCAGTAAGACATTCCAGCCTTGATTTTTGCCCTGTGGGCCGCAAGCCAAGCCGAGTTTAATTCTGCAATAAGAATTGTCTGCTGACAAAAGTGGCTTTGAACTTCACATTCACAAACCTGAAAGGCATGGAAAAAGTAATTTAACCAGGTTAAAGCCGGAATATAATGTATGCTTTACAATGCAGAGGGAACAGCCTAAATCATTAAATGTACTGATCTGCAATATGATGTGCTTATTGTATTCATGCAGGTTTTTCATTTGACAAACACAGTGTCTCTAGTACCATGTCTAATCCCTGAGAATTAAAAACCAAGCATGTGGCTGCATGAATATGTAAGATCAAGTTATTGAAATTTTGTGATACACAATACGTTCACCGGTACTTGTATTGTTTGCTATTAGTCAAAACGATCAGATTTGGCATGGAAATCCCATCTTTCTTCAATGGTAACCTACACAACTAACAGTTTTAGACATTTTGTACAGCATTCTTCCAGAAGTAATTCAGTGTATTTCCCAGGAGTGCGAAGCTGGGGACGTCACCTGTAGATATGTGAATGGCAGCCTTTCAGGTTCTGTAAGTGGAGATGCATCGCATTAGTGGTGCTACATGTTCAGTCCCATTCAGGCATGAATGTCTCCCATTGCTTGCTGCAACTTTCCAGGGACCCTGTTATGTTGTTGAAACTGCGACTGCTCTGTTAGGAGGACGAGGTATTGAACCTGGGGTAGATTCTATCAGTGTAAACACTGGCAAATTTCTCTATCACGGTTAGCGAGGTTATCCAGCCTGCTGCTGTTGTGCCCCAGTGCACTCTGGGACTGTGATTCAATTAGATATAATGGATGGGATGCAGGCTAATTCATTTCTACCTTAGAGGAAGGCAGTCCCTGCGCTGCACAAATGTGTGGCTTCAGCTTTCACAGAGCCATGGATATGGGAACCTGTGATTTGGGCTGTGCCACATTTCCTGGTCTTTGTAAACTAGGCTTTATCTTACTCTTAAACATTTATCTAACTGAATAATTCATGCTGTGAGAATAAAATATATACAGTTGAGAGTGAAAGTTGGGGTCTGAGCACAGGGTCGGGCCCTTTACCTGGCACCCCTGGAGAATTTCGGGGGGTTAGGGGCCCTTGCTCAGGGGCCCAACAGAAATGTGACTATTCTGCCGAGGATGTGATTCCAATCAGAGACACAGAGTCCTGATCTGAGGAGCCACACACTGCCGCCATGTTACACTCACACACACTCACACGCACTCACACACACTCACACACACCTATATGTTTCAAAATGGTGTTCATCTTAGATTTTCAAACTAACGAGCAACAATGACTTTTGTCGTTTTAGTCACAGTTACCCATTTTGTGACTATTGTTAGTTTCTTGGAAAGGACTTTTTAAAAGGGCTATTTACACATACAGTAAATTCAGGTGTATTTTCCTTTTCTGAGAACTAAATCGATAACCTTCTGGGTGAGTTTGGTTTTCTAATGCGTTGTGTTGCTTTCACTCTTGGCAAAGAGGTTTGATCTTGATCATGATAGTCATCTGCAGATATCGTCCTGATGGGTTTTGCTTGTTGCAGAAGGTCTGTCCTGGCTCCTCTCTCGCTCTCACGATGCTGTGTACCAGTGCATGCACATTTTTTTAAAGTGCATTATTCATAGATTCAGTACAAGTGAGCGTGATTATTTTTAAGAGCAAACACTGCTGTGTTCAGCATAGATGTCATACATAATGTTTAGCTTTAGCACAGAATGGGAAGGTGTGTTGTTGTTATTAATGGTCCAGCAGTGGACAGTGACCCTGCCCCCTGCCCGTGGTGGCTGAATGTAGCCGTGTCTTCCACACGACAGTTGGTGCAATTGAGTCGTCTCCTCCGCGGCACGGAAAAAGGCCAAAGGGTCGTTACCAGGCCGTCGGTTGGTGCTAATGCTCTCTGGGGCCAGCTGCGTTAGAGCAGGCATTGGGGTGGTCTTGGAAGAGGGCAAGCAATCAGAGTTTTACTTCTGTCTTTGCTTCCTGCCTCTAATGATACTTGGAAGGAAGGCAGACACAAACACAGGCATGCACACACAGACGAAGACTGACACACAGACGAAGACTGACACACAGACCACTGAAACCATAGATTAGAACTACATTTACATATAAAATTAGTCAACCAAGAACCAGAAGACGAAAAACCTTAAGTAGTTTTTACAGATTTTAATTTACATTTATGTTTTCATTTATTTGGAAGATACTTTTATCCAGTGATTTAAAGTGTGGGTAACAGAAAGATCGTTCAAATAAACTCCAGAGTCCAGATAAATTAATTTAATTTGATTAATAGTGTCCCCAGAATGTGTAGACATTATATAGAGTGGGATATTCTCAACATTCTGGCTGAAAAGCTCCTGTAAGCTTGGCCCCTTGTGCGTGTGCACTAACTGGTTCTGTGAATACCCAAGTAGCCATGCAGCAGGGAGGCTGAGAGGGTGGGAAAGCCAAGGATCATTACTCGCACTCCTTGTTTACTTCAGTATAACTGAGCGCCGTAGCAGAATTCAGATGCTGCCAGCCACGCTTGGGATGTCACCGAGGACATCATTATTGGAGCAGCCCAGCTGCCGACCAGAGGACACTTACCGAAGTACATTGAGCCGCCGATGACTCCTTAGAATACCAAGCTATAACCCGCACTGTGATGACCAGACAGGCCCACCCATCCGTTAGCGTGGCAGGCATCCAGATATTCCATATCTCTAATTGACTCCCATCAGAGAGCCTGACTTTGTCAAGTGGGCTGGGTCACAATCAAGTTTATGGAGCAGGGAAGAACCGCTGTTGTAGAATCGCAGTTCTTTCGCTGTATCTATGCAGAACTGTACAGAGAAGCCAGTTTTGTTTCTGGAACCTCTTAGTAGCTGAGTTGCCTCCGATTCCATCAGCGTGCTGCTGTGTCTAATTGCTTCAACAATGAGTTGCAGTTAACAGTTACATTTATAACGTATTTTAATCACATCTTCATCTTCCTCATGGAAACTGTAGGTGTTTACTGGGTGTCCTGAATATACACTTGCAGCCAGAGTACTGCAGAGCACAGATTCTCCTGACATGTGATGAGAGGTGAATCGTGGTATAGCCCAATTGGGCTTCCATATTCAAGAAAGACAGAGATCCATCGCTGCTTTAAATGTAATGACTTACTGTGCAAGCGACATGTTAACAAGCTATTTAAATCGTTTGGCTTCCATGACTGAGGAAGTTCTGCCATTACGGGTACTGTTCTTTCAGAGCATCAGCAGGCTCCACTACCCTTGAAGATCATGATGTAATTCTGTGCTTCAGCTCCCCTGCCAATTTGAGCTCTGCTGCCTGTATTGTTCACTGCGATGTTCTCATGTCACTGTCAGAAAGGTGATATTGTTGCATTCTGAACAATAAATTCTGTTACAGAGCAGTTAGGGGGTGTCCAGTGGTGTTTGGCCAGAAAGTGTATATTAAATTACAGCCAGCATGCATGTTTATTGGTAAAGGGACACAACAAAACCAGACAGAAAAAGCATAAATGTATTGAGTTTCACCAAAGTATACTGGTGCTGTAGATTTATATTGTTTTTGTAATTGCATGTTGTCAAACTGAGCTCTTACATGAACCTCATCCAAGTGACAAAGTTTGTGTTTTTAATGACCATTTAAATAGTCATTCAGATTCAATAGCCCGTGGGCAATTAAAAAAAATATATATTGCTGTATAAAAAACATGGTGCAAAGTGAGCTATAAGTTCCTAAATTATGTCTTAAATTGCCGTTTGATGTACTTTTGTAACAGGGAATTGTACATTATTAAGTTTATATGAAAATTTAATGCTGTTGAAAAAACAGAATTCTAGATTTGTGTGCCTTGTGTGGTTTGCTCTATAGATACAGTGTACATAGTCGGATATTGGGTCTCATATTTTATTTTCCTCTTGTCGTCAGTGCTGTGCCACACCCCCGAAGGCCACTTAACTTCCTTCGTCTCGCATCACGTCATATGAAACAAAGGCACTAAAATCAATATTGTACTCAAGCACTGGATGGCTGTCAGTTTCATTTCCAGTGATATAAGGATCGTACAGTCCAAAAAAGGCAAGGTGACGGATGTGCAGTCTCATGAATTGTGTAGAAAAGCAGCAAATGGCAAAGCGTGAACAACGTGTCGTGTCAGTGATGTGGGCCGTCTCCGTGGCGCCGTGCCATGCCTGAACGTATCCGGTCAGCTCTTGTATTCCTCTGGAAGAGAGGCGCCTGTCCCTAAGATACACTCTGAATCATGACTCTGACAGAAAGGGCCAAGGGGAGATCTTAGGCTCGCATAAACCAATACCCCACCCCCCCTCCGCTTAATGTTTCTCTCTTTATTTGTAAAAGACCTAGGCAGTTGTATTTATCCCTCTGGTGACAGTGGGCTAGGCATTAGGGCTGATGTTTTCTCAGCACAGGCAATTAAGCAGCATATTTAGTTCCTACCTGCCGGCTATTCCGCACACAATTTTAATATCTTTGTCTTTGGAGTATGCAAAGCGCAGCCCCGCAATTAGAAGGATCAACACTTAGCTTTTATTGTGGCGCACCCCATGAGCTGTCTGCTCTCTCTGGCTGGTCCTTCTGGAAGTCCATGGAAGGAGGGGCTTCGGGTGCTGCGGTCCCCCCGGCCTGGGGGTAGTGCAGCGGGGCTGATGCTTTGCGAAATCACTGAGACATAAGGCAAGATAGCATGCCGTAATCAAGCAGTTAATGCTGTGCAGGCCATTGCTGATAAATCAACCTGTTTTGCAGCTCTCCGGTAGCAATGAACTGCTAGCATTGTTTAGATCCATAGGGAGCTATTTCACTGTGCACCTATTTCAATGCTCTACTTAATAATAACCATGGGAATCTGAGATCTGTGATTGAGTAAGTGTCTCATCTCTGATCCACTGTGATGTTAAAAGCTAGTACTGATCCTACCCTGCTTATCTGTTACTGATCCACACCAATCCATACCGCCATGCTGATCACTGATCTGTACTGCCATACTTATCAGTGATCTGAACCACAGTACTGATCACTGATCTGAACTGCGGTTCTGACCAGTGCTCTATACTGTAGTACTGACCACTGCTCTATTCTGCTGTAGTAATCATTGATCGCTACTGTACTGACCAGTACTCCCCTCTGCAGTAATGACCACTGCTCTATACTACTGTACTGATCACTGCTTCCTACTGCTGTACTGACCAGTGCTCCACACTGCAGCACTGACCACTGTTCCATACTGCAATAGTAATCACTACACCAATTTGATGTACTGATTACTGATACACACTGCAGTACTGACCACTACTTCATACTACTGTACTGATCGCTGCTCCATACTGCTGCTCCACACTGCAGTACTGACCACTGGTCCGCACTGCAGTAATGACTACAGATCCACACTGCAGTGCTAATCACTGATTCAGCCCACAGATGTTAGCTGGAGCTTTTACTGGCCTGTCTTGCTCTCTTGGCAGGAGTCCGGTTCTCAGTGTGCAGGAATTCATGCAGTTTTGGGTCGAGAGGAGGCCGATGTGGACTCTGTGGCTGCATCGCTGGGCTACGCGTATTTCCTCAGCCAGGTGAGGTACACCGCTTCCGATGGGGAGTCGCTGCATAGAATGAGTGTGTTCGCTGAGAGCGTGGGATGCTGCATGTTGGTATGTATACAGCCGGCTCTTAGCGCATGGACACTGACCAGGGCTTGCAAAATGTGTAAATCCCTGGTAGCCCTTTGGGCAGCCATTCTTTGGATTTTGGTAGCCCAAAGTACATTTTGAGTAGTAAAAATGAAAAAGGGCATTTCTATGTGTGTGTTCGTATGTGCGTGTGCACACCAGGGGATAAAATAGGTATAAAATAAATCGATCAAACGGATTTGTTGTAATAACTACAATATGCACAGACAGCAATATATAGGGAAAAATAATAAGCATGAAATTTACACTTGTACTTACCCATGACTAAACATTAAAATATCTTTCTCTCCTTTTCCGCTGCTATTTTTGCACCCAGCCAGACTTTCAGTTTCTCTCTGTGTTACTCACGATGTTTATTAAACCAGATAATTAGTGATATTCTCATTATTCGCAACCATTTTGCTTTTGCTGTGTATGGGTCTCATCCAGAAATAATCCATGTTCTCTTTACATCGTTTGCTTCTAATCACCATATGCAGTGTACTGAATACAACTGGTATGATAACCGTTCTTGACTTAACTTGCTTGCTTTAACATGCTCAGAGTACCGTATTACCATGACAAACAATGCACCAAGATGGCAGCGTGACAGGATTAGGCAATAAATAAACCCTGCTATAAATGAATGCTATAAGCCTACACGTCCTAGCGGACAGACCGTCATCACGCTCAAGGTAAATAAAGGAGGCAGTTTTAATTTACTTAGGGGATTGTTTCTGATAGCCCGTCCAGCAGGGCGTTGTTACATTTTGGTAGTCCGACGGGACGACTTGATTGGTCCAGGACCTCGGGCTACCGACTTTGTGAGCTCTGCTGACATTACAGAAGGAGCAGAGGGACTGGCTGTGTGTGCCCGTCCTGAACCAGCACCGGTCCCAGCCGGCTGTGCCAGATGAGACCCGGGCCTTTCTGCGGCGGCTCGGCGTGGCAGAGTCCACCCTGCTTTGGAGAGACGACATCGACCAGTTCAGGCTGCATGCAGCCAGGAAGCTGACGGTCACACATCTGGACAGTGATGCCAGCGTCGGGTATGAAGACACTCAATCGCAGGTTAAACGGGTCCAATTAACAGCTCTTCACTGAACCACTTTTACCTTATTATGCTTAATAGAACTTTTACTCTCTATCTTTAAATGCATACAGTACATTTTGGAAACAGAGAAGGACACGTTCACCTGCAAATCTACTTCCTGCCTAAGGATAGAGTTTATCTACAGAATTTTTGGGTTAGATTATTGTTTATCCAATGACTAACAAATCTTATAATGTTACAGTGGGAATGTTTGCTAAAGTCATTCAGGTCAGGGGGATGTTGACAGATTTGCTGTCTTTCATATTTATGGAAAAATATTACCGTGAATCTTCGGTTTGATTCCAGGAAGTAAATGAGAGTGTGTTTGGTTTGAGCTGACACTTATCATTTTGACTGTATTTCTAACCAGTCTTTGTACTTTAAATGGATCCATTCTTCCGTGGTGTTCAGTGAGCTTTTATGAACAAGGTGTCAGTAGGCTGTGGGCCATGTGAAAGCCCAGGAACACAGGTGGGGGGTGCATGTGTGTGTGTGGGGGGGTAATGGACAGGGTGACAGGGAGCAGAAGTGACTTGACGAGCATAAAGTGCGAGTCTGCTGAGCTGGAAAAGTAGGTACAGCATTAGTGGGATTCCAGTGGAAATGAGATATGACAATCCCAGCTGGCAGAGCCAGGGCGAGGCAGCCGCGGAGCGAGCCGGCGGTAATGGCCGAGGGGACGGGGGGCGGCGGGGGGGTTAGGAGCAAGCGCTGTGGCTCCTTAGCCCAAGGGCTCAGCTGAGTTTTATGCAGATTCGCCTTAATTTGCCAACTACTTCTCCCCCCCCCCCCCGCCCGTTTCCAGGGGGAAGGCAGGCTCCCTGGCATCAAGTGATGTCAAAGTGATCCATCGCTCCGAGCGACGGGGGGGAGCCAGCGAGGCGGCTTCGCTGACAGCAGCGGTCGCCAGGGAGATTCTCCAAGAGGCATCGGAGCGGCTGGCGCCCCCCCTGGTCGGGCTCCTCCGAGGTGAGGGCCGCTGTCGCGACTACACCACTGTTGCTAGGCCCCCCCC